>JARBWK010000011.1:22894446-23206345 GCA_030556195.1 Anolis apletophallus
AAAGACACCAGCGCCCTGAGGAAGCGTGGAATACGCGAAACGGCCTTCTGGCGTCGTTACCTCTTGCCGTAGGCGCCTGCCCACCGAGCAGTTGCCAGCTCGCCCATCTCTGTAGGCTCCCCCAAAGACTCGGTCTCCAATCCGTGAGTGAATGGCCTCCGGATTACCCATAGGGGTACACAGACTGGATGCTTGCGCCTTTACGCCCATGTATATGTTGTAAGGGCTTTATAACAAATAAGTGCTTGATTGTATATGTGAACACATTGCACTGTATGTGAGATTGGTTCAATATAGAGCCATTTGTTATATGAGAATAATACAATTTGATATTGATTGCCATTGAGCGTACTGTGATTGCTGCAGCAGACCAGCCTGCCCCTAAAATCAGTGTATGGGACTGTGTGTGTATATTGAGTTGGTTGAGAGACATATTGTTGAGTATTGATTTACGTTGTTTACCAACTAATCAGCTCCCAACAAAGGATTCCCCCAGACAGTAAGAAGCTAGATCTTGAAACTGCTAGGCCATTAAGTGGTAATCAAGGTGGCCAATTGAAACCTACCTCAAACAGACAAGAGTACTTTCCCCCACCCTGGACATTCTACAGATATATAAACCCCATTTTCCTAGTTTCCAACACACATCACAACCTCTGAGGATGCTTGCCATAGATGCAGGTGAAACGTAAGTTTAAAATGCTTCTGAAACATAGCCATACAGCCTGGAAAACTCACAGCAACCCAAATATAGCCTTACCTTTTTAATAGCCTGAGATAAAACTTCTCTAGGCACATCTAGGTTCTTCTGCATTATTTTATGGTTAAGAGCAGAGGTTGACCACATAATTCCATTGAAGGAATTTGCAGTGTTTAGGGCAGGGGTGCCCACACTTTTTCAGCATGCGAGCTACTTTTAATAAAACCAAGTCAGAAAGATCTACCTTCCGTGCACGTGCCGTCCATGTTTGCTTTTGGACGAGAGAGAAGCAGGGTGGAGTAGGGGGAGGAGTGGGGCTTGGCGCGGCCTGGGTCCGCCCCCCTCTGGCTTCAGCTCTAGCAGCAGCTGCTCCAGCCTTGAGGAGGGCAGGGCCAAGACAGTGGTGGCATAGCTAGCACAAGGCTGGCTTGGCCCTGCCCTCCTCAAGGCTGGAGCAGCTGCCGGGAATGCTGAAGCCGGGGAGGGGGCGGGGCCCCTCTGAGAAGCGCCCCATCCGGCTGCGATCGACCTCCGGTCCCGCAATTGACTGGTCAATCACGATCGACTTCCTGGGCAGCCCTGGTTTAGGGGGAATGTATTTTTCAAAGTCCACATGCAATCAAATCTATGAATGCTTGACCCACAAATGTGGTGAGACAGCTGTAGTAGTTAATATATAGATTGGAAAATACTTGCCTGCTATAAAAATGTCAGGAGAAATATAATCAAAACTGGTGGAATAACTGAACTTTAATCCTCTGTTTCCCACTATTCTGAAGTAATATCTTCCCTCATCTTCCACCTGGACCTGGGCAATGCTGAAGGAACAGTCACCATGGTTCACGTCTCCTATTAGTTGGAATCGGTTCTCAAAGGCTCTGTTGACCAACTGTGCATCATCATTGGTTGCTACAAGAAGACCTGGAACACAATGTCTACGGGAGACTCCATCAACACAGAATTCAGCACCTTCCTTGTTCTTAAACCAGTAGGCAGATATTTTCTCGTGGAAATTTGAAGGTCTATAAGTGAATTGGCAGGGAATATGTACAGATAGACCTCGTTGTATCGTAACAAAAGTAGGTGCTGTCAATGTGAAACCTGGTACACTTTTGCTCCATATACCTGCCAGAAGAAATCAGAAAGGTGGGTTTGAGTAGGAAGTAGGGAAGATCAGCTAGCTTCTTTGGCTACTGTTGTTGTTAAAGGAGTCCCGCCATGAGAATTCTTTGTGTTGTTTCCGTCGGTGATGGAAAACCCCCTCATCTCATCTTGCTGCTGTTGGACCAAGAGCAGGCTGCACCAAGAGTGAAGATGAAATCTACAGAACTGTGTGGCAGACCCATCTCAGGATGGAAAGAAGCCTTTTGGGGAGGATAATGCCATGCCCTATGTTTTGTAATTAATGGTGGTGGTAAACCTGGTTAAAACCATATGTGTATGGGTAAAAAAAATTTTTTAAATTGTTCTGACCATCTGATAAATCAATTGTGTGTATTACAAAAATAGATTGGATTAGTATGAATTTAATATATACCTGAACATCCCTGAATTTAAAACTGTATCTTTTCCTTTGGGAACAGTACTGATGAAATACATCCCAATGGAAAATACTTACTACTGGCACATGTATTTCATCAGTACTGTTCCCAAAGGAAAAGATACAGTTTTAAATTCAGGGATGTTCAGGTATATATTAAATGGAATAACAGTCTGTATTTACTTTGTTGACAATATTTCTTTCCTCTCAGGAAATGTGTTAGTGAATATTTGTTTTGTATAGTTACAATGCTGTTATTATATTGCATGTTGCATACATTCATTTTGAGATTATTTTTGACAACTCTAGTTTAGAGAAGTCAAAAATAATCCAGAAGGGTTGGAAGGTGCGTGGTGAAGTGTTAAAATGGTGGTATGCTCCACAGTTAGAGAGAGAGAATGCTAACTAAGGAAGCTGGGGAGTTAGCTAAGGATTAGCTAAATTCGTTAGAACTCAGTTATAGGTGTTAAGTATGAGTCCTTTTGGTAAAGGAAAGGCTTGAAGGAAACTTAAGCTGGTGCTGTATTTTGTAATGTCTTTCTGAGTGAAGAGTTACTGTAACCATCAAGCATCTGTACCTTGGAAACCACCAAGCAGTTGTACCTTTGAAACCATTACGCTTTGTCTTTGTAAACAAGCCTCCCTGTCTCAATCTGAAGATCTCTTAGTATATGGTGGCAGTGAAAATACACAGTGGTAATAATTAACATCTTCACAACTACCTTTTGCGTTGAGCTGATTTTTGTACCGGGAAGGGGCTTCCCATTATGTGCTCCTGAAGGTAACAAAAGTAATGAAAGAACGGATCTGTGCACACCCCTAGTTTCCACTGTTCTGCACAAGTAGAAAATCAGATTTCTGTCCAAAATTTCTGGGACTTATTTAAAATAGAAAAACTACTTTTACACGCAGAACAATTTCCGGAAAGATTTTGCAAAATGCAAAGAGTTTTTGCTGCCACCTTGCTCTTCTCACAAGGGTTTCTTGAGGACTAAAAAGCCCATTTTCTGTAGTAAAGGGGCAAAACCCTTTATATCCAATATTTTTGCTTCTGCTTTCATGTATGTGTATCTTCATTTCATGATCTGAAATCACATATTTCATTTATTAGACACTAAAAGAAATATACAGTTTGCTGAGTTACTGGTTGACTAGACTTGTGTTATTAAGTTGATAGCACTATACAGAGTCAGGCAACCAGGGCAATTTATTCTCAAGAAGGTCTCTTTTCCATTTTCCACTCCTACCTTCAAAGAAAAATGCAAGGATTGGTCGAGCCAAAACTGAGAGATTCTTCATCTTCCTGGGAAGATCTGGCTGTTGGTTAGATCTTCTTCCCTTTGGAACTGGGAGTTTCTTCCTCACACTGGAGGGAACAGAAATGTCTCTTTTACCAATGTGTTTTTTTTTTTTTTTTTTTTAATTTAATAGAATCATAGAGTTGGAATTGACCTAGTGGGCCATCCAGTCCAACCCCCTGCCAAGAAGCTAAAAAATTGCATTTGAAGCAACCCCGATAGATGGCCATCCAGCTTCTGCTTAAAAGCCTCCAAAGAATGATCTTTTATGCTTCTATTCATATTATGGATTTATATTGCTATGCTGTAAGTCCCTTTTACTGTCATTTAAAATGTGAGGAGGCATCAAATGAATGAATGAGAGATGCCATCTTTACCTCAAGCAGTCAATGTCATGGGCTGTCCATGCTTTTAGGACCTATTGTCTGCTATCTCAGTTTCCCATTTACAAGGGCTCATTTTATCAGAGTTGATGCAAATGTTTTCATTATTTAAGTTGAAAAATGAAGCTGATAGCAAGCTCACAAAAATACATCTGTAGGAATCACTCTCTGCTCAAACATTCAGTAGAACATCTTGAAACAAAATAGGAAATAGGAAGCTTTTGACTCAGCTGTCATGATAGACTAACTGTTCCTCTTCTTGCCTCCCAATGATGGTTTCACAAATAAGCTATTTAACAGCTGTGGACATTGATTAAGATGGTTACTTAAATCAGGAGGTACTGGTTTATGGGGGGAAATCCTAGCTCATAAAGTGGAAGGGAAATCTGTGTTTCATTTTTGCCAATATTGAATTTCATAAATCCATGCCATCTCAAATACAAGGACTGTGCACATTTTGGGAACTTTGCAGGCTCTGCCAGGGAGGCCCTCCGCTAGCTTCCACCACCATCACAAGCACTACTGGTGGGAAGAGGAAGGGGATGCAGATATGAAGTCTTCCTCTTCCCTTTCACACTAACCTGCTAACTGCAGAATCTTACCCTCACCTTCACAACTCTATTTCATTTTATTATATGTAAGAAAAAATGCTGAATAAAGATATTTTTTAAAAAGGGGGAAAAGCACTACTGGTGGGGACAAGGGAGAGGGCCTTCTCGTTGGTGGCCCCCTGACTTTGGAATACCATCCCCAGGGAGATTAAGCAAGCTCCCAAACTGTCCTCCTTTCATAGGGAACTGAAAACCTGGATATTCCAGCAAGTTTTTGAGAACAGCTAGTCCTTAGGTCCAGTCCCTAGGTTGCCAGATAGTACTCTGTTCTGCACTTCATTCAGTTCCCCGGCCCTATAATACACTGTTTGCACTATCCCTTCTATAATTGATCAGATCCATTTTAGAATTGTTGAACCTCGCCTGTTGGAGCTCCAATGAAATCGGTTTTATTTTTTAATTTTTAAGTACTTTTTATTTATCAGAGTTTTTGTATTTTATGATGTTTTTATTTTTTTGCTATTTTTTATTATGTTACAGTTAGGTTGTTCTTTATTGTCTAATCCTGACATAAATTGTTTGTATAGTTTTCTTTTGGCATTGAAAATTTCATTTTTGCCAATATTGAATTTCATAAATCCATGCCATCTCAAATAAAAGGACTGTGCACATTTTGGGAACTTTGCAGGCTCTGCCGGGGAGGCCCTCCTCTCGCTTGAACCACCATTACAAGTATGACTGGTGGGGACAAGGGAGAGGCCCTTCTCGTTGGTGGCACCCCAACTTTGGAATACCATCCCCAAGGAGATTAAGCAAGCTCCCACACTGTCCTCCTTTCATAGGGAACTGAAAACCTGGATGTTCCAGCAAGTTTTTGAGAACAGCTAGTCCTTAGGTCCAGTCCTTAGGTTGCCAGATAGTACTTTGTTCTGCACTTCATTCACTTCCCCGGCCCTATAATACACTGTTTGCACTATCCCTCACCCAGCCCTTCTATAATTGATCAGATCCATTTTAAAATTGTTGAACCTCGCCTGGAAGGCTATATTGTGCCTTTCTGCCATTTGGCTGCTAAAGTTGAGAAGACTCTCAAAAAGGTGTTCCATCAGCAAAAAGGCAATTGGATAAAAAGGTTTTCAAGACTAGATTTTTAAAGCATTTAAACACTAAGGGACTTCATTTGGATGCACAAATATACATAATTTGGTTTCTCCCAAAAAAATTTAATTGAATACAAAGAAGTTTGCAAGCTTTAAGCAGTTATAAAGAGACAAACTAAAATAATTAAATGGAAACAAATCTCCAGTATGAAGATACAAAGCATCACAAATAGAAAGAACCTAAGGGTAGAAGACAACGGTTGACAAATGCACCATATTCAACAATCCTCAAATTTCATGTTACCCTTACTGCTGTTTTCCTTTTTCTTTTTTTTCTTCTTGTAGGACTGGCACCCTTCCTCCCTCTGCTTAAAATAACCAAGGCATAGAAAGAATCTAGATATTATCTTTAACAGAGTCATTGTAGGTAGAAATATAGCAGCTGAGAGATTCTCAGAAAGATGATGTAAGTAAATTTCATTAGGTATTTTTCCCCATCTACCATCTGCTAGATTGGATACCAGGTGAAAATACAGCAACCCTTCCTCCCACCTAGGTGTAAATACCTTACAGTAGGATGATGAGAGTTGTTGTGTCTCTAACTCTGGTTGCAGCTGGAGTTGTGAGGGTAATCTGAAAAAACAGCAAAGGTATAAATGAAGGAAAGGGGGCCAGTCAGAGAAACTGATAAACGAGGAAATAATTCTTGTTATTAATAAAAAAGGAAGTGCAAGTAAGATGGTAGGCAACCAGATGGTCTCCAGATGGACAGAAATATCACCCTTTTTGGGTTGCTGTGAGGTTTCTGGGCAGTATGGCTATATTCTGGAAAATTCACAGCAACCCTGTATTCCAGCCAAAAAAGCCTTCAACAACATCACCCTTTTTGTTGACGTGCTCCTAGGATCATATTAGAGAATGTTGCGTGGCCATTGGAAGCATCTAGCTCTATTGTTATTGTTGTTTATTCGTTCAGTGGCTTCTGACTCTTCGTGATTGTACGGATCTTCATTGCCAGCATGATGTCTCTTCACTATTTCTCTGAATTGACCCATTGTTTCAGAATTTGGTCAAAGCCTGATCAGCACAGCAATAATTTAGATATATCCCCAAATTCCAAAATCCATACCTCCAGGCATTCTCTTCTGGTAAATAAATAAACAACAAGTGTATTGGTTGTGAACCAAACCAAATAATCCATCAATTCCATAGGTCCTTATGGGAAGGTAATAATGCTCCATGCAGTCATGCTGGCCACATGACCTTGGAGGTGTCTACGGACAATGCCAGCTCTTTGGCTTAGAAATGGAGATGAACACCAACCCCCAGAGTTGGACACAATGTCAGGGGAAAACCTTTACCTTTAACCTTATGGCACCATAACTGCTAAGCAAATGGTTACATTTAAATCCTCTGGGGATTGTGATGTTTTTCTTGGCATGGATGCATGAGTAATATAACATTGAAGTCAAAATCCAAACACTCAAGTCCACAAAGGGAGTTTGCTGGGGTGTCCGGTGACTCTGAGGCCGCCCAGAGAGAATCTTCTTGGCTGAAATGAAACAATAAGAAAGAACAAAACTTCCTTTTCGGTGAGCAAGTAATTGAATGTTCTCTTCACCAGAGGAACTGACAGGAACACGTACCAGACTAGCCCAAAGTCCTAGTTGAATGAAAGCCCTTCGGACCAGCTCTGTTGCTTTCTGGGGGGAAATTATCTTCTATTAGAAATGAGTAAGACCAAAATTAGATTGTCCTGCGTAGCTTAAAATCTAGTCTGCAGGAAAGAACATCAATCAATAAAAATATATTGCTTTATATACTGGAATACATCACTTTACATAACTTGTGAGAGTCATATTGAATGAATACCTCATCTGAACGCACAGGATTCTAGCATAATGGCAAGCTACTTGTGGTCCTCTGAAGGTTGTAAGGCTGCAAATCGCATCACCCATGACCATTGCCTTAAGGCAAAGACTGGTGACAGTTGCCATCCAACTAAATCCATTTGACAAGTTCTGCACCATATATTCAGATCCTCCTTTCACTTGAAATTATGATGAAAGTTTGGAATCTGAAGACTTTCAGTGACTCAAATATGCAGGGTTTTTTTTCAAGGGGCAGATACCACCATCCTGAGCTGAAACATCTACTAAATTGTACTTAATATTAAGTTGAGAGAAGTTAGCCAAAACATTGATCCCTCCAAAACTGGTTTGAATTATGCATGGGTCAATGCAAATGCATTATATTAAAAACCCACCTCCTTCTCTTAGTAGAATAGTGAAAGGTGAGGACTTAGTTTGCCCTGGGAGGCCTGACCTCAACTTATATACGGGGTTGGCTTATACGAGGGTTGAATGAAAAGTAATGTCTGCACCATTGTAACTCCTCAACAGATGGCAGTACTGGTATGCGGCAAGTACTGGCTTGTTCATTAGACTCTCCTCTACAGTTCCATTTTAGCGGGAAGCCTTAGCATCGAATGGTTGTGCAAAATTGTATTATGCACAATGTTCCCATATCTGCTTGTCTTGAGAATTTATGGATAATTACGCATCTCAAAGTGTTATAGGTCTGTCATTGCTCCCCACTGGCAGCTCTTTTAACCACACTCACTCACACACATATTTTGCGTAGCTACTAGAAAAGAGAAGCACAATTTCCACTGGCTAACTTGCGGCTTTCAGTGTTGCTACCATTAGTTTCAAAACAACCTTTTATTATAGCCACATTACAACACAAAATCCATTTAATCATTAGTTTCAAAACAACCTTGTAATTCAACACAAAATCCATTTAGAGCTGAATCTGTATCAGTGTGCGGTTGGGTTTTGTTTGCACCAGAAAGAGGTATAGAGGAAATTTCCCATGCAAAATATTGTAGACTTCTATGAAACATTTATCTCCTTGATTGAAACATAGTCTTATTTAGATCAAAATATAGAAGCAAATCCAATAGTTAAATATGAAGTGCCACCGCCACAAGGGGTTCACTGACTTTGAAGATATCAATGGATGTTTGAGAAATGTCTCAAGATACCTATCCATAAATTTCCATGTCATGAAGAAGATGGATCTCTTTGATTCTAAATTAGTGCTATGCTTGAATGTATATGGTTCCTATGAACAAGAAACTCATAATGAAATGTTGGCTATCCCCCAAATAATGGTATGCCAAGTAGTAGCTGAAGGAAGCAAGTAATGTGACACTAGATATATGGTATGCACTAGAGTTGTGTGCAGAACTGTTTTCCTTTGTTTCATCTGTTCTTTTGTTACTTTTATTACGTTTAGGAGCATGTACCAGAAAGGTCCTCCAGATGCAAAAATCAGTTCGACAGATCTCGGCTCCTTGCGATCGTTTTGTGAGCACATGGTGCTCCATGCCTCCTTGCCTTGGAAAGAGAGTGCATGCATGTGCGGTGTGTAGGCCCAGCAAGCATGTTCACCTGCTTGCAGCTGAGCACCTCTCTTCTAGAGTAAAATAGCTTCAATGCCTAAAATGATGGGATGGGGAACCTGGGAAGCCAATAGAAAACGGATCTTTTGCACCTCAGAGCGAAAACAGATAGCTGCCCTCCCAATTTTGGGAGGCTCCCCAAAAAACTGATTGGGGCCCCCACTGAAAGCCAGGACACAAAACAGGTCAAAGTTTATCCCAAGTGCACAACCCTAGTATGCACCACTAGCAGCTGATGGCTTCAGTGTCAATAAAATGGTGAATATGATCACCATTTCAGTATAAGTAGTAGTCTAGACCTAAAAGACGACCTGCAATTTGGATAGGTCCATTCCAGTTCACTCCAAAACCCAAAGTATATTTGCCTTCCCCACTGAAATGGAAGCTATCAAAGACACTGGCATATGTGTGGAATGTCACCACATCTGGTTCAGAAGACGAGGGGCATGAAAACAAATGGAAGAGGAAAATATGTTCTTTATTTTATTAAAATGAAGATAGGGAGGGAATTTCATCATGTTTTTGGTCCTTGCTTATTGGTTTTTATTCCAATTGGAAGTGACTTAGCAGTCAACTCTCAAGTATGCTATGACAGGCATTGCAAGTTGCAAATTGGACAAAAAAATCTGTTCAGTCTGAAGTGCAAAGCAAATACAAAGCAATGTCAAAGTAAAAGAGACCATATCCTGAAGGCGAGAGCAGAATTGTGACTGAACCTGTGAACTTGTGAACTAGCAGTTGTTCCTGGACTGTATCCCTCATCATCCCTGACATGAGATGTACAATTTCTTGAAATTTTTGGGTGGGTGGGTGAGTGGATGGGTGAGTGGGTGGGGATGTATTTATTTTTTCAGAATATAACAGTCCACCTCTCTATGTGAAGACCAATACTTCAGAAAAAAGGATTGTCTAAATATGCCCTCTAGTGCCAAAAATAGGAATAACCAAGAAAGAAAGAGAAAGAAAAGAAAAGAAGAAAAAGATCAGAAACATCTAATGTTCGAAATCCACACAAATTGATACTTATATTGGCCAACCGAAATACATCATGCTCCTTTTGCTTGGTGATAAGAGTCAGTAAAGTTTCAAAAATTGCGGTCATGAGAGGCCATTTTATTCAGCAGGGCTCGCTGAGGAACAAAAAACGATATGAAAAGCAAATGGCTTTGGAAAAAGAGCTAGGGGAAACGGAAAAAATGCTAAAAACTAAACCAGGAAGCAAAAGGATGAAATATCAACTGGAGGCCCTCAGGAAAAAGATTAACAAAGGACAGGAGGAACAAATAGCTAACAATTTGAGATTTCTTAAAATGAATCAATACGCCAATGTAAACAAACCAGGGAAGGTACTAGCAAAAAAACTAATTGAAAGAAGACAGAGACAACATATTTCAAAGATTGTGAAAGAGGGGATAGAAATCTATGATGAGCAAGAGATATCAGATGAATTTAAAACCTTCTTTGAAAAGTTGTATAAATGTGAAGAGATTGGGCAAGAAGACATTGCGGCATATTTAGGGCAACAAAAACTGGAGAAGCTTAATGAGAGTCATAGAGAGTTATTGAATGACCCTATTAAAGAGAGTGAAATAAAGGAAGCTATCAAAAATCTCCCAAATAATAAGGCCCCAGGACCAGACGGCCTGACGGCCAGATATTACAAAGCACTGGAGGTGGAACTAATCCCACAGTTAAAGATAATTATGAATAAAGCAATGCAACAGGGGTAATACCGAAACTTGGAAACAGGCAAACATTACTCTTATACATAAGACAGGATCGGACCCAAGTAACGTCAAAAACTACCGCCCCTATATATCGTTGCTAAATAACGATTATAAATTGTTGACCATGATTTTGGCGAATAGGTTAAAAATTTATTTGAACGATACTATAAAAGAAGACCAAGCAGGGTTCTTACCCCAGAGGATGATGAGAGATAACATTAGAAATATTGTGAATGCAATTGAGTATTATGATTTAAAGATTCAGAAGGAAGTGGGCTTTTTATTTTTAGACGCAGAAAAGGCCTTTGACCATGCAAATTGGAATTTTTTATTTCAAGTTATGGTAGAAAAAGATATGGGCTACTCCTTTATCAATGCGATAAAAGCAATATATCAAGAACAAATGGCAGGCATTATCGTTAATGGCAATAGATCTAGCCAAATTAAAATTCAGAGAGGGACAAGACAGGGCTGTCCTCTGTCGCCGCTGCTTTTCATTATGCTGTTGGAGGTACTGCTGGAGGATATTAGGACGGATGACAACTTGAAGGGCCTGAAACTACAGAAGGAAGAGTACAAGCTTCAAGCTTATGCAGATGATGTAGTCTGTATAATAGAGGAGCCGGTGGAAAGACTGCAAAAGTGGTTGGATAAGATACAAACCTATGGAAAAGTAGCTGGATTAAAAATCAACTATGATAAATCTAAAATATTAACTAAAAATATCAAAAAAGAACGGGTGGATTCTTTACAAGACATCTCCGAGATCCAAGTTGCAAAACAAGTTAAATATTTGGGTATACAATTAACGATGAAGAATAACCAGCTCCTGAAAAATAATTATGGACTAACATGGAAGCACATCAAGAAGAAACTGGAAAGTTGGAGATTCTTGAATCTCAACTTGTTAGGAAGAATAGCGGTAATAAAGATGGATGTGCTTCCAAGAATGATTTTTCTTTTGCAATCAATTCCAATTTTGAGGACGGCTTATGATTTTAAGACATGGAAAGCAGACATCACAAAATTCATTTGGGAGGGGAAGAAGCCCAGGATTAAATATCAAATTCTGACTGACAAAGGGAGAGGGAGGTCTGGCCCTCCCGAATCTTCAATTATATTATGAGGCCGCTGCTCTTAGTTGGGCAAGGGACTGGGCACTTCTCCAAAAGGCAAGACTGCTTAACCTGGAGGGATTCAATACCAACAGGGGATGGCATGCGTACATGTGGTACGGAAAATCGAAAATAGAAAAAACATTCAGCAATCACCACATTAGAGCTGCTATACTTAAAGTCTGGATTAAATATAAAGACCAACTATATAGAAAGACCCCATTGTGGATTTCCCCCATGGAAGCGCAGCACAAAAAGGAGATACCCATGGCAAAATGGTGTACATATAAATCTCTGATCCGAAAGGTCAACACAAAATGGGAATTGAAAGACATGGAGAATCTTAGAGGGACGGGGGTAGAGATATCCTGGTTCCAATACATACAATTAAAGGAATGTTTCAGGGAGGACTGTAAGAAAGACTTTAACTGTGAGGAAAATATGTGGGACAAGATACTTAAACAAAAGAAAAAGCTTATAAAAAGCATATATAATAAATTGCTGGAGTTGGATACAGAAACGGAACGGGTTAAAAATGTAATGATAGAGTGGGCACAAGATGTGGGACATAGCATCTTGTTGCAGGAATGGGAAAGGACTTGGAGGAGAACTACTAAGATTTTGGGATCCACCGCACCAGCAGAAAAGTGGTATAAAATGTTTTATAGGTGGCATCTGACCCCATGGAAAATAGCCAAGTTTTACCCAAAAGCCAACAGCAATTGCTGGGGATGTAAAACTCATGTGGGGACCTATATTCACTGCTGGTGGCTATGTAGTAAAGCACTAAGGTTTTGGAAAGAGATACATAGACATACTCAAAAAAATCCTACAAGTTAAATTTGATTTGAAACCAGGAATATACCTATTAAATCTTATGGATGAAGGGTGGGATCAAAGTAAGGTAAAACTGTTTTATTTTATAGCTGCAGCGGCTAGGCTTGTATTCGCAAAAAAATGGAAAAATGAGGAGCCACCGCAAATGGAGGAGTGATTTAATAAATTAAGAGAGCTGATGGAATCGGATGAACTGTATAATAAGATATATGATAGGAGTGTAAAGGCCAAGGCTGATTGGCTACCTGTGCGGCTGTATCTAGAAAAAAAGAACCCCTAGGCGAATGTATGTATGAGTTACTAGTCAAGGTATCAAGTTTCAGTGGTCTAAGGAGACCCGAACTGGAGGACAGAATGTGTTATACTGTGTATTTGTTGTATCTTTCTTCCCATCCCCACTTTCCCCTTTCCCAACCCATCCTTTGTCTTGTATATGGAAAAGAATATAATAAAAATTATTCAAAAAAAAATTGCAAGATGTAGGCTGCACATTTTGGATTGGTCAATAAAAGTATCTCCTTTTTGTGGATTTGGCTGAATGGCCAACGCAGTTAAACCTGAACATGTTTCAAGTGTTCACTTATTGAAATATGTAGTTTTAGCATCTGGGGGAACATTTATAGAATTGTAAATTGACCATTTACCAAGCTCTGCAATGTTTTCAACCCATAATGTTGAAATGCTTAAAAAGTAGGCTTTAAATCTCTAAAAACCTATGGCATTAAAAAAAGGTTTGCCGTTTAAGGTTCCATGTGGATTTCTCTTGTCTAAGCTATAATGTCAGCCTGCAGTGCAAACCCATTAGATGAGTGATTTCAGCTAACCGTGCAAACCCATTAGATGAATGATTTCAGCTAACCGTAAAAGGTGGATTTTGCTCCTTCAAACAGGCCAAATTCAAGACGTGAACCAGGTTTGAAGGCAACCAGCAATAGTTTAACCAGTCTGGCCAGATTGGATGTTAGTACAAAGCCTGTGCTCAAGAGGAACCAACATATAGCATACAGGGAAATACAGAGCATTTCATTCACTTTGACAATAATTCAAAATACCCATGCCCTTCTCTGATTGGTGGGAAAGTCATCCTGGTTTCAATCTGGGCTCCTATTGGGTGGATAATCCTTCTGATGTCACCAGCTGCAGAATGTTCCCTCCATGACAGATAAAAGGAACAGCTGTGATTGCTGTCCAAGTCCAAGTCACAAGGAGTGTGAGTCTAGGTAGGAATGTTTTAATGAAGAATAGGTCCATGATTGGTTTAAGGTCCAATCCAAGTGATTGGGATTACTTGAGGAAACAAAGGTTGCGCTTGCTGCAGGTCTGCTCTGATCCCTTCAATGAAGACCAGGAAGTTTCTTAGCACATGTAAGCCGATTTATGAATGGGAAAAGGCTTTCACAATGGAAGGAAATTGCAAACACATATACACAGACTGGGTCACAGCAACGTGTGGCAGGGGACGGCTAGTAGAATATAAATTTAAAATACACAAGGGACACAAGCTTTACAAGTCCTCAGGAAGTACATATTACGCAACCATTCTCTGAAAGACTGCTTTTAGGAAATGAGTTTAAGAAACCGATGTTAGATAGTATGTTAGATATTAGATAAGCTGTTCAAAAGAATAATTGCCATGAGATAGACACTATTTGTTCATTTCTTGTGAAATACCCTGTGCTCTCGGTTCTTAGTCTCTTCAGCCTTGGAAGTTCTGATAGAAACCATTTGAAGACCAGCAGATCCAAATTGTCAAGTAAGTTGATATATTATGGGATAATAGAAGAAGGGATACGTTGGGGAAGCCATTTCTTTCTCTTACGCCCTTTCAGACAGGTCCTAAATCCCAGGATCTGATCCCAGGTTTTTTGTTTATCCCAGATTATTTGGTAGTGTGGACTCATATAATCCACTTTAAAGCAGAAAAACTGGGATCGGATCCTGGGATATAGGGCATATCTGGAAGGGCCCTGAGTTTCTGGTCCTAGCTGTAGAAAGTAAGAACTTCGGATGGGAAAAGATGGGATTTTGGCATCAGAATTATAGCATGGAATATGACATATTACATGTGACAATGTTTAAGATATGAGACTATACATACATAAAATAGTTAACGAAAACAAAGAAACAGCAGTAGACGCTTATCCTTCTGGTGTATTTGTGGACATCCAAGCTGATTGTGAAACATAAATGTAGCTTGGCTTGGAAACTGGCTGAAAGAGTGAACCCCCAGCCCAAAAGTAATTATATAGAGCAGTGTTTCTCAACCCGGGGGGGGGGGGTCACGAGGGGGTGTCAGAGGGGTTGCCAAAGATCATCAGAAAATAGTATTTTCTGTTGCCCATGGGGGTTCTATGTGGGAAGATTGGCCCAATTCTATCACTGGTGGGGTTCAGAATACTCTTTGATTGTAGGTGAACTATACATTGCAGCAACTACAACTCCCAAATGTCAAGGTCTATTTTCCCCAAAGTCCATCAGTGTTCACATTTGGCCATATTGAGTATCTGTGCCAAGTTTGGTCCAGACCTATCATTGTTTGAGTCCACAGTGCTCTCTGGATGTAGGTGAACTACAACTCCAAAAGTCAAGGGCAATGCCAGCAAAGGAAGTAAGCAAGAAGTGAGGGATAAGCACTCAAGGAACTAGTATTTTGAATTAATGGAAAGCCAAGCGGATGTTGTCTACAAAGAAGTAGCTGTGTTAGTTTGTTGCAGCAAAAAAAGGGGGGGATAGAGGGAAAAAAGGTGGAAAGACGAAGTTTAGCAGTGCTTAAAGGCTGAATCTACACTGCCATATAATCAAGTTCAATGCAGTTAATAATAATATATTTTATTTAGATTCTGTTCTATCTTCCCAAGGGGTCTCAGGGCAGATTACAGAACATATTTACGGCAAACATTCAATGCTGTTATACAATTAAGAAGGGCAAACAAAACGTAAACAGAGGTAAAGGCTTTCCACATCTTTTCCATTTCCGGCATCTGGAGGCCATGCTCGACTCCGGCCACCGTTGTGTGGGAGTGCTGCCACTCCATCTTCCATGCTGAGGAGCTTTGTCATCCTTAGATGTCCTCCCGATTGAATCGCCTTATGAACACCTTTTATTATCTCCATGCTTTTAAAATAGTACCCGTTTTTCTACTCACATTTCTGTTTTTGGTCTACTAGGTGGGCAGGAAACGGGCTGAGGGCAGGTGCTCACCCCAACCCGGGCTTGAACTGCCAACCTTCCAATTGGCAGGATTTTCTACAGCTTAGCGATTTAACCCACTATGCTAAGCCCGGCCCCTAAGAGGCAATGGCAGCGCAATCGGTTAAATCCTTGTGCCGGCAGGACTGAAGACCGACAGGTCGCAGGTTCAAATCTGGAGAGAGTGTGGATGAGCTCCCTCTGTCAGCTCCAGCTCTCTATTTGGGGACATGTGAGAAGTCTCCCACAAGGATGGTAAAAACATCAAAACATCCAGGCATCCCCTGGGCAACGTCCTTGCGGATGGCCAATTCTCTCATACCAGAAGCGACTTGCAGTTTTTCAAGTTGCTCCACACACACACACACACACACACACACACACACACACACAATGCCCGGCCCCTTAATCAATTTATATTTTAGCATGAACTTTCATAGACGCAATACAATGATATTAAAGCGTTCTCCAGATAGCGATATTAAAATCTCAGATTATGAAGCATATTTATATAATTGTGGGAATGAGTTATATTATAATCCAATCTGTCTCCCTTATTGTTCATGACACTCTTTTAGAGAGCTGCAGAAAGGAGTGATATTGATACATTTGATTGAAATCAGGCATAAAGTTTGTGGATTTTATTATTACCTACCCTACATTACAATTGGAGCAAATGATTAAAGGATATAAACCTCAGTTTTTCAACAGCTACGTGATTTACGTAGCAGGTATAGAAGTGCTTTGGGACAGAACTCCATTCAGTTTCAGAAATTAATTTTCTCTCAGGATAATTGCTTGAAATACCCCATTATATTAATGTTCTTTACTGAAATTGGTATCATTTCATTGCAGCCATCTGTTCCCTGGCTGGAGCTGTTTGCAGGTCCAGCCTGGAACTAGCTTTTCCTAATTTAGGAACTCCCAACTGGTGATGAGAGCAATTATTTTCATTGAGCCAAATGGGGTTTCGGAGCCTTCTTCAAAGCATAGTGCTGAACAGACAAATTTATTTCTTGGGGCTTGCGAACATTTAGGGATATGGCTACATCTTTCAGGTTACCTCTGTGTACAATCAGCTGAATGCCTGAATGAGGCTTTGGGCCCATTACAGCTGCAACTTAATATAATTTCACTCTTTCATCTCAGCAGTTATAACATAGTTATTAGCACATGCTTGTATATGTGTCTTCAAGTTGTCCTATTATGGCATACTCATGAATTTCTTAGGCAAGGAGCACTCAGGGGTGGCTTTTTTCCAGTTCCTTCCTCTGAAAGTCTACAGGGCCTCACGTTCGTTGGTAAACACCCACCCAAGTACTAGCCAGGGCTTATTCTGCTTAGTGGAGCCTTTGGTGACACAATGCGTTAAACCCTTGTGCCAGCAGGACTGCTGACCAAAAGGTCAGTGGTTTGAATCTGGGAAGTGGGGTGAGCTCTCATCTGTTAGCTCCAGCTTCTTACGTGGGGACCTCTCACAGGATGGTAAAATATCTGAGCATCCTCTGGGCAACATTATTTCAGATGGTCCAGCCATCACTGTTTGAGTTCACAGTGCTCTCTGGGTGTAGATGGACTACAACTCCAAAACTCAAGGTTAAATCCCACCAAACCTGTCCAGTATTTTCTGTTGGACATAGGGATTCTGTTTGAATCAATTCCATTATTGGTGGAATTCAGAATGCTCTTTGATGATAGGTTAACTATAAATCCCTGCAACCACAACTCCCAAATGACAAAATAATCCCCTTTCCCAATCCCACCAGCATTCAAACTTGGCGTATTGGGCATTTGTGCCAAATTTGGTCCAGTGAATGAAAATGCAGCCTGCGTATCAGATACTTACATTACAATTCACAACAATAGCAAAATTACAGTTATGAAGTAGCAACAAAAGTAATGTTATGGTTGGGGGTCACCACAACATGAGGAACTGTATAAGGGGTCGCGGCATTAGGAAGGTTGGGAAACACTGCAATAGCTGTTCCAAAACTGTCACAGGAGGCAGCTGCATTATTTAAATCCATGATGCAGGTTGAGCTATTATACTTTAGAGGGAAATAATATGTTTTGCTAAGGTTTTTCAGAACTCAGTAAACTCAGTAAAAATAACCCATAATATAAGTATCATTATTTACAAGCTCCAGAAACAAGTTCAGACTGAGCGGAACAAAATTGGCACAGTTGAGCAATTGAGAAAGCGGTGGGTGCTTTGCCTCCAATCCCATACTTGTTTCCAAAAAATCATCAAAATTCTCAGTCAGCCCAGAAAACAAGGGAAAGTTAGTGAGCCCCTGCATAGCAGTTCTGCCTCGAAATACCTTTCTCTGTCTGTCTATCTGTCTGTCTGCGACTTTGTGAAAAGTAAAATATCTTACAGAAAGCTGTATATGAGAATCATTTCATGAGGGTGGATATATTGAATCCCCTGAGAACTGCAGGAAGGTTTGGGAAAACAATGGACAGTGAAATAATGGAAAGGAGAAATACATCAATTTCCCAGTTTTCCTCTAGTGAGCTCAAGACATTATACCGTACTCAACAATCCCTACAGCACACTTGAGATCAGACAATAAGATCAGATTAGACATAATGTTTCACTGCTTTTTGTGCATTTTAGAAATGTCAAAAAAAAGACAAAGGTGCCAATCTAAGAATAATTGGGAATCCGGGATAATTTTATTATTTTTCCTTGCCCAAAGAAATCTGATGGAGGATTCTGTCTACACACCAATAACAGCTTTAGATGGAGAATTATTCATTGGAACCATAGCAGAGGAAGAAATAGATTCATCACAATCTACTCCTAAGACAGCTAACCAATAGATGATACATACATATGTGTGTGTGTGTGATGTAACAGAGCTTGTACCATAGAATATCACATCTAGCATATCCCAATTTCTTGTCCAACATGCAGTCTAAGCAGCCTACTTGTCAGCGAAAAGGTTAGAGTTAGGGAATATCCACACTGTAGTATTAATACTGTTTGACAACACTTTGATTCAAAAGACTGAATGGTATGAAAACATGGCAGTTGTAGGGTTTTTGTAAGTTTTGGGGCTGTATGGCCATGTTCCAGAAGCATTCCCTCCTGACATTTTGCCTGCATCTATGGCAGGCATCCTCAAGGGTTGTGAAATGGTAATTTTGTCAGCGCCTATTGTGTTTAAGTGCAGGCCAAGGTCTTTAGGTACTGCACCCAGTGCATCAATCACCACTGGAACCACTTTTACTGGCTTGTGCCAGAGTCTTTGCAGTTCAATCTTTAAATCATTGTATCATGTCAGCTTTTCCAGTTGTTTCTCTTCAATCAATAAGAAGTGTGTTTTTATAATTTCTGTAAGCCGTCCTGAGCCCTCGGGGAAAGATGACATACAAAACTAACTAACTAAATAAATAATAAATAAATAAAATCCTCCTGTCATCTGGGATTGCAACATACTTTGTTTTTTAACACGATCGTGAGGTCAGGAGTATTGTACTCCAAAACCCTATCAGCCTGAAGTTGTTGTTGTTGTTATTATTATTTTCATAATTCTGTAGCATTGAGCAATGGCAATTAAAATGATGTCAAAATGCTTTAACCCTATAGTGTATTGCACAGTTCCAAAATGGCCCCAAACTAGAACATAAATCATCAGGGCAGGTAGGGTTGGAAGATGACTTAAGAAGGTTGACTGATGATACTTGCATGAAATGTACATTTTAGCAAAACTAGTATCCCTAAAGCACAAAATCATCTTAGAACAGACAATCCAAGAAAAGAGGGGGCACCTCTGCTAAGATAAAGTTTGTCTCAACATATTAATGCAAATAAAATATTGGTCTTTTATAAGATTGTTTTATAAGATTGTTTCTGAGCTCCCGGTGGCTCAGTGGGTTAAAGCGCTGAGCTGTTGAATTTGCAGATCGAAAGGTCACAGGTTCGAATCAAGGGAGTGGTGTGAATTCTCACTGTTAGCCCCAGCTTTTGCCAACCTAGCAGTTCAAAAACATGCCAATGTGGGTAGATCAATAGGTAGCACTCCAGCAGGAAGGTAACGGCGCTCCATGCATTCATGCTAGCCACATGACCTTGGAGGTGTCTACAGACAACACCGGCTCTTTGGCTTAGAAATGGAGATGAGCGCCAATCCCCAGAGTCGGATATGATTCAACTTAATGTCAGGGGAAAACCTTTACCTTTACTTAAGATTGTTTCATTGGTTCCAGATTTAGTTAGGCTTAGAGCAGTCCTGCTGAAAGCATTGGGAGTTCGGTGACTAAATTCCTGGTGACCTCAAACCCTGTAAGGAAGTTTGGAACTAACCCAGTTTTTACCCATGGGCAGTTATTAAAATAATAATAATAATAATAATAATAAACAACTTTATTTGTACCCCACCACCATTTCCCCAAAGGGGACTCAGGGCAGCTAACATGAGGCCAAGCAAAATACAGCAAAATAAAATACAAAGAAGCAAAAATAACATTGTTTTTTCCTCCCACCCTCCCTACTCATTGCATTGCTTGTTGGTGCCTTTTGTTTCTCTGCACTTTATTGTTGCTATGTTCATGGTTCTACATTTTGTTATGTTCTTTGTCGCAACTCCTTGTTTGGCGTGTGGCATGACCCCTGGATCAGGCTAGCTTATCGCCCCCTGGTTGTAAGGGGGATAACGCCCAGGCCCCCTGGGGTGCTGAGTTTCCATGGATAGGCATTGGGCCGCTCGCACCCTAGGCTTGCAAACGCCTATGGACTTTCGTGGGGACTGTTCGACCCTGATCCAGGATCCATGTGTGGCCGCCAACCCTATGTTCCTGTTTTTCAATAAATTGAGTTGTGGCCACTTTTATTCAACCAATTGTGTCTGCATGTTGTTCTTGGCGTGAGGCGTTTCATGCTTGCACACGCAACTACAGATGGCAGGCATCATATCAGAATAATTTCAAAAGCAGCAGCTTAGCAGCTGTTGCACTGAAAACAACCATAAGCTTCTCTGTGTGTATGTGCCTTCAAGTCCATTTATGGTGGCCCCCTGAATTTCCTAGGCTGTTTTTTAAAACAAGAAAGGCGATTTTGCCAATCCCTTCATCTGAAATAGAGCCTACAGGATTGGGTATGTATTCACAATTTCCAGGATATGCAACGATGAAGACGTCGTCAACTGATAAATTGATTTCTGACACACAACTTTCCAAAGAGTAGCTCTTTTGTCAAGGAAAAGGACAGTTAAGCCAGACAAGCTAAGCATAGTTGTTCAATGCAAAAAAATGATATTGCCAGTGTGCTGGGACACAGTTGCTCAGCCTTAACACCACAAGGATATTAAATTTAGGAACAATGAAGATAAGCAGAAACGAGTAGCAACAGTTTGTGGGTAAGCAGTGTTATCACTTCCTCACCCACTGTATTGCCGCCCGAGCCTTGAACTGTTATAAAACCAGGTGGAAAAACAGCAAAAGAAGATTTCATGTGCCCTTAAATTCCATCCGTGGCACTAAGGTAGGAAAAGAAGCACCTGTTAGACCTCTCCTTCTGCAAAGCTGTTACCAAAGAAACAGCTTTTTTTTAAAAAAAAAACCAAGCCAAACTAAAATGATCAAGGGTCTGGAGAACAATCCCTATGAGGAGCGGCTTAAAGAGCTGGGCATGTTTAGCCTGCAAAAGAGAAGGCTGAGAGGAGACATGAGGGCCATGTATAAATATGTGAGGGGAAATCATAGCAAGGATGGAGCAAGCTTGTTTTCTGCTGCCCTTGAGACGAGGACACGGAACAATGGCTTCATACTATAGAAAAGGAGATTCCACTTGAAGAGGAGGAAGAACTTCCTGTGAGAGCTGTTCAGCAGTAAGGTAAAGGTTTCCCCTTGACATTAAGTCCAATTGTGTCAATTCTGGGGGTTGGTGCTCATCTCCATTTCTAAGCCAAAAAACTGGTGTGCATAGACACCTCCAAGGTCACGTGGCCAGCATTTCTGCATGGAGCACCATTACCTTCCTGCCAGAGAGGTACTTTGTGATCTACTCAAATTTGCATGTTTTCGAACTGCTAGGTTAGTAGAAGCTGGGGCTAACAGCAGGAGCTCACCCCGCTCCTCAGATTTGAACCATTGACCTTTCGTTCAGCAACTCAGCGGTTTAACCCACTGCGCCACCAGGGTTAATTGCAGCAGTGGAATAATAATAATAATAATCTTTAATTATAGACCACCCTATCTCCCCGAAGGGACTTAGGGCTGTTTCCAACAAATATGGCACACATACAGTACAATGTCCAAAGAAAAACCATACAAAGAGTTTACAACAGAACAAAGCACATTAGGCAATAGAAAACATACGTAACTATAATCAAAATCGTGAAAAATAAAAATAAGAAATAAAATAAAAATTAAGTAAAAACATCATAAAATACAAATAACCCTGATAAAACATACTAAAAATATAATATAATATATGGAACTCTCTGCCCCAGACTGTAATGGAGGCCCCTTCTTTGGAGGCTTTTGAACAGAGGCTGGATGGCCATCTGTCAGGGGTGCTTTGAATGCCATTTTTCTGCTCCTTGAGAGAGGGTTGGACTGGATGGCCAATGAGGTCTCTTCCAACTCTATGATTCTATGAATGATTTGAATACAGATTCAGAACTCAAATTTCTGGTGAAGAATCCAGTACAGTTCCCAAGCTTCCATGCAGCAGTGAATGAATACCCATTTATTTAAAAGTATCACTCTAATTTCTCATCTGAAACCAGCACTGGATATTAGAAAGCGTTTATTAGAAGCCATGAATATTTACATAGTAATCTCCCCATCAACAGCCAAGCGCTTAAGTGGCTTCAAATGCGTTAGCCAAATGGCCTTTACAACAGTTCCACAAGGGAGGTTGCTCTAATTTATATTTCATTTTAAGTATTCACTTTTGCATCTGATTGGTTAAAATAACCAATCCTTGAGCCCAATATGCAAAGGCAACTTATAAATATGACATTCCATAATGTCATTGTTATCATGCCACAGGGTATAAAAACATTATGTGCAAAGCAACAGGGTAAGTGCAAGAAGCTAAGAGAGAACTATCACTTAACTATCACTGAATCTATAGAGCATGTGTTCTTTCACTGCCCTTTGTTTTTGGATGCCCGCCTCTCCTTAATCTCACCAAATCTGTCCCGCTTACCTGGTAGACCTGAGGAATTCTACCTATACTGGCTGCTTGACGACAAACACAAGGAGATAACCAACCTGGTGGCCAATTATCTCATGGCCGTTCTGGCTACGAAGAACCAGCATAACAAATTGCACGCGGAAACACAATAGGCCAGATACTTTTGGTGTGAATTTTAGAGTTGAATGGAGTTTAAACATTTATATTGTTTTATTTTCTGTATAATATGATGTTGGTCTTTGACCGTAAATAAATATCTATCTATCTATCTATCTATCTATCTATCACTTAACCGCATTTGCCCAGTTTCCAACAAACCTCACAACCTCTGAGGATGCATGCCTAGATGTGGGCAAAACATCAGGAGAGAATGCTTCTGGAACATGGCCATACAGCCTGAAAACCTCACAGCAACCCAACTATTGATTGTTTATCTTTTCCAAAATATCGTTGCAGCTATGGGGCACTCGTCACACTAGAGAATGAATCCACTTTAAATCTGGTTGCTGCCTCCTGTAGAATTTGGGGGTTTGTAGTTTAGGGAGGAGCCTTTAACAGCCTCACGAAACTACAAACCCCAGAATTCTGCAGGAGGCAGAAACCGGATTTAAAGTGGATTCATTCTCTAGTGTTATGAAGTTTTCCCATGTTAGAACAGAAAAGGGGGATAAATTAAATAAACAAACAAGATTTTGTCCTCCTTGGGTTGTTGTGTATTTTCCAGGCTGTATGGCCATGTTCCAGAAGCATTCTCTCCTGACATTTCACCCACATCTATGGCAGATATCCTCAGAGGTTGTGAGGTCTGTTGGAAAATGAGGTTATTGTCGAAAGCTTTCATGGCTGAAATCACTGGATCGTTGTAGGTTGTTTGGGCTATGTGGACATGTTCTAGAGGCATTCTCTCCTGACATTTCCCCTGCATCTATGGCAGGCATGGCTCGAATCTAATCTTATGTCCCCAACTCGACAGAGCTGTGGAAAGCAACAGGATCAAAAGAATGAGTCACAAGTCACAGCCTGCGTATCTGGTTTGAGTCAAGGGCTAGCATTAAGGTAAAGGTAAAGGTTTTCCCTTGACATTAAGTCCAGTCGTGTCCGACTCTGGGGGTTGGTGCTCATCTCCATTTCTAAGCCGAAGAACCAGTGTTGTCCGTAGACACCTCCAAGGTCATGTGGCCAGCAAGACAGCATGGGGAGCCGTTACCTTCCAGCTGGAGCGGTACCTATTAATCTACTCACATTTGCATGTTTTCGAACTGCTAGGTTGGCTGAAGCTGGGGCTGCCAGTGGAAGCTCACCCGAATTCGAACCCCCGAAAATTGGGTTTATATATTTGTTGACTGTCCAGGGTGGGAGAAAGAACTTTTGTCTGTTGAAGCTTGGTGTGCATATTTCAGTTGGCCACCTTGATTAGCATTTGATTGCCTGATGGTTTTTAGGTGTTACTGCCTAGGGGAATCCTTTGTTGAGAGGTGTAGCTGTCCCTCATTGTTTCTTGTCTGGCATTCCCCTGTCTTTGAGTTTTGTTCTTCATTTACTGTTATAATTTTATTTTTAAAAAAAAATACTGATAGCCAGATTTTGTTCATTTTCATGATTGTATCCTTTTGTCCACCTAGCTCCAACAGACAAGAGTTCTTTCTCACACCTTGGACATTCCACACACATATAAACTCAATTTTCCTAGTTTCCAACAGATGCCTGCCTTAGATGCAGGGGGAAAGTCAGGAGAGAATGCTTCTAGGACATAGCCATATAGCCCAAACAACCTACAACGACCCAGTGATTTCAGCCATGAAAGCCTTCGACAATACATTCAACTCTTGTCTGTTTGAGACAAGTGTGATTGTGTGTGCAAGGGTGATACACCTCGCGCCATGAACAAAATACAAACACAAGTGGTTGGATGAAAATGGACACAACTCATTTGTTGAAGACAGGAACAAAGGATTGGCGGCCACGCATGGGTCCTGGATCAGGGGTCGTACAGCTCCACAAATGTCCAAAGGCGCTAGTAAGCCTGGGTGCAAGCGGCCCAATGCCTGTCCACCGAAACTCGGCACCCCAGGGGCCAGGGCATTATCCCCCCTTACAACCAAGGGGCGATAAGCCAGCCTGATCCAGGGGCCATGCCACACGCCAAACACAGAGTTGTGACAAAGAACGTAATAATGCATAACCATAAGAAATGAAACAATGAAAATGAATATTTGAACAAAATGGAACACTAACAAGCAATGAATGATGTAGGGAGGGTAGGAGGAAAAACTGAAACTGGCCCTTGCGTGGTACAGGGTAAGTCCCAGGCAGTCTTAAATGAGCTGCCCGGGTGGAAGTGAGGGCCATCCGGCTGACCACAGGGAGCGGGTCGGGGCCAGCCCCGTCATTGGCCGGTCGGCTTTGGTGGCGGGAAACCTTCCCACCACCCCAGTGTGATCGAGCCCCAAATTTAGGCTCGATCACACCAGGGGCTTATGGGAGGAAGAAGCCCCTTCCTGCTCCTTAAGATGGCGACGAGGACAACTCCGCTCCGCAACCTGCTCAGCCGGTAAATCTGCCAAGCCAAATATTGTAAATGAAGAGCAACACTAAAAAGGGGGGGATACCAGACAAGATTTAATTAGGGCCAGCTAATACCTCCCAACAAAGGACCCCCAGGAAGCAACCAGACAGGCTTTGAAGCTGCAAGGTCATTCAATGCTAATTTAGGTGGCCAATTGCAGCATTCACACTTGCCTCAAACAGACAAGAGTTCTTTCTCCCACCCTGGACATTCCACAGATACAGTATATAAACCCCACTTGCCTAGTTTCCAACAGACCTCACAACCTTTGAGGATGCCTGGCATAGATGTGGGCAAAACGTCAGGAGAGAATGCTTCGGGAACATGGCCATACAGCCCGTAAAACACACAACAAACCAGTGATTCCAGCTAAGAAAACCTTTGACTTTTGTCCTCCTTTTTCTTTTAAGGTTCAATGCTTCCATTAACCCCCCTGTCCTTAAAAGGGGGGGGGGGTTTCTGGAGGCTATAGTCCACTAGAAGGCCATCCTGTCCAGGAAAGCTGACTCAGACACTGACGTCCAAATCAAATATATTGCCACGCTGACCCTTAAACCCAGAATGTCATTATTCTTAAACGTCAGCAAGACTCAGCTTACGAATTGGAAGAGAGGAAGGGGGGGGGGGAGAAAACTTAACCAAAGAAGGATAGATGGAGCTTATGCATTCAGAGAGGGAAGCATTGGAAGAAACACCCCTTCCTAGTGCATCAATGCGATTGGGCAGCTGAGTTTCCTCTGCATATAGAATAGCTTGCCTCTTCCAACATCAGCACTAGCTTTCCATCTCACTCTCCTTTCTCTCACACATACAAGCCCTCAACCACTTCACAGAGAACAGCTAATCCATTTCTCTCACACTCCGTGCCGGGGCTTTCTCATGAATAGATGGAGGATCAGCACCAGCCTTGCTCCCATCCATGGAGCTCAGGTAGTCCCACTGCCGCTGTATCAGAAAGCATCTCCTTTTCCTAGAGGGGAGAGGACCACTCACATCTTTCCTGAACAAATGGACAGAGGAGCCAAGACCCAGAAGACCTGTTGACCTATTGAAAGGAGCAGATCTCATCGAGCAGTAAGGTAGGATTCGATAGAGCTCTCTCCTTCCTCTTATCGATCTCCATTGAATGGGGATGCTTGCTTTTCTGAAACCAATTTGGCACCATGAATTGCAACGGCGATTCGGAAATTGTTTCAGACAAGCTCGCAGCAAGCATGGGTCGAATGTAATCTTATGTCCCCAACTCAAACAGACCTGTGAAAAGCAACAGGATCGAAGGAATGAGTCACAAGCCACAGCTTGCGTATCTGGCTTGAGTCAAGGGCTAGCATTAAGGTAAAGGTAAAGATTTTCCCTTGATATTAAGACCAGTTGTGTCCGACTCTGGGGGTTGGTACTCATCTCCATTTCTAAGCCGAAGAACCAGTGTTGTCCACAGACACCTCCAAGGTCATGTGGACAGCATGGGGCGCCGTTACCTTCCCGCTGGAGTGCTACCTATTGATCTACTCACATTTGCATGTTTTCGAACTGCTAGGTTGGCTGAAGCTGAGGCTGACAGTGGAAGCTCACCCGAATTCGAACCCGCTACCTTTCGGTCAAGTAGTTTAGCAGCTCAGCTGTTTAACCCACATTAGATTATAATTATAATCCAAATTATTTCATCTTTGTTAAAAGCATCAAAACAAAACTAGAATCCAATATACTGTGGCCATAACAACAAGCAGCTTTCTAAAACTATCTCCACACACAACATCACAAGAAACCATCCTTGAGATATACAGGACACCATACACTAGATCAGTAGTTCCCAAACTTTTTGGCCTACCACCCCCTTTACACAAAATTTTTTACTCACCAGCCCCCTAGAATTTTTTTTTAAAAAATGTAATAGCAATTAAACAGAAAGATATATGTATTAATGCAGTGGTTCTCAACCTTTCTAATACCGTGAGCCCTAAATAAGGTTCCTCATGTTGTGGTGACCCCATCCATATTTTCCTTGCTACTTCATAGATAATTTTGCTACTCTTATGAATTCTAATGCAAATATCTAATATGCAGGATGTATTTTCATTGTTACAAATTGAACATAATTAAAGCATAGTGATTAATCACAAAAACAATATGTTTGGGGGAGTTTTGATGGGATTTGCAGTATCTTCAACCAATTCAGCTCTGACTTCCACAGCCGAAACCCCATGAATGACAGACCTGGACCAAACTTGGCACACAGAACCCCATAACCAACAGAAAATACTGGAGGGGTTTGGGAGGAATTGACAGTGATTTAGGGGAGATGTAGTTCGCCTACATTTGGAGAGTACTCTGAACCCAAACAACCCTGGATCTGGACCAAATTTGGCACAAATATTCAATATGCTCAAATTTGAATACTGGCGTGGTTGGGGGATTGATTTTGTCATTTGGGAGTTGTAGCTGCTGGGATTTATAGTTCATTTATAGTTTTGATCATAATCAAAGAGCATTTTGAACTCCCAACAGCAATGGAATTGAACTAAACTTGAGCAATAGAGAATATTGGACCTTGGAAATTGGGAGCTCTTGCATTTTCCTTCGTGCCACGGCCATCTCCCAGGAGGTGCCTGCAAATGCTGCAGCGACTCAGGGGGTGTTTGCAGATGCGGAGGCTTTCCTTTTCCGCTGGACCAACTGGCAGGCACACACTTGCAAGCATGTGGCTGCCTCAACCTGCCAGTTGGAATCCCTGGGCAAGTGTTGCTTGGAAACCGCAGTGCGCGCGCCCTTTCTCTCCTCAACTCCACCCACGGTGCAGTCCCGTATCGTTCCTTCCTTCCAAGGGACTCGTTGGATTGGAAGGGGTGATACAGGACTGCGCAGTGGGTGGTGTTGAAGAGAGGAAGGGGGCGCGTGCTGCGGTTTCCAGGCAGTGCCTGCACGGGGTTTCCAACTGGCAGGCACACACTCGCACGCTTGCGAGTTGGAATCCCATCACCTCCTCTTTACAGGGCTTCAGTGTCCCCCAAATTCTCCTGAGCCTCCCACCGCCCCCTTGGATCGCCTCACGGCCCACTAGGGGGCGGTACCGCCCACTTTGGGAACCACAGCACTAGATTATGAATGCACTCACCTGTGCTCTTAAAGGTACATAAACAATGGAACATTTGTGACCAAAGTCTAATTCTACCCCTTCAACTCCCCTATTCTGTTATTCTCAGTCTTGCTGGATTCTTTGCATGCCCACACGTTACACTTGAATCATAGCAATGTTATGCAGATATGCCGATTGAAGCGGAACCATTCAATGAGTTAGGGGGAATAAAAACACAGTAGCATGTATTGTATCTAATTTGATCCCAAATCCATGTTGCCTAGTGTTTGGGTGATTATGGATGAAGTGCTCTAGGCATTTCTTTAAGAACATTGCACTCTTTCCCCCTTCTTAAGAGACTTTCCTATACAAAAAGGGGTGTGTTCAGTGGGAAAACATGGGCTTACAAACGTACAGCAAGATAATCTGGATATTAGAGTACAAATATCAAAAAATGTACTCTAATGATTGTGTGACAAAGCAGCAAGTGTCTGCGAGATGCTCACAAGCAAAGCATTTAAGGCAGGTATGGGCAAACTTAGGCCCTCCAGATGTTTTGGACTTCAACTCCCAGAATTCCTAACAGCATACCAGCTGTTAGGAATTGTGTAAGTTGAAGCCCAAAACACCTGGAGGGCTCAAGTTTGCCCATGGCTGATTTAAAGCATGGGCAGATTTTTCTTTGTTGTCCAAAGAAAGATATACTGCTACTGGTTAGAGAGGCTCCACCTTTGCACTCTGTTCTGCCATATAGGAAGAGGCATTAGAGTGCATCTACACTGTAGAACTGATGCAGTTTGACACCACTTTAGTTGCCGGCGCGGAATGTAATAGAATCCTGGGATTTGAAGTTTGGCAAAACACCAGGCCTCTTTGGCAGAGAAGGCTGAAGACTTGAGAAAACTACAACTCTCATGATTCCATAGCATGGCTATTAAAGTGGTGCCAAGCTGCATTCATTCCACTGTGTAGATGCATCTCTAGTTACCTGTTAGCTTAGATGAAAAGGAGGTTAATAATACTAATAATAATACTTTATTTATATTCCGCTCTATCTCCCCAGAAGGGACTCAGGGTGGATTCCAAACATAAAAGGCAAACATTCAATGCCCGGGTACAACAATACATCCATACTAACAAAATTTAAACAACCCAATATATGAATATGAATTATGACTTAACAACTAAAATTGAATTAAAAACAGCCCGTTATAGCAGACATAAGACAAAACATCAAACAATAATTTCCCAGTTCCTTGGGGCAAATAGATTGATCATTGCTGAAGATAACTATTGAGCTAGCAGCGCACAGATATGGATGATAGCTATTAATCAAAGATATAATGGTAGTATTACCATGCGTAACGATGTCATGCATAACAATGACATTCCAATGTATAATGGATACAACAAAAGGGCTTTAAATTGCATCCACACTACTCTAGTTTTCTCTTTGACCTGTACATAAATCATAATTCAAACTTTTCCTCCCCCCTCCCCGAAATTACCAATTCATCAACTTGCACCCTATGACTCTGAAGGCCAGGGTTTGAATCCCCATTGGGCTGGTCTCACTCTCTCAACCTCCAGCGATAGGTGCCCTTTAGGGCTGCAACAAGTTGAAAATGACACAGACAGAAGGAACTGTTGAATGGAAGCAATCCAAATACATGTTGCAAAGGACCTTAAACAAATATTATAGTGAAAGATCCAATTAATTAATTGCTCCTCTGGGGCCCGCCTTTGTTTGCCTGCCTTCTGTGCCCTGAAACAGCTGGGTGCACATCCATTAGCAGACCTTAATGTGCCTTGGCAGCTCGGGAGCACGTGGCGAGTTGTTCCCCGGGCGGTGGCGCATCTTTGTGAGTGATTATTATTAGCAGCACTCTTCCCCTTCATAGGCAGAAGGACTGATTGACAAGCCTTATCAAGGAATCATTATTAGAACACTTGGAATGCATGTAAGCTTCCTTGAGTCCTCTCGGGAAGATAAGGCAGTCTATAACTAAAGTATTATTATTATTATTATTATTATTGGAGCCGTAACAAGCCTTCTCCTCCCAGGAGAAGGGAGGAAAGACTTGATGCTGCTCTGCCTTCTGATTTGGACTGCAGCTCCCATCATCTCCAACAGCAGGTAGGTGAAGGTGTGGATTGTGTGCTCGAGGTTGGTGGGACATCCATCTCCATGGGCTTTATGGGATGCTCTCCCTTCTGTTGACACCCATCCACCTGGGATGTTCTCCCTTCTATTTTGGACTTCAGCTCCCATCATCTCCAGGGGAGATTTTGCTTAAGGCTGATGAAACATCCACCCCTGTGAGCGTGAATATACCCCTTTCTATTTTAGACTGCAGCCCCCATCACCTCTGTCTACAGGTGTTGGGGGCATTTCCATTGAAGCTGATAGGGTATGCTCTCCTTGATGGGATGCTCTCCATTCTGATTTGGACTGAAGCTCCCATAATCTCTGAACTGGAGGTAGTGTGGGAAGATTTTGTTTGAGACTGATGGGACATCCATCACCCCTGGATGCTCTCCCTTCTGTTTTGGATTGCAGCTCCCATCATCTCCGAACTCAGGTGTTAGGAGTTGATTTCTTTTTAAGCTAATGGGACATTCAACCCTTGGACCGGAATTCTTTCTGGGTTGCTGTGAGTTTTCTGGGCTGTATGACCATGTTCCAGAAGCAATCTCTCCTGATGTTTGGCCAACACATGGCCATAAATCCCTTAAAACTCACAGCATCCCAGTGATTCCAGCCATGAAAGCCTTCAAGAACACATTGAACATCTCTCCTTTCTGATTTGGACTGCTACTCCCATCATCCCAGACAATAAATGTGAGGAGATTTTGTTTGAGACTGATGGGACATCTCCCCCCCCCCAATTGATTTTATAACATACTAGCTGTATCTGTCACACATTGCTGTGGCCAACCTTCCCTCCTTCTTTGTCTTCTTTCGTTCTCTCCATATTTTCCTCTCTCCTTCCTTCCTTCCTTCTGTCCTTCCTTGCCTTTCTTTCTCTCCTTCCTTCCTTCCTTCCTTCTCTTCTTCTTTTCTTCCATCCCATCCACCTTTTCTTTCCCTTCCTCTTTCTCCCATTTCTTCCTTCTCTACCTGTTCTTGGACAGCAATTCCCAGCAGCCCTCCTGATCGATCTACCTACCTACCTACCTATCTCTATCTAATCTATCTATCTGGAGGATTGCTGGGAGTTGCAGTCCAGGAATAGGAAATTGGAAATATGCAGGGATTGGGACGCTCTCAAAGAAATCCAAGAAGAAGAAATCTTGCAACTTGGACGCAGTGCATTTGGATCATTTTCCTCCTCTAAAGGGCCTGGTCTAGGGAATGCTGAGAGCTGTAGTCCGGAAGAGAGTGTGGATATGCTATTGTGTGTTTTGTTCGCTAGGGGGCAGGGCCGTAGCCAGGATTTTAATTCAGGTGTGGTGGGGGGCTGAGTTTGATTCGGGAGGGGCTGAGTCTGAGTGAGAGAGGGTCTACCCTACCAAACCTTTTGTATTGTTATCCCCATGAATATGGGATATATTGAGCATGGTGATCAGATCATGATATGAATAAACATAACTGTTTAAATAATGTACCAGTAAGGCCTTCTTGTGGACCACCCTGAGGATTTCAGGGGGGGGGGGCTGAAGCCCCCAAGGCTACATGCCTGCTAGGGGGAGTCGGTTTTGTGCATGCACTGTATCATCTCTTTGCTTTTTTGATTTTATAAATCTTTCCACTGTGTTTTTCAGTGTTTTTATAAGTGATCGTCACTCATTGGCCTGATAGGTTTATTGTGTCCAATTTTGGTGTCAATTCACCCAGTGGTTTTTGAATTATGTTAATCCCACAAACGAACATTACATTTTTATTTATACAGATTTGCCTTTCTGTTTTGGACTGTATCTCCCAACACCTTCCGACTGCAGGTGATGGGGAGATAGTCTGTTTGAAGTTGATGGGACATTGTTGTTGTTGTTGTTACAGTATTATTATGGTTATTATTATTTCCATCCTACTTTATCTCTCTGAAAAAGAGAAACCCAAAATGACATGTAATGGAAACATTTGGAGGAATATAGTGCTGGCTGCAAGGTGATGTTGGGCAGCTAAAATCAATTGTTAAACAATAGAGTCTGCCTGCAATCTATGTATGCATATAGATTTGGCAGCAAGCTTCACTGAACACATGGAAGACAAGTCATAGTAAATATTGTGATTGTATCTATCTTCATATGTATAAACATTTCAAACTAAGGGCTGGCAAATGTACATTCCTTACTGAAAAGAAAAATGGGTTCCCTTGGAACGAGAAAGGCCAGTATCCCACTAATTGCAGTGATGCAAAAGTGTCTAAACACATCGAAATGCAATGTGTACATACACATACAAATGTCAGTAAAACATAGAATTGTTACATTCACATTAAATAGAAATAATTTGTTCTTTTCTCAAAAGATGAAAAAGTCCCTCTTCACACTTGTGTCTTTACTACAGATGATGAATAGACTCCAAATCCTTGCACAGTAAATGTCCTATTTTCTTTATTACACAAATGTGGACTCCAACATTCAACCAGTTTCGACTCTCAGGAGTCTTCATCAGGTAGTTGAGTCTATAACAGTACGTACCTTGCCATCCATTTCCAAATAGGCAAAATTAATTCAGGTTTAGCATCCCTTATCTGGAATTCTGAAATCCCCCCAAAATCTAAAATTGGCCACATGGGTAAAACGTTTACGTTCTGTTGCTTCAATGTACACAAACTTTGTGTACATATCTTTTCATATGTGCATAAGGGTTTTATGAAACATACATTTACTTTATGTTTACACTTGGGTCCCATCTCCAAGATAGCTCACTATGTATGTATGTTTGTATGTATGTATACACACACACTAGCTGTACCCGCCATGCGTTGCTGTGGCCAACCTCCCCCTCTCTCTTTCTTTCTTTTTTTCTTCTTCTTTCCCTCCTTCTCCTTCCTTTCTTCCTTCCCTTTTTTCTTTACTTCTCTTCTTCCTTCCTTCTTCCTTCCTTCCTCCTCTATCTCTTTCCTTCCTTCCCCTCCCTTTTTCTTTCTTTCCTTTCTTCCTTCTCTACCTATTCTTCGACTGTAACTCCCAGCAGCCCTCCTGATCAATCTACCTACTATCTATCTCTATTTAATCTATATATCTTATCTATCTGGAGGATTGCTGGGAGTTGCAGTTCAGGATTAAGAAATAGGAAATATGTAAGGATTGGGATGCTCTCAAAGAAATCCCAGGAGAAGCAAGCTTGCAGCTTGGAAGCAGTGCATTTGGAGCATCCTCCTCCCCTAAAGGGCCTGGTCTAGAGGATGCTGGGAGTGGTTGTTTTCACACATGCGCTGTATTGTCATTTAGCTTTTTTGAGAGGGGTTTATGAGTGATGGTCACTCATTGGTCTGTTAGGGATGTAGTGTCCAAATTTGGTGTCAGTTTGTCCAGTGGTTTTTGAGTTATGTTAATCCCACAAACAAACATTACAATTTTATTTATACATATGAATAATAATATACAAATATTCCAATTTCTGGAAAAGAAAATCCAAAATCCAAAATACTTCTTGGCCCAGGCATTTCTAACAAGGAATAATCAACATGTAGTAATCAACCTGCTTGATTTTAAAAAAATCACCCCCCCCCCAAAAAAACCCCCAACAAAACAAATAAAGGTACCAACATTTTGAATCCATCCTCAAATGCAGAAAGCTAATATAGGTGGCCAAGAGTCTTGGCCAGCACCACCCTTTTTCCATTTTAAAAATAAATATCAGGAAGATAAAGTACAATGGCACTGAATTGGCCTTTAACAATTGGCAGTTCTTATTACTCATGTCCCTTATCACTCTCCATGGAAATATAAGATAAATGAGGTGGGAGAGAAGAGATGTGTTGAAGTTGAATTTTTAATAACCTTGTTCTTTTCAACAGTGGGACTACCATCATATTGTGATTATATACCCCATTATTTTTGCACCAGTGAGAAGCTGTAAACATAGTGCAGCCTAAGAGACTTTATGTACTATTTGCAATGGACAGGACACTTCTTATTACTTGTGACCATTTTAAGTATGATTTCATTTTTGGTTGACTAGAAACAGAGAAAGACCACCATGGTTTTGTGCAATAATTTGTGGTTTGGATCTTGGAACTCAACAGGACTTCTTGGTCCTTGTGCAAAAGTTTATTTGTGGTATATTTTCTCAACTTCAGCAGTATTATATTAGGGAAAATGGAGCCAATAGCCCAAACTAGCAGTGCTGTTCATGTAGACCTCCAGAAATCATTGGTGTGCAGCTCCCAATATTCGTCACTATTGGCTATGCTAGTGGGAGCAGTTACATATTGTAGTCAGACAATCTCTGAAGGGCCACATGATTCCATGCTCACCTATACTGCAACTAGAGTAGATTCAATGGATCAATGATAACTTGGTTAGATTTAGGTTAGTTATAGGATTTGAATAGTTCTATTCTGACTTGAAAGCACACAAGAACAACAAGAATCTTATCTCATCAGCCAAAAGCAGGCCCACACTTCCCATTGAAATACTAAGTATAAGTTAGTATTTCAATGTTTATATTGAAATAAGTTTATATTTGTTAAAATTGTTCTTCATTTTAATTATTTTTAAGTGGGTTTTTTGCACTACAAATAAGATATGTGCAGTGTGTATAGGAATACATTCTTGTTTTTTTTCAAATTATAATACAGCCCTCCAACAATTTAAGGGACTGTGACCTGGCCCTCTGTTTAAAAGGTTTGAGGGCCCCTGTTTTAAATTGTTATTAAGGTAAAGGTAACATTAAGTCTAATTGTGTCCAACTCTGTGGGTTGGTGCTCATCTCTATTTCTAAATCAAAGGGCCAGCGTTGTCTGTAGTCACCTATAAGGTTGTGTAGCCAGCATGACTTTATGGAGTGCTGTTACCTTCCTGCCATAGCGGTATTATTATTTCTCACATTTGCATCCCATCACTTCTCAACCCCTGAAGAGGGAATCAGGACGGCATTACATGTAAGCCCCATTAGAGGCCATTACAAAAATTACAACATTAAAATCACACATTAAAAACATTACAACAGTAAATTCACATATTACAACATTATATAATAAAACAATACATAGTTAAAAACCATACAAAGGCTACACAATAAAACCAGTCTCGTCAGTCCTATCACCTGTAGCACAGCAGTTCTCGTTCGTGCCTGGAGGGCAGGGAATAGGTCCTGGGGTTCCATTAGCTTTAGGGCCTGCAGCAGCAGAAGTGGATTCAGAGGATGAGCTAGATGACTGGGGTGAAGCACAGGGCCCTTCGGATGGGCCTCGCTCGCCTGCAGAGAGCTTGGCCTGGGATGAGATGATGTTTGGGCCCAGCATAGATTCCGATCACCAGGTGGAGATGGGAAACAGCGAAGGGAGTTATGAACACCCCGGGGGGAGGAATTCCCAGGAGTTTGAAAGTGTAAACATGGACGGTCCGAATGGGAAAGTGCCAGGGAGGAAAGTTCTCAGGAAGATAGCGACACAGCTGCCGAGAGGCAAGGTCGCTCCTTCGACAGGAGACGAGACATTGAATCTACCAGGAGGGCTTGGTCTAGGGTCCTAGACCGGCCGAGGTCCGTGAGCAGAGACTGGAGACGGAGAAGCCTAGAGCGTCGCGGACCTCGGCCGAAGGATTAAGTATAGGGTCCGTGGGAACGCATCCCCAGTTCTCCGGCCACGTCTTTCCTGGATAGGCGTGAAGCGGAGTGGGACCACAAGCTAAGCCGTGGTCATCAAGCCTTGCCTTGCCTTTGTTCCTGATTCACATAGTTTTGTGGAGCCTTGTCTTTGTTCCTGATCCACATAGCCTTGTGGAGCCTTGCCAAGCTTCAAGCCTTTTGCTACGTGCCTTTGGATTATACTGCTTACTACCTGTTGGACAATCTTGCTTACTATATTGGACTATTGCTTATTATTGAACTATATGCTCTTTGGAACTGTTTTTATACTCAATAAAGTAGTTAGCCTTCAGTACGTCTCTGTGTGTGTGATTAAGGGGCCCGCTACGTCCGCGATTGTGACAGTTGGCCGGAGAACTCCAAGAACCCCTTATCACACCACGGGACGCCGTTCGGGACGCCGCAAGAAGCGCTCCACGACAGTGGTAGCCATGGCTAACCTGACCGACGCCCAAGTGCAAGAACTGCAGCAGGAGTTGGGAGAACTACGTACCCGGGCCGGACGGCACCCGGGGGTGAGCCCGCCGGCCCGCTTCAATGGCAACCCGGCTCAGGTGGAGGTCTTTGTTTGCCAAGTGGAATTATACTTGGAGCAGCGCCCCAACGAGTTCGCCAATGATCGAGCCCAGGTGGTGTTTGTTTGCAACCTGATGGAAGGGACGGCAGCAACGTGGGCCACCGCGTTGATCCGGGCTCAGTCTCCCCATACCAACACGCTGCGGGCTTTCCTAGCCGCGATCCGGGCGACCTGGGGGTTCCCCGTGAATGAAGAGCTGGCTGAGAGGGATTTGGCCCGGCTGACAGTCAAAGATCTCTCCCTGTCCCAGTACATCTCCCGCTTTCGAGTCCTGGCCGCCCAGGTAGACTGGAACGTATCGCGTTGCATTATCACTACACGGCGGGGCTGACCTCGGAACTGCAACAGGAGATGTTAAAACATCCTCGGCCCGCTGATCTTGAGGACGCCATTGCCCTAAGCCTCCGTTTGGAAGCAGGATTGCAGACCAGGAGGCGGTGGGACAAAGCCCCAACGGAGAAACCTGTGGCCAGGAGGGAAGGGGGGCCGGGCAGTTCCAACCCCGGCAGTTGCCGATCCCCGCTGGCCCTGACGATCCGGAGCCCATGCAGTTGGGGACAGTACGGCCCAAAGTGGACCAGGCGGAGAAGGCTCGGCGTCAGCGTCTCAACTTATGCTGGTACTGCGGGGGGGCTGGACATTTTTCAAAGGAGTGCCCCCAGAAACCGCGTGGAAAGACTCCTCGGGCCTCCGCCGCCTCGGCGGGCCCCGAGGCCGAAGAAGCCATCCAAGCGACGGGGGAAGGGGCCGGCCGGGTGTAAGAGGGTTCGCTCACTCGGCCGACGTCGCTAACCTCCCCCCTGAACCCAAGACTGGACAATTGTTCCTTGTAATGGTCAGCCTGTGGTCACCCGAGAAGGGGCCGATGATGGTCCATGCCATGATAGACTCGGGGGCCACCAACAACTTCATCGATGCAGACTATGCCCAGTCTGCTGGATTAAAATTTCTTGATCTCCAAGAGCCCAAGGGTGTCCAGACTATCGATGGGAGAGTGTTGAAAACCGGGGCTGTGACTCAATATACAGCCCCTACCAGGATGTGGACCAGCTCCCATAAGGAGGACATTTCTTTTCTTGTAACCAAGCTCCCAGATTTCCCCATTGTCCTGGGCATCGTGTGGCTCGCGCTCCACGACCCCCAGATTTCCTGGGCCAAGAGACAGCTAATTTTTTCTTCTGAACATTGCCAGGGCCACTGCATGATGGCCCGGGCGTGCCAGGCTCAAGAAGTGGAGAATGTGGCCACCCTGCCCAAGAAGTATGCCGGATTTTGGGATGTCTTCAGTGAAAAGGAGGCGGAACGCTTGCCTCCGCACCGGCCCTATGACTGTGCCATTGAACTGCAGCCGGGGGCCCCAATTCCGCGGGGAGACTCTACCTCTCTCGGAACCAGAGCAACAGGCTCTCCGAGATTTCCTGGATGAGAATCTGCGGAAGGGGGTTCATTCGCCCTCCCAATCCCCGGCCGGGCACCGATTCTGTTTGTCAAGAAGAAATCGGGGGAGTTGCGGCTGTGCAATGACTACAGGGAACTCAATAAGATCACGATCCGGAACCGTTACCCCCTTCCTTTGATCCCCGAGCTCTTGGAGCGGATGCGGGGAGCCAAGGTGTTCACTAAACTGGACCTGCGGGGGGCTTACAACCTTGTCCGGATTCGCCAGGGAGATGAATGGAAGACGGCCTTCCAGACCAAGTGGGGAAGTTTCGAATACCTGGTGATGGGATTCGGTTTGTGCAACGCCCCAGCCTGTTTCCAACTTTTCATGAATGACATTTTCCGAGACCTGCTGGACCGCTATTTGGCGGTCTACCTGGACAACCTGCTGATCTTTTCTCCAGATCAGGCGACCCATGACCGCCATGTCAAGGAGGTGCTCCAGAGACTCAGAGCTCACGGGCTCTATGCTAAGCTGGAGAAATGTGCTTTTGACCTGCGGGAGGTGGACTTTCTGGGCTACCGTATCTCTCCTACGGGCATCGCCATGGATGACACCAAGGTCCAAGCCGTGGTTGACTGGGCGGCCCCGGCCAGCAAGAAAGACATTCAACGATTCCTGGGCTTTGCCAACTACTACAGAAAGTTCATTCCTGACTTTGCCAAGTGGGCTGATCCTATCACCCAGTGTTTGCGGGGAAAGGTGCCTTTCCGGTGGACTCCGGAAGCAGATGTGGGGTTCCGCAAGTTAAAGCAGCTGTTCACCACTCAGCCGCTTCTGCAGCACCCCAACCCCCGCACCCCTTTCATCGTGCAGGCCGATGCGTCGGATGTGGCGGTGGGAGCGATCCTGCTACAGCCTCAGGGGACGGACTTGTTGCCCTGTGCCTACTATTCCCGGCAGCTGACGGCCCCGGAAAAGAACTATACCATTTGGGAGAAGGAACTTTTGGCCATCAAGGTGGCGTTTGAAGTCTGGAGACACCTGCTTGAAGGGCCAAGTTCCCGGTGGAGGTTCACACCGACCACCGGAATTTGGAGCACTTGAAGACCCAGCGCAAATTGAACCAGAGGCAACAGAGATGGTCCCTGTTCTTTGAGCGATTCAATTTCCGCATTCACTATGTGACCCCCAAGCAGACCAAGCAAGCTGATGCGTTGTCCCGAAAGCCGGAGTACGTTCACGATGGGGCCGGGCCATCGGAGACCAGGTTGCTCAAAGCGGAGAACTTTGCGGCTGCTCGGGCGCTCCCTGTCCACCCTCCCGCGGCCCCGCCGGCCCCTGTTGACAAGAGACCCTTGAGTGTGCGCTGGCTCACGCCGCCAGCGGACCGACCCGTGGGTGCAAGAGCAGCTGACCAGGGGGCCCCAAGCCCCTTTCCAGGTAAAGAACGGGTGCTCTACCACCGGGACTCGGTCTATGTTTCCCCTGGGCCCGAGCGGGAGGACATTCTCAAGCTTTGCCACGATAGCCGGGCCGCAGGCCATTTTGGGCTTTTCAAGACTCTGCAACTGGTCCTACGGGACTTCTGGTGGCTTAAAGTGCGGAGGGATGTGGAGGACTATGTGGGATCCTGCCCTGTGTGCCAGCGGGCTAAGAACCAGGGGGGCAAGCCGGCCGGTTTGCTCCAGCCGCTCCCGACCCCCTCTGCTCCCTGGAAGATGATTTCGGCTGATTTCATCACCGACCTCCCCAAGTCCAAGGGTTTCACCACGATACTGGTCGTGGTGGACTGTTTCACCAAGATGGGACACTTCATCCCCTGTGTGGGGGTGCCTACGGCCAAGGAGACTGCTGATATGTTTGTGCAACATGTGTTTCGGCTGCATGGACTTCCACAGAGCTTGGTGACGGACCGGGGCTGACTACAAGCGGATGGCTGATCGGCGGCGCCAGGAGGGTCCTGAGATCCTCGTGGGGGACAAAGTTTGGCTGTCCACCAAGAATTTGCCCACGCAGCGACCCAGCCGCAAGCTGGACGTGAGATTTTTGGGTCCCTACAAAGTTTTGGAGAAGGTGGGGCCTGTTTCCTTCAAACTACAACTCCCAGCGGACATGAAGCTCCACCCGGTGTTTCATCGTTCGTTGCTCCGCCCGGCGAAGGGGGTGCGGCCTGACGTGACGCAGCCGCCTCCTCCCCCCGTGATGCGCGATGACGAGGAGGAGTTGGAGGTCCAGGACATCTTGGATGCTCGCATTCGCTACCGGAAGTTGGAGTATTTGCTTGACTGGAAGGGGCTGGGCCCTGAAGAACGTTCATGGACCCGGGCTCGGGATGTCCATGCTCCGGATCTGGTGGCTCGCTTTCACCGCAAGTACCCTGACAAACCCAAACCTCGAGGGCGGCCTCGGAGGGGCCCTGAGGGGGGGGGGGATAGTGTAGCACAGCAGTTCTCGTTCGTGCCTGGAGGGCAGGGAATAGGTCCTGGGGTTCCATTAGCTTTAGGGCCTGCAGCAGCAGAAGTGGATTCAGAGGATGAGCTAGATGACTGGGGTGAAGCACAGGGCCCTTCGGATGGGCCTCGCCGCCTGCAGAGAGCTTGGCATGGGATGAAATGATGTTTGGGCCCAGCATAGATTCCGATCACCAGGTGGAGATGGGAAACAGCGAAGGGAGTTATGAACACCCCGGGGGGAGGAATTCCCAGGAGTTTGAAAGTGTAAACATGGACGGCCGAATGGGAAAGTGCTAGGGAGGAAAGTTCTCAGGAAGATAGCGACACAGCTGCCGAGAGGCAAGGTCGCTCCTTCGACAGGAGACGAGACATTGAATCTACCAGGAGGGCTTGGTCTAGGGTCCTAGACCGGCCGAGGTCCGTGAGCAGAGACTGGAGACGGAGAAGCCTAGAGCGTCGCGGACCTCAGCCGAAGGATTAAGTATAGGGTCCGTGGGAACGCATCCCCAGTTCTCCGGCCACGTCTTTCCTGGATAGGCGTGAAGCGGAGTGGGACCACAAGCTAAGCCGTGGTCATCAAGCCTTGCCTTGCCTTTGTTCCTGATTCACATAGTTTTGTGGAGCCTTGTCTTTGTTCCTGATCCACATAGCCTTGTGGAGCCTTGCCAAGCTTCAAGCCTTTTTGCTACGTGCCTTTGGATTATACTGCTTACTACCTGTTGGACAATCTTGCTTACTATATTGGACTATTGCTTATTATTGAACTATATGCTCCTTGGAACTGTTTTTATACTCAATAAAGTAGTTAGCCTTCAGTACGTCTCTGTGTGTGTGATTAAGGGGCCCGCTACGTCCGCGATTGTGACATCACCATTGCAATTTGTCCCTTAAAGTACTGCTTGTATCTATTGCCCAAAAGCCTGGTCCCAAAACCATGCCTTTAATTTCTTCTGGAAAACCAGGAGGGAGGGGACTGATCTTAATTTGGTTGGAAGAGAGTTCCATAGCTGGGGAGCCACTGCTGAGAAGGCCCTGTCCCTCATCCCCACCAGGCGCATTTGAGCTATTTATTTATTTATTGTTCAATCTTTTATTCCGCTCCTCCCTGCAGGCTCGGGGTGGATAACAACAATAAAATGGGCAGACATGTCACAGACATGTAGCCCTACAGTAAAAACATAAAACACATTAAAACACAATTACATCACATCATAGTGTAAAGGACGACCAGGCTCTTTCTTAGACCAGAGTGTCTATTGACGGAAGCGAGAGCAGGGCCTCCCCAGATGATCTTAGATTTCGAGGCGGGACGTAGGGGCAGATGCATTCGGACAAGTAAGCTGGACCAGAACCATTTAGAGCTTTATAGGTACCTATGGATCTACTCACATTTGCATGTTTTGAAACTGCTAGGTTGGCAGAAGCTGGGGCTAACAGCGGGAGCACATGTCCCTCCCCGGATTCGAACCTGCCACCTTTCGGTTAGCAAGTTGAGCAGCTCAGCGGTTTAACCCACTGCGCCTCTGGGGGCTCCATTGTTGTTATTAGAACCAAAACTAAGTTACCAAGCACACCGGCAGATGATCTGGCAGATGATCCGTTGGCAGTTGACCACCCAGCAGCCGACCGAACACGGTCAGAAGATCGGGCGTTGAGTGTAAGGGGGACAATAAGAACAGGGAACCCCCCGGACTCAGATCACTTAACCGCCTTGATGGACCCGGAGGCCGTGGGCCGCTCCCAGTCGCCTGACCAGGACCACCCGAAGATCGAGGAAGATCGAGATCGGGAGGCTGGAGAGGAGGAGTCCTTCGACGTGGAGCGGGTCCTGGAGCGCCCGGCAGGTCGCCCGAGGCGCCCGCTGCTCGCGTTCCCGGGAGGAACTGCAGGCATGGACGAAGATGGCGCGTGGCCTTGGGGACGCGCAAGGAGGACACGCGCCTCCCCTTCGGAGCGGGGAGGGGAGGAGCCGAGGCGCAGGCGCACAAGGAACCAGCGCCGGCGCCGGAAGAGAAGCGCCCCAGCGCCCGCCCTCCTAGCCACTCCATTGGACGCCTCGTCGGAAGCGACGCCAGAGGAGTCTACCCCTCCCCCTCCTGGCAGAGAGGGGGATGAAGCGAAGACGCCGTCGACGACGTAGGCGGCGTCGCCGGATGTGCCATAGGGCAAGCCGGCTTCCTCCCCTGGTAGGCCCGCCCCCCAGTGTGGCGGAAGCCCCGCCCCCTTCCTCCCAGCAAAGAAGAGAGTACCATCAGAAAGAAGAAGAGCTCCAGCACCATCTAGGGGCCGGAGGTCATATTACACCATCACAGACCACCTTTCAGCCGAGGACCCAACAGGTGGAACACGGGAGGATCCACCCCAAATTCGTGGCCAGGAGCCACGAACAGACACAATCATCATTACCACCTGGCAGCCCCAGGTCAGAAACCCCCATAGAGGGGCGGATTCGGCCACACAGCCTACTGTGGAGAGCCAGCAGGACCAGGGCGCGTCAGGGAGGCAGAGGGGAGGACGTAAGGACGCTAATGGCCCCACTGCCAGGACGTCGACAAGCCCTGGGAAAGTGCGGTTCAGGACAAGGACCTTTTGGGGAGCGGGTTTTTAGCAACGGAACCGGGGAGAAATCTCCGGCCCCGTGCCCTCACCCCCCCAACCTAGGCAGACTGGAGGACCTAGTGGACCATTGGACACAGAGCAAGACCTAGCCATACTGCCACGGACACTACAAGACTCTGCTGAGAGGAAGATATCTCAGCCCCCACCCGCGACCCACCGCCCTATGGGGAAGGAAGGTCATCACCGGCACACCCCCTTTCAGAGGGAGGGCAGAAAGCCGGATACTTAAGGGTCCCGGGGAGGACGCAGTGCGGGGCGGGCAATACGAGTGATCTCGGGTAGGGGCAATTGGGACGGTAGACGTAGGCCTAATGAGAGAAGGCGGAGGAGACACAATGAGGCTCGTCCGCCTTCTGACCTACGAGCTATCCCTAGGCACGCAGATGTGAAGTTCCCTGCTACCTCTCCTCCGACTCTGATTCTGGCCAACGCCAGGTCCGTGCGCAATAAGACCGGGACCATCCGGGACCTCCTCCTGGAGAGAGAGATCGATCTAGCCTGTTTGACAGAAACATGGCTCCAGGAGGGGGACGAGGTCGTTGTGCATGAGGTGGCGTCTCCTGGGTATGTGGCCAGTTATCAGATGAGGACAGAGAGGCGGGGGGGGGAGGGGTTGCCATCCTTAGCCGAGACACTTTTAATTCCAGGACGATTCCGACGGCGAACATTCCGGGGATGGAGTGCGCGGGCCTGGTGTGGGACCTTAGTGAGAGCGTAGCCTTCCTGCTGGTGTACCGTGCACCCAACGCACCGGCGGGGAGTCTGCCTAAGCTGCTGGAGGTGGTCGCGGAGTGGGCATTGAGGTTCCCTAAGCTTATTGTCTTGGGGGACTTCAATGTCCACGCCGATACCTCCTCAACGGCAGCCATGGACCTGGTGTCTACCATGGAGACACTAGGACTCTCACTCTGTAAGACCGGTCCCACGCATCAGGCCGGGCACACCCTGGATCTGATCTTCGGCGCCGGAATTAATGTGACCCTAGCCTCCACTATGGAGGTTCCATGGTCGGATCACAGGGTCCTGGAAGTCCGGCTGGGGTGGTTCCCCTCCCGGTAAGGGTGCCGAGCCTATTCTGGTTCGCCCGAAGAGACTTATGGAACCCACTAGGTTCCTGAATGCTCTAAGGGAATGGGAACTTCCCAGCGACTCAGTCGATGGGCAGGTGGACTACTGGAACGCCAGTCTTTCCACGGCTCTAGACGAGGTCGCCCCAGGCGCTCTCCTCCCCGCAGGAATCGCTCGCCTTGGTTTACCGAGGAGCTGCGGGCGATGAAGCGGAGGAGGAGACAGCTAGAGGACGTGTGGCGGAGTCTCCGTGACGGCGTCGAAATCGGCTTATAAACAGTTTAAAGAGGTTTATGAGCATGCTATCAAGGAAGCCAAAAAATGTACTATTCTTCCCTGATAGAGTCGGCTAACTCACTCCCAGCGCAATTGTTTAGGATAATCTCGGTCGCTGACAGCAATCCCAACTGTCCCAAATGATAGGGGTTTGGCGCCTTCCGCTGAGGCTTTCCAGAGTTACTTCACCGACAAGATTTCGACCCTCCGCCGGGACATTCCTGCCACAGTTGATACAGTTAGTGAGCTCGAGACTCCGCCGCCACTCGGCGGGTCCACCTTCACCCGTGTCCAACTGCTGGGCGCAGCAGCTGTCGACAAGTTACTAGCTGCAGCCAGACCAACTACATGCTCCTCGACCCGTGCCCCTCCTGGCTTATTAGAGCTTGCTGGGAGGGGTTACGAGGCCCCCTGGGCACGATCATAAATAGCTCCCTTGAGCAAGGAGTCTTCCCGGGGATTAAAAGAGGCAATGGTGAGACCGCTGCTGAAGAAGCCGAATTTAGACCCTTCGGCTCCTCCAATTACCGGCCAGTTTCCAACTTGCCTTTCCTAGGCAAGGTAATTGAGAGGGCAGCAGCGGATCAGCTGCAGCAGTTCTTGGAAGACACAGCTGGACTTGATCCCTACCAGTCCGGCTTCCGTATTGGGCACGGGACGGAGACCGTGCTTGTCGCCATTACAGACCAACTTCGCCGCCAGCTGGACCAGGGTGGATCGGCACTGCTCGTCTTGTTAGATCTGACGGCAGCTTTCGACACTGTAGATCACGCCTTGTTAACCCACCGTTTAGCCGGCGCCGGGGTTGGGGGGACTGCCCTTAAATGGGTGGCCTCCTTCCTCCGGGGCCGGGGACAACGTGTGGAGGGGGCCGGGGAGGTCTCCGGGAGATCCTCACTTGATTGTGGGGTCCCCAGGGGCCATCCTCTCCCCTTATTATTCAACGTGTACATGCGCCCTGGCCCAGCTGGCCCGCGACTTTGGTCTGGAGTGTTATCAGTATGCGGATGACACCCAGCTTTTGCTGAGAATGGACGGCAGGCCGGATACCGTACCGATTGTTTCCATCGGTGCCTTGAAGCCGTGACTGGTTGGCTGCGAGCCAGCCGGCTGAGGGTGAACCCGTCGAAGACGGAGATCTTGTGGCCTGGTCGGCCTGGGGGGGGGTGAGTGCCGGTTGCCTACCCTGGACGGCGAACGGCTTAACCCGTCGGCGCCGGTTGTTAAGAGCCTAGGCGTTCAGTTGGACCCCCTGCTGACCATGGAGACCCAGGTCTCTGCGGCCAGCAGGGCGTCGTTCTTCCACCTACGACAGGCTAGGCGACTGGCACCCTACCTCTCCAGGGATGACCTGGCCACGGTGATCCAAGCGACGGTCATCTCGAGACTAGACTACTGTAACGCCCTCTACGTTGGCCTTCCCTTGGCGACAATTCGGAAACTCAAGCTAGTGCAGAATGCCGCTGCTCGCTTGCTGACGGGAACGCCAGTAAGGGAGCACATCACGCCCATTCTTCGGCAACTGCACTGGCTGCCTGTTGAGTACCGAATTGCCTTCAAGGTGTTGGTGTTAACCTTTAAGGCCTTACACGGCCTAGGGCCTGCGTACTTGAGGGACCGCCTTGCCCCATATGTACCCCGAGATCACTACGTTCAGGGAGTCTAATCTTCTCCTAATTCCATCGGTCCGCACCTGCCATTTGTCCGTGACTAGGCAAAGGGCCTTTTCCGTGGCGGCACCGGTACTCTGGAAACTCTCTCCCAGATGACGTCCGTGCCGCCAGGGAGCTCATTTCGTTCCGCAGGGCCTGTAAAACCGCCCTGTTTAGACTGGCCTTCGGCTAGGTGAATAATGCCGAACGTATCCATCTCTTGACCAGTACCCCAGCACTGAAATGCCATGGTTTGACACAATTGTTAATCTCGGGACCAATGTGTATGTTTTCTGCTCTATGCTTTTATTGCTCTATGCTTTTATTGTACGGCGACATGAATGCTACATGTTAGCCGGGTTTTTATGCTGTGATCCGCCCCGAGCCTGCTGGGAGGAGCGGAATATAAGAAGGAATAATAAATAAATAAATAAATAAATAAATACTTCAGAGCTTATCATTGGATCTTGAGATCTTCCCCTCATCCTTGAAGCAGAGGCATTAAAAATAAATAAAAAACTGAAAAGAAAGACATCTTAACTTGAGAGCTGCTTTTATTCTTTTTGCTGGACAGCTCCTCTGCCTTTAGCAATAGCATCAACCTGATAGAAAGAAGCAAGTACTGTTTTGTGATTCGGAGAGAAACAGTCAGGGGGCTTTTATCTCAAGATCTGTGCTAGACTACTGGGTTTTTTTTAAAGGCAATGATAGCCTCACCACCATTGGCTGCCTCTCTCACTCCCCCTTCTTTGTTTGTTTCCAGATAATGTGTCTCTGGTTGTTTAGCAGCACCTGGAATCAGATGGAAGAGAAGTTACACAACACAGAAAACCTCAAGGTCCCAGCTAGACCCAGGAGGGCGGATGCAACAATAGTTGTATAAATAATAAAACTACAGCTGCAGTTGCATAACCAGATCACAGCATTATGATAAATTTTACAGCAGTGAGGAGACTAGGAGAGCGAACATTAAAGGTCTTCAGATCTGCAGGTTTACGACATTTGAAATGTTAACATCCAAACCTGGTATTAGATTAGAATTCCATCAATTTCCCCCTCTCTTTCTCAAAGACCCCTGGGACCACCCACTCCAGCCCCCTGCCATGTAGGAATACATCATCAAAGCACTCCTGACAGATGGATTTCCAGATTGTTTAAAAATCCTCCAGAGAAGGAGACTCCACCATACTCTATCCTTTTCAAAACCACAGCCTCACAACAACAACAAATCTAGAATGCTGCCATCTGTACCCAAAGTAAAAGTAGGGGACTTTGGTTGATGCTGAAAATGTTGTGGCTGCAGTCAAAAATGTACAGGGCCAGAGTCACCAAAAGTGATGGGCCACATTTTTTTCCCTGCCAGACTCTTTCCTCTTATTCTTATTCTTTTCCAAGAGGTGACTAATTTATTATTATTTATTTCCAACATTTCTACCCCACTCTTCTCTACCCCCGAGGGGGGACTCAGAGCGGCCTAACAAAAGGCACAATTCGATGCCAACATAATAAAATACAATATAAAACCAAAAACATACAGCATTAACATACATTAAAATACAATTAACATTAATACATCATACATATTCTCTTAAGTTAAGACGGTATTTCATCCATAACATAACTAAGGTAGGAAATAGATCCTATTCATCATAACTATGAAGCACTTAAATTAAATGTGTGCTGGCAACCATCCTAAGAGAAGGAAAACTCTAAATTCAAACCCGGGCAGATGGTGCCTGTCTAACCCTGTAAGGTCAACCATCTAGAGAAGGAAACTCAAATCAAACCTACGAACTGAGGACTGCACTGCCACCGTCCTGAGCTAGCTAGGCCCTGGCAGATGAACCTTTGGTTTAAAGGGTGAGGCCAGTTCCATGCACGCTGCACTCCAACAGAAAAAACCATTGCACAGGTTCGAAGGACACATCCAACCTCCTTAATCATCAACGAGCTTGCAGAAAGCATGGGATGAGTCCTTCCTAAGAATCTTCGTTCGTGAAGTAATGCCAGAGAGAGACAGTTTAAAGAAAAAAGGAAAGAAAACTTTATTTTATTTCCCTCTCTTTTGTAATTTTTTGTTCTGAAATATGGTGTGTTGGTTGGGTTTAGGAGACAGGAAGGAAGGAAGTCTCCAAACTTGAACACACTTTTAGATTCCAAAAGATTTCAGATTTGTTTGCCAGATTTGAATGAGGCATAACTTTTTTCTGCTGTCCAGGAGGCTTGTGCTTTTGGGGTAAACCTTACCCCATTTTGTGTCCTGACTTTTGTTGGGGGCCACAATCAGTTTTCAAGAGCCTCCCAAAATCCGAAGGGTTGTTTTTGATTTAGGGACCCAAAATTTGGACCATTAAGGGAGGCTATTATTAAGGGGGGCTTCCCACCCACTTCCCATTAAGGGGGGCTATTATTAAGGTGGGCTTCCCACCCACTGGCTTCCCTTTCTGGTGTTCTTCTTACTTGGTACCTGCTCTTTCCCCTATAGAGCAAGAGGCGCTCAGCTGCAGGCCTGCACGCCCTGCCAGCCACAACACATGTCCCACCACACTCTCTGAGAGTGCATGTGTTGCAGCTGGCCAAAATTGCCTCCTTGCTTGCATGTAGGCAGGCCTAGAGCTCATCTGCAGTCATGCTGCAGGCCTGTGTACATGACCTGATACACATGCTCTTGGAGAGTGTGGCTGGGCCTACAAGCAGGCTCAGAGCGCACCTGAGGCCGAGCTCCAGACTTGCCTGCATGCCCGGTTACACTCTCCAAGAATGTGCAGGGTGTGTAGGCAGGCCCAGAACATGTCTGCAGTCAAGCTCTAGGTCTGCCTACACACAGGCAAGGAGGCAATTTCAGCTTGCCATGAAAGCAGGGGTTTTGTGTCGAGCAGATTTCTGTGCGGGGAGGGGGCTTCCTGTTTTGTGCTTCCGAAGAAATGGAGAACACGAAAGAAATGGTAGGAATGAATTTTGTGCACATGTTGCTCATTTCCTTCCTGGGCTTATTTAGGTTTAATTCATTAACAAGCTCCTATATCTTTGGTTAGCAAAGGATAGAAATGTTCTCCTGGCTTTGCCAAAATGAATGTACACTGCACAATCCACTCTGGGAGGCTTGTATACTCCATAGATCATATCTCTTTATTCCCCACAAACCCAGACTCTTTGATGGTACTCATATGCTGCTATGCACCCAAGTTGGTCACTTCAGCCTGCCTTGTGGTCAGACCACTGATTCCTCTGGCATCCCCTCCTCTCTTGTGCCATCTCTTGGCAACGGAAGCTCTCTCTGATCCCATGGCAACTCTCGTTTTGTACTGAGACTCATTTATTGATGCTTCCCTCCACTTTGTGCAATAGTTCCAGCTATGTCGAAGTTACACCGTAACCAGAGCAACTGAGATTGCCCTTGAGAATTTCAATTACAGATAGGAGGGGAAGGAGCGGATACTTTGCACAATGTAATGGGTGCGTGGGAGGGGAGCAATGGAGTCGAGTTGAGCCCTTGTCTCCATGGGAGGAAAAAAATCCCAGGTGTTTTGACTCTGCCAGTGACTCCTGCCCTCTTTTTCCTGTGGCCTTTGGTTTTCCCATGCCAACAGGATGATGAATCAACCTGCACCGGGTTTTAAACTTTAAAGTAATTCTCCATGGTGCTGAACTACATTCCCAAATAGGTTCATCCAAGCATAGGTTAACCATGTAATTGACGTGTGAACCACTTGCACCCTCTTCACTAATAGATACAACTTCCAATTGTCTGGGCACGAGAAGCATGGTTTTCACCTCCTTTTACAGACTCTGGGGCAGCATTAAACTGAGTAACACTGAATGAGTAGACAGACTGAAAAGTTGCTGTAACGGCCCGTAATGCCTTCCGCAGACTTTTAGATTCAGAAAGCATAGTAAGGGGCATGGCTAATATAGTGCAATGGGGATTAATTAATTCTTGGTGAGTCACTCAGGAAGTCTAGAGAGTGAGGAAGTGCCAATCTCCAGTATGCAGTTCTGTGCCAATGTCATTCCCAAAGCTAAGATCACAGCGCTCTGAAGTTTAACGTTCAGGAGTTTAGACATGAATAGAAGAAAGAAATAGAATGTTTCATACAACATTTTCAGCCTCTTGATGTACTCCTCTTTCTTTAGATTTAAAAGAAGTTGACATGGATGTAGCTACCAATATATACCAGCAAAAATACAGTTCCTGCCTACTTACACACTAATAACTCAAGAATCAGGAAAGGATAAATTTCATATATGTATATTGTAACTTTCAGATAAGTATATCATCTACTCATTCAACAATGTAAAAATCATATGGTTCATCTAAAGGCGCATGGAAACAGAGTATCAGTACAATAAACAATCAAATCCGCATTACTCACAGTACCCGTAGGCTGGATAATATAACACAAAGTCAAATATATATCACAATGATATTTGTGTCCCGGTAGTGAAGTCAATCATCAAAGAAAATTATAATCCTGGGCCCGATGGCCAAACGTAGAGTTGAAAATCTAGCAAAGGGTAAATCCAGGGGTATGCAGTGTCGCGGTTCCAATAATCAATGTAGAGTAACTCTGTAGTATAAAGATCAATGGGATGTCCACCTACGGGTATATCCGTGTCCGGTAACCGACCCGTTTCGAATTTCTCTTCATCAGGGTGGTCCCATATGGGTTGACATGCAAACGATAATATTTCTGTAATATAAGCATACTTAATAGTATCCTGAAAAAATAGCAGGCAAGTAACATAGGGTAGGAGATTAAACATACACTTACCAATTGTAATAAATGAAAATGCTTAATAGCAATGCTGATATCACAACATGCAATAATCCACCTCAATGGTGTAGGACCGCACATTCGGTAAAAGCTCACACTGGGAAGCTGCTTAAGTACTTAATTCAGCGCAAGTTAATTAGAATGCATATCAGGGAGAGACTTACAGGTTACCTTAAAGCAAAATATCCATCAAACTTAGAGTCTCATTCAAACCTATTGGCTGTTCACATTTGGTCCGGATTATCCAGGACCTTTCGCATTTTAACAACGCAGTATGGATGTCTGCGTGTGGCGGTATGGAAACATGCTGTAAACCTACAAACTTAAATTCTGGACGCGAATTGTGGACAGTTTTAAAATGCCTGTATAGAAAAGTATCCTCACTGCTAGCTAAAATCCGACTTTTATGTTCACCCATTCGTTTTCTCAGTTCACGTTTCGTCATTCCCACATAAAAGCGAGGGCACAAACAAAATAATAGGTACATGGATTTTTCAGTGGCACACGTAAAAAATTGGTCAAGTTTAATAGTATATGAAGCAGCTGGTATTTCAATTACTTTTAAAGGTGATATGTAATCACACATGGAGCAATGGCCGCATTGAAAGGATCCTGCTTTAAAGCTACTACTAGTGGCTATCTGTTTGGTATGATCCGTTTTAATAAGCCAATCTTTAATATTGTCTGTGCGTTTGAACGCAGGCATGGGGAACTTCTCAAGTCCATTGATATCTGATATCAGCGGCCAGTGTCGCTTCACAATACGTATAATTTCTTGGCTTTTAGGGGTGTATTGCATGGGCCATATAAGTCTGTCAATGGGTTTCTTTTGTTTTGTGGTTAGTAATTCACTTCTGTCAGTAGCATCCGCTTTAATTTTAGCTTTCTGCAATATATCAATTGGGTAGCACTTTTTTCTGAAATTCTCTAGCACTCGGGTTGCTTCTTGTTGATAATGTTCATCTTGGGTAGAATTTCTTTTAGCTCTGATAAGCATAGAGTATGGCAAATTATTTCTGAGTGCTGGAGGATGAAAACTTTTGTAATGCAACAGCATTTTTCGATGTTGGTTTTGTGTAGGGTTTCACCGCCAATTGGTTTTCTGTTTTGTATATCATTACATCTAAGAAATTAACTTGTTGGGTGTCATATACAGTTGTAAATGTTATCTCTGGATGCCAGGAGGCTAGCCAGAGGTTGCAGTCTGTCAGGTTGGAACGAGGGCGAATTAAAAACAGCACGTCATCGATGAAACGCCACCAATGCATAATGTGGCTAGAAAATGTAGTTTCGGGGTTATTAATGGTTAGTAATTTTTCTTCCAAAGATTTTACAAAGATATTGGCTATACTAGGAGCAGCCGGTGACCCCATGGCCACGCCCCCTTTCTGAATATAATAACAATCTTCAAATTTGAAATAATTATATTCCGTTATGCAATCAAAAATCTCTAAAAGAAACCCTGTTGGTGGGTGAATAGGTTTGATTCTCTGGTTTAGTAAGTCTTCAATGGCCACTCTGGCTTCATCAAGAGGCACGTTCGTGTACAATGACGAGATATCAGATGTGGCAATTACTGTGCCATCCGGTACAATAATATTCTCCACTTTTTTATTAGATCTGTAGTGTCTTTCACATACGAATGAGCTTGTTGCACAAATGGCTGTAGAATACTATCAAGGTATTTAGCGAGCGGTTCTAAGATGCTGTTGTTAGCCGCAATAATGGGTCTTCCTTTAAAAGGATATCCTTTTTATGAGTTTTAGGATTATGGTAAAAAACTGGCACTTTCAGATGCTTATTCACTAGATACTGGGCCATCTTAGAATCTATGTATCCCATTACTTCTCCGTAGTATACTACATCAGTAATAATTTTGAGGAATTTTTTAGTTGGATCAGAATCTAATCTTTCATAATATTTGGTGTCCTGCAACTGTCTGTGCGCTTCTGCTTGATATGTGTTAAGGTTTTGCAAGACTACTCCTCCACTTTTATCTTCTTTTTTGAAAATAATATTGCTCTCTTTGCCTAACTGTTTCACCATTTTAATATCTTGGTATTGCATGTTTCTATGTGTGTTCTTCAAGTCTATCTTACTTACTTCTCTGCTTACTACTCGTTCAAACGCTCTTACATTAAGGGAGGGTGTGTTGGGAGTGAATTTACTTTTAACATAAAACTGATTAGAAGGTGCAGGTGTCAGAGCTGCTTCTTTAAAGAAATCTTTTAAACGGACATTGCGAAACGATGTTGCAAGGTCCTTTCTAATGTCTATCTGGTTGCATTGCGGGGTTACCACGTAAGATAAGCCTTTGTTAATTACTGCCTGGGTTCTTTGAGTCAGCTCTTTATTGGAGACATTAATTATCAAGTTGTCTTTTTGGTGGAGGCTTCTCTTTGAAAATCCGTCTGTTTATAAAATCCAGTCTGTGGCCTGTTCTTTCTCAATGTCCTTTGTGGTTGTGGGGCTGGTCCTGCTGTGTCCGAATCTCTAGCTGAGTCTTCTCCTGAAGAAGGAGATGCACTCGCACCACCTGGAAATCTCACTCTGGAGTTTTTATTATAATACGGTTTCTTGCTCCATGTGTGGACCCGGTTCTTTTTGTAATCTTCTACATCTCTCTTATATTTTTAAATTTTTCGGTTTAATTTTTCGGTGAAGCTGCATCCTAGGGCCTATGGCGCTCCGCACGCAGGCGCAGAAGCGCCCAAAGATTGAACTTTTTTTTAAAAAAAATTTCAGTGAAGGAAGGAGGGGTGGGGCCAATGCCTACATGAGCGAGGAGGAGGCAAAGGGAAGTCCCGCCCCCCCTCCTTGCTCACGTCGGCCCCGCCCTTCCTTCACTGAACAAAGGCGGGGCGGGGCCGACGCGAGCAAGGAGGAGGCAGAGGAAAGTCCCACCGCCCCCTCCTCACTCGCGTCGACCCTGCCCCTCCTTCCTTCACTGAAGGAAGGAGGGGCGGGGCCGATGCCGATGCGAGCGAGGAGGAGGTGGAGGGAAGTCCCGCCACCCCCTCCTTGCTCACGTTGGCCCTGCCCCTCCTTCCTTCAGTGAAGAAGAAGGAGCCCCCCCACAAGTGGCCCTGCCCCCCGCAAACGGCCCCGCACTGGCAAGTGGTCCCGCCCCCCTAGGGCACCACAAACAGTTAATCCGGGCCTGCACAGAGAGATTTTACACATACATCACAGTTTTTAAGGTTTGAGCATCTCAAACAGAGGGTTGTAGGTTTTTTGAGCTATATGGCATTATCTCCTGATGCTTCACCTGTATCTATGGCAAGCATCTTCAAAGGTTGTGAGGTCACAACCTTTGAGGATGCTTGCCATTGATGCAGGTGAAATGTCAGGAGAGAATGCTTCTAGAACATGGCCATATAACCCGAAAAACTTACAACAACCCAGTGATTCCAGCCATGAAAGCCTTCAAACATACCCCACAAATTGAGTGCTAATCCATCCGACTGTCACCTCTGACCAAATTAATTGAGTGCCCCATAAGCAACCCCCAAAAGTGGGTTTGCATTCACCATACAGCCTGGGCTTTAAGTCAACCCACTCTAAACATGTTGTTTACTCGTTCAGTCACTTCTGACACTTTGTGACCTCATGAATCAGTCCACACCAGAGCTCTCTGTCAGTTGTGGCCACCCCCAGCTCCTTCAGAGTTAAGCCAGTCACTTCAAGGAAACCATCCATTCATCTTGTCCTTGGTTGGCCCCTCTTCCTTTTTCCTTCAATGTTCCCCAGGATCATTCTCTTCTCTGAACTTTCCTGTCTTCTCATTATGTGGCCAAAGTACTTCATCGTTGCCTCTAATATCCTTCCCTCCTATGAGTAGTCAGGCATTATTTCCTGGAATATGTACTGATTGGATCTTCCTGCGATCCAAGGCACTTTCAGAATTTTCCTCCAACACCACAGTTCAAAAGCAACTATCTTCCTTTGCTCAGCCTTCCTTATGGTCCAGCTCTTCATCTATAGGATACTATGGGGAATGGCATTGCTTTAACTATCCAGATTTTTGTTGCGAGTCTGATGTCTCTACTCTTCACTCCACTCTGAACATATCTGTGCAATTTTGTAAAAGGCCTTCAAACCATTTTCACCTAATGAAAGCCACAAATAAAAATGTAATTTTTGTTATATGCAGAGTTTTGAAACTGGTTGATGCTCATGCGTTTTTGAGCTATAAATTTAAAACATGGAGAATGAACACATGGGCAATGCAATTTTATATCCTTGCTGGAATAAAAAGGTTTATGCTTCAAGGCTGGAAAATAAGTACCTAGCACTCAGTAGTTTGAAGACCTGACTATTTTGTCTGCATGTTTTCTACAGATTTTTGTGGGCATCATTTTGGTATATGGATTTTGCTAAATGTATATACCCATACATTTAATATTTACAATCTATTTCTCTCTCACCTTGTTGGTTTTATGATTACTAATTTTATTTTATTGTAATTCTTATCCCTCCACCACCTTTTTTGACAGTGTGGCCTTTGGGGTAGGGTAATTATTCCAGTACACTACATTCCAGCACCGGGAATGTGGCGCAGCTGGCTGGGTGTCAGCTGCATAAGATCTCTACTGACCAGAAGGTCATGAGTTTGAGGCCTGCCTGGGTTGAGGTTGGCTCTCGACCTATTGTGTAGCCTGTTGTCGACCTTTGCAACCCGAAAGACAGTTGCATCTGTCAAGTAGGAAATTAAGGTACCACTTAGTGGGGAGGCTTAATTTAACTGATTTACAAGGCCATTAAAAAGATCTGCAGGAAACACGCTGAGGAATGAAGGAGTGCGACAGCTCCCCTGGTGGCCAGATGTTAAATTGCCTCTGTCTGTCTTGTGTATTTGTGTGTCTAAATGTAATGTGTATATTGTAATCCGCTCTGAGTCCCCTGCAGTGTGAGAAGGGCGGAATAGAAATGAAGTAAATAAATAAATAAATGATAAATTGTGGTAGGCAAACTGCACCAGCATGGCTTACTGTCTTGAGTCTTGGACCAAGGTGCTAGGAGACCAAGGTTCTCATCCTAGTTCAACCATAGAATCACATCTCAGGAAGGTCACACTCCCCGAGCCTAAGAGGAAGGCAATGGCAAACCCCTTCTGAATAAATCCTGCCAACAAAACCCAGGAATCGTGCCACCAAATAAATAGATCCTAGAGCAAATGAAGCCTGAACCTTCCCTAGAAATCAATATGTCTAAGCGGTGTCTGTTATACTTTGGCCATATTATGAGAAGACAGGTCTCATTAGAAAAGACAATGTTCCTAAATTGTTCAGGGTAGTTAAAAATGAAACTGATTGTAAAGAGCTCCAAAAAGATCTCTCGAAATTGAGTGAATGGGCAACAAAGTGGCAAATACATTTTAACCTAAACAAGTGTAAAGTCATGCACATCGGGGCAAAGAACCCCAACTACACCTACAAATTGATGGGGTCAAAGCTTTCTGAGACAAACCAGGAAAGGGATCTCGGAGTTTTGGTGGACAGCTCAATGAAGATGTCAACCCAGTGCGCTGCAGCAGTGAAAAAAGCAAATTCTATGCTTGGCATGATCAGGAAGGAATAGAAAATAGGTCAGCAAATGTTGTATTGCCTCTCTACAAATCTATGGTAAGGCCACATCTGGAGTACTGTGTACAATTCTGGTCTCCGCACCTTAAGAAGGATATAACGGAACTGGAAAAGGTACAAAGAAGGGCGACAAAAATGATCCAAGGGATGGAGCAGCTCCCTTATGAAATCAGGTTGCAACGCCTTGGTCTTTTCAGCCTTGAAAGACGGCGTTTAAGAGGTGACTTGATCGAAGTGTATAAAATCATGCATGGGATAGAAAAGGTGAATAAAGAAAAAATATTTTCTCTGTCACACAACACTAGGACCAGGGGGCACTCCCTAAAGCTCCAAGGCAGGAAAGTTAGGACTAATAAAGGGAAATATTTCTTCACCCAGAGGGTCATTGGGTTATGGAACTCACTTCCAGAGGAGGTTGTGACAGCTGTCAGCCTGGACAGCTTCAAGGCAGGATTAGACAGATTCATGGATACCAAGGGAATCAGTAGCTACTGAAATGGACATCCAAGTGCCACCTCTGTGTTGATGGAGGCAGGCAGGATTTTCCCCGGGTACTGGTTGTGGGGGGTCGGGAGCAGGTGAGGGTTTTGCCCTCCTTTCTGCTAGAGATCCCTGTGTACAACTAGTGGGCCACTGTGTGACACAGAATGCTGGACTAGATGGGCTGAGGCCCGATTCAGCATGGCTCTTCTTATGTTCTTATGTTCTTATGTTCCTTGTGAAGGTAGAAGATAGGGGATGGGGAGATAGACTCAATCAAGGAAGCCATGGCTCTGACATTGATTACAGGGCTGTTGATAAGTGAATGAGGTGGAGGTCTCAATTAAGTCAACATGATGGAAGGTAACAAAGTGTCACAACACATTGGGGTTGACCTGAAAACTCTGAGACCTAGAGGCCAATCCTCACCTTCTGCTCACATTATGGGGTGTACTAAAAAAACAAGAAATTGGAAAATATATTTTTAAAATGCCTGTGAGGATGCCTGCCATAGATGTGGGTGAAACATCAGGAGATACAGCCCGGAAAACTCACAGCAACCCTATGAAAAACCTTTATCAGTGGTTGAAAAAGAATTGGAGGGCTGCACTTTGTTTTAAAGCTGAATTTATAGCCTTGGAGGCCACCATAAACCATAATTATATTTCTCTTCTTGCCTAATGAGAGAATGGGCAGGAGAGGATTCAGGGACCACAGAAATGAGTGAAAAGGGCACATGTGGCCCATGGCCTGCATAGATAGTGTTACATGCAAGCTTAATTTGTCCCCTTCCTTTCTCTCTTTGGCAGGGAGATGTCCGCAACCCCAGCAGCCAACAGTTCATCTTCCTCTCTGGTCCTGGGAGAGAGCACTGTGCGTAACATTGTAAAGATCATCACCGGTGTGATCTTCAGCTTTATCCTCCTGGCTGGAGTGACTGGGAATGGGATAGTTTTATGGGTCACTGGCCTGAAACTCCGCTGGACATCCAACACAGTCTGGTTCTTCAACCTCGCCTTGGCTGACTTGGTCTCCACCTCCTTGATTTTTGTGACCATCCTGTACTTGGCCTTGGATCTGCACTGGCCCTTTGGATCCGTGGCCTGCAAGGTGGCCAACTGCCTCTTTGGGCTGAGTGTGTGCAGCGGTGTACTCCTGCTCAGTTCCATTAGTGTGGACCGCTGTGTCCTTGTGGTGGCCCCTGTCTGGTGCCAAAACTACCGCACTCCCCGCCTCACCTGGGGAGCATGTGGGTTCCTCTGGCTGCTCTCCTTGGCTTTCTTTGTCCCCAGCTGCTACTTCTTCACTGAGGTCTCACTGGAAAAGAACAACCGGAGCTCCTGCAACAACCTGGATGTCTTCCAGGACTGGCAGGAAGCCGAGGTCCTCACCATTTGCATCTTTCTCTACCAGTTCCTCCTACCCTTATTGGTCATCTCCATCTCCTACACAATCTTGGTGGTGACCATGCACAAGAAGAAGCTCAACAAATCCAGCAAGCCTTTCTTGGTGGTCACCAGAGTGGTCTTCTGCTTTTTCATGTGTTGGCTGCCCTATCATGCCTTGGCTTTGGCAAGGATCTCCATGGACGTGGTGCCTGATGCCGTGCGCCTGGTAGCCATCCCCCTCTCCAAGTGCCTTGCCATGTTCAATAGCTGCATCAACCCTTTGCTCTATGTCTTTGTGGGGCAGGAGTTCCAGGATGCAGTAAGGAGGTCCTTGTTGCAGGTCTTCAGGACAGCTTTTGAGGAGGCACCCATGGCAGCCAACCTCTGAGAAGCAAAGGGAAGTCTAGCTTTCTTGAGATCTCATTAGTGGAAGGAAAACCATTTCTGGTTACAACTAACCACAGTTTCGTATTTTGCTAATAGCCACTGCCAACCTGCTGGGGAGGACAGAACCCATTCTAAAGAAATTGGGAACCTGCAATCCTATAGGTATTATTGTACTACAGCACTCATCATCCCTGACCATTGGCCACACTTCCGGGACTGATTGGGAGTGGAGTGTAATAATATCACAGGATCCACTGGTTCTCTTAACACCACATTAAGCAAGCCCATCTATACTGTGCATCACGTAAACTCTGGATCAAGGCACTGTGAAGCCGAAACCTACAAAATTAATATATATCAATTTTTCAAAAACTTCAAAAAGCATCAGCATTATTCAGTTTCTGTTTGTGATAGGAAGGAACCCAGAACTGTGCTTTGGAGGTTCACTTCCAACAATGAACTCAGGCTCCTCACTTTGCACTCCTGAGATTTCTCCCATGATGACTCATCCTTCTTTAAATGTAGCAAGGGCTAGAGACCTCATTTTAAAAAGAAAAGACAACTGAAAGTCATAGGATTTTCATAGTGACACAGGGTGCCACCATTGGCCACCATTATGGTATTTATGTACACAGAGAATTTCTGAAAATGGGCAGATCTGGTGAAAAGGGACTTCTGAACCAGCTTCTTGGTCCAAATGCACAATGCAACCCTAGCAGGTCTACCCTAGTAAATCCATTGAATACATTGGGTATGGCCTTTTGGCAAGTGTGTGAGATTGCGGTCTAAAGCTTGTGTCCGTCCTCACTCTGCCTTATCTTAGCCTCATAACCTGGCCACTCTGTTTCAATGTGTGGAATTGGTTAAGGAGAGACACACCTATGCCACTCTTCCTTTGAAAATAGTCATCAAGGAAAAATCAATTTATTTCACTGCAAAAAAAAATCTAAACAACCACTTAAATTGTATGTTATGTGCCCAAATACCTATTAAAAAGTGCATTCCTATGAGTCTTTTGGTAGATCATAGATTCACAGGCCACTCAGGGGAATATGGATATAATAATAAAACTTTATTTATATTCCGCCCTATCTCCCCAAAGGGACTCAGGGCGGATTCCAAACATAAATTCCAAACATGTATTGTATTTTATTGTATTGTTGAAATAGCCTCCTAATTGGGTTGAATGTAAGCTGCCCTGAGTCCCCCTTCTGGGGTTGAGAAGGGTGGGTTAGAAATATGGTTAATTAATTAATTAATTAATTAATTAATTAAAGGCAAACATTCAGTGCCCGAATACAACAATATATCCATAATAACAAAATGTATACAACCCAACATATAAATACGTATTATAACTTAACAAATGAAAACTAAATAAAAAGCACAGCCTGTTATAACAGACATAAGACAAAACATCAAACATCAAACATCAAATGGAAACAATTATTTCCCCGTTTCCTCAGGGCAAATCGATTAATCGTTGCTCAAGATATCTATGGAGGAGCTCAGGGCTGGGAAAAATAGCCTTAGATTACCATATATGACCCCAGGACCTACATAAAACACCAATTTCTCAAGATTTGGGCAAAACACTTTGTGTGTGTATGTGTGTCATGAGTGACTTGAGAAGCTGCAAGTCACTTCTGGTGTGAGAGAATTGACCATTGGCCAGGGGATGCTCTGAAGTTTTGATGTTTTACCATTCTTGTGGGAGGCTTCTCTCATGCCCCCACAAGGGGAGCTGGAGCTGACAGAGGGAGCTCATCCATACCCTCTTCGGATTTGAAACTCTGACCTGTTGGTCTTAAGTCCTGCTGGGACAAGGGTGTAACCCACTGCACCACCAGGGGCTCCGGTCTCAACCTTAACCACAGCCACAGTATTTTTGCTCTGTGTAGACCCTCTAAACACCAGCAAATTATACTTTGTGTCCAAAACTGAAAAATAGGTAGGGAAGGTATACAGAGTACCGTATATTCACTTTGGATGACGTGAGAACATCCAAGCATCCTGAAGTTTTTATTGACTGAAGATATTAGAACCATCTGAAACATCTTCTGTGTAGGATTTCTTCAGCTTTGAAACCACCCAGGGCATTTGTGTTTTGCTTTGGCTTTTAGTTCCATCAAGAAGGCTAGGAACTTGATCTTGGCGAAAGTGACAACTGACAATGGGTCAAATGTCTTAATGGCACCACTGATGAAAAATGCACAAAATGCTTTTGGGTTATGATCCACATGCTGTCTTTAGAAAACACGTGGTGATTGTCCCCTCTCTCATCAATTTTCCTTCACAATATCCCTTCCTTTGGTTTGTTTTGTGTCTGTGTGTGTGTGTGCATCAGGAACTTAGTTTGTCTCAATCTGCATTTAGGAAAAGTGTGCAAAGCTGCTGATGTCTGCTTATGTGTCCTTTTCAAGCCTAATATTTCAGAATAGTTCAGGGATAAAAAGCCAAGCCATCAAACAACTGATTGCAGAAAGAAAAACGTGATAAAGAGATGGTTTTGGAGGAGCAACCAATCAGTAGAAAGTGCCTGAATGTAAATCAAAGGATGCAGAATCCCTGGGCTTTGGCTGCTTTTGCATCAGATGAGAAAGACTCAATGCTGTCTCCATCCTGCTATTGACGCAGTGATTCTGTTTTTTGGCAACGGTTAACTGCACCCCCAACTGCGTTTTTCATTTACTCCAAAAGAACAAACTCCAGAAATGAGCAGAAGCCGACTGTTGATAAGGACTTTGGTTTTCTGCAGAACATTCGCAAGTCCTAAAATACAGCTTCAAACAGCACAATTTCCTGCTGAAGACCTGGAAAAGATTGCTAAGTGTGGGTAGAAGAAGCCACTTTCCTTATCCCCAAGTGGGTTTTGAATCACTTGAGAAATGTGATATTAGTATAGTGCTCTGCCTTGTCTTTTCAGGTATAGTGTAAAAAAAAAGATGCTAAGGATCTGAAATTTAAGTGGTGCACCTCAAAGTACTATGATTTGTATTGTCAAAGGCTTTCATGGCCAGGAATACTGGGTTGTTGTGTGTTTTCCGGGCTGTATGGCCATGTCCCAGAAGCATTCTCTCCTGATGTTTCGCCTGCATCTATAGCAGGCATCCTCAGAGGTTGTGAGGTCTCACAGCTTCTGAGGATGCCTGCCATAGATGCAACCGCAACATCAGAGAGAATGCTTCTGGAACATGGCCATACAGCCTGGAAAACATACAACAACCTACTATGAGACATATGGAGTCAACTAAAGTGTTGTAACTGCTACCTTCTGAACAGCCCTAGAAGAGGCAGTCCCAGAGCTTGTATTTTATTTTATTTATTTATTTACAGTACTTATGTTCCACCCTTCTCACTCAAAAGGGAACTCAGGGTAGATCACAGAACACATATATGGCAAATATTCAATGCCAATTATATATTGATGAGACAGACAACAGATAGAGGTATAGATTGGTTTTTCCTCATGATTCACCATCTTTTGGAGGCTGTGCTTGGTACCTATTGATCTACTCATGTTTTCAAAATGCTAGGTTGGCAGAAGCTGGGGCTAACAGTGGAAACTCACCCTATCCCGTGGATTCGAACCACCAACCTTCCGGTCAGCAAATTCTACAACTTAGAGGTTTAACCCATTGCACCATCACAGTGGGTTAAATTGAACTTTACCTACTGACCACCAAATGTCCACACTTTTATTTGGGGTGAAATTAACAAGAGTTAAATTATCATGTGACAAAAATATATTGAAAATATGGTCCTTGCTTCCACTTAAACTAAGCGAGAAACAAATAACAGCAACATCTTGAGGTGAAAAACAGCTCGTCTTTAAGGCTGCGTTCAAACCTAAAAATCATGAATTTGGTCAACTCTACCTATTTTGGTTGCATTCCTGTGGAGACCTTGTGGACAATGTCAACTTTGGGATGTAATTACAGTGCCATAAAATGTTCCTTTATCGTGGAAGGTGAGAGGTGCTCAATGGTGGAAAGCTAGGGGAGCTGAAATTGGCCCTTAGTCCTGGGAGGGCTATACCTCTCCTGAAAATGAATTCATTTGTCCTCTAGTCAGTTTTCCCTTGTTTGGAGTTTCAAAAAAGATCTCTCCTAAATTGGCCCTATGATGGAATTGCACCCCTTGTTCCTTAGTGGACATTTGGGAGTATTTATGGGCAAATACTTTCCTTGCAACATTTTTTTGGAAAAGTGTGTTTAGCCCGTGGCATTGAGTTGCCTCCAAATGTGGTTCGTTTTTGGGGGGATTTTTTCGGGATAGGAGTGACTTGAGAAACTGCAAGACACTTCTGGTGTGAGACAATTGGCCATCTGCAAGGATGTTTTGATTTTTTACCATTCTTGTGGGAGGCTTTTCGCATGTCCTTGCATGGGGAGCTGGAGCTGACAGAGGGAGCTCATCCGCGCTGTCCCCCGATTTGAACCTCTGACCTTTCGGTCTTCAGTCCTGCTGGCACAAGGGTTTAACCGATTGCGTCACTGAGGACTCCTTCCAAATTTGGTGAAAATGGCCTACACACACCTAAAGTGACATTACACAAAGATGTTTGTAGTGAGACTTATTTTGTTAATGCTTTGGGAGCCTTCATGGGCTGGAAATAGCCCTGGGAGTCCCATAGTTCTTGGATCCGCCCTTTCCTCATTCTGCTGCTGATGCTCCATGATGGGTAATTCTGAGCTCAGAGAAAGAGGCTTCATGCGAGACAACACTTGTGCAGTTGAGATGGGCAAAAAACAGAGAATACGCACAATGCGAGGTCAAGCAAATTGAGGTGGGCACGTGTGTGTGTGTGTGTATGCGAGCCAAGGGGAAATACTCTCTCCAAGCAGGGAACTGTAGAAATACCTGTTTGCCTCCATTCATACTCTGCTTGTATATTTTGTAAATAAAGCACATGCTGAAAAGATGCCATAGATCTTCGGTGTGATTCCTCCAGGAAATGAAATAGAACATGACCTCTGTGCCCATGGTTTCATTTAGTTTCATCCAACAAAATATGCATCCTCTAGTGTTTCCCAACTGCTGTGATGCGGCACAGTAGTGTGCCGTGACGGACCTCCTGCTGTGCCACGAGAAAAGCTCTCTGCCCCCCTTCCTTCCCCCCCCCTCCTGCCGAACTCCTGCTGCCTAGGGGAGGAGTAGGAAGGGCCAAGCGGCGGCGAAGAAAAAGAAGGGGCTGGGGCTCCGCCTCCTTCAGCCGTTTCCCCAGCCAGCCTCCAATCCACCATGACTCCCGCCATGACTCTGGCCCCTTGCTCGCTGAAGCCGCGCGGAGCCCCGCACAATGAAGCCCGTCCACCACTCATGCTCCTCCTCCGCGCAGCCTGGCTCCGCTCTCTCTCCCCGGCTTCGGCACTCCCACAGCTTCGCCAGCCTTCAGGGGGCAGTGCCAAGCCAGCGGTGGCAGAGCCAGCACGATGCTGGCTTGGCACTGACCCCTCAAGGCTGGAGAAGCTGGGGGGGAGCTGAAGCTGGGGGGAGGGGGTGGGGCATGGCACGGCCTGGCTCTGCCCCCTCCCCCGGCTTCGGCACTCCCACAGCTTCACCAGCCTTCAGGGGGCAGTGCCAAGCCAGTGGTGGCAGAGCCAGCACAATGTTGGCTTGGCACTGACCCCTCAAGGCTGGCACTTCCAGCAGCTGCTCCCAGCAGGCCACCACCCCCAGCCGGTCTTGACTGTGCTAGAGTGTCATTTTGTGTCATTTTGGTTGGTGGTGTGCCCTCGGATTTTTTTAATGTTAAAAGTGTGCCGCGGCTCAAAAAAGGTTGGGAAACACTGCTAGATCCTCCAGGCAATTGGATGGCATGCTTCTGTCAGAAGCTACCGGTCGCGTTGAAAGACATGACTAGAGAAGATATCTTCCTACTGATATCTTCCTAGAGAAGATATCTGTCTTGGAGCTTTCTAAGTTCTCTTGATTCTATGGCAACTTCCAACAGAAGTTAAGTAATTTCACTATTAATCAGTTTCCTATGTCCATTGAAAGTTGAAGAATGTGAAGAATATGAGGATTGCATTGTGTATTTGGGGACGGTCTACTCGTGGGATTTATGGAACAATATTTCTGGAAGGTAGTGACTTGAGTCCCATAGGGGAGGAGTAGGAATCACGCCACCACCCAGATGTGTGGCTGCAATGAGACTTGCAGCCCAACATCTGGAAAATCAGGATTTCCACCCCTCCTGTTTGTGCTGGTAGCTCTGCCTGCTCGTTACTGTCAGAATTCTGGATCGTGTAAAAGGCACTCTTCATATGCCCAGAAACACAAATTACAACTTTCAACATACAAATCTTGGGTATAGATCTCTTAGCAGTGTTTCTCAACCTGGGGGTCGGGACCCCTGGGGGGCTCAAAAGGGGATGCCAGAGAGGTCGCCAAAGATCATCAGAAAACACAGTATTTTCTGTTGGTCGGTGGGGTTCAGAATGCTTTTTGGACTGTAGGTGAACTATACATCCCAGTAACTACAACTCCCAAGTGTCAAGTCTGTTTTCCCCACAATCCACCAATGTTCACATTTGGACATATTGAGTATTTGTGCCAAGTTTGGTACAGATCCATCACTGCTTGAGTCCACAGCACTCTCTGGATGTAGGCAAACTACAACTCAAGGTCAATGCCCACCAAACCCTTCCAGTATTTTCTTTTGGTCTTGGGGGTTATGTGTGCTCGAGACTCCGCCGCCCCTCGCCGGGCCCACCTCCACCCGTTTCCCACTGCTGGCCGCAGCAGCTGTCGATAAGTTACTCGCTGCAGCTAGCCCAACTACTTGCTCCCTCGACCGTGCCCTCCTGGCTTATTAGATCTTGCCGGGAGGGGGGGATTAAAAGAGGCAATGGTAAGACCGCTGCTGAAGAAGCCGAATTTAGATCTTTCGGCTCCCTCCAATTACAGGCCTGTTTCCAACTTGCCCTTTCTAGGCAAGGTAATTGAGAGGGCAGCAGCGGATCAGCTGCAGCGGTTCTTAGAAGACACAGCTGGACTTGATCCCTTCCAGTCCGGCTTCCGTATTGGGCATGGGACGGAGACCGTGCTTGTCGCCATTACAGACCAACTTCGCCGCCAGCTGGACCAGGGTGGGTCAGCCCTGCTTGTCTTGTTAGATCTGACAGCAGCGTTTGACACTGTAGATCATACTCTGTTGACCCACCGTTTAGCCGGGTCTGGGGTTGGGGGAACTGCCCTTAAATGGGTGGCCTCCTTCCTCCAGGACCGGGGACGTGTGGAGGGGGGCGGGGAGGTCTCCGGGAGACTACCACTTAACTGTGGGGTCCCCCAGGGGGCCATCCTCTCTCCCTTATTATTCAACGTTTATATGCGCCCCCTGGCCCAGCTGGTTCGCGACCTTGGTCTGGAGTGTTATCAGTATGCGGATGACACCCAGCTTCTGCTGAGAATGGACGGCAGGCCGGACACCGTACCCGATTGTTTCCAGCAATGCCTGGAGGCCGTGACTGGTTGGCTGCGTGCCAGCTGGCTGAAGGTGAATCCGTCGAAGACGGAGATCTTGTAGCCTGGTCGACCTGGGCTGGATGAGTGCCGGTTGCCTACCCTGGATGGCGAGCGTTTAAGCCCATCACCCCTTGTTAAGAGCTTGGGTGTTCAGCTCGACCCCCTGCTGACCATGGAGACTCAGGTCTCCTCGGTCAGCAGGGTGGCGTTCTTTCACCTACGACAGGCTAGGCGACTGGCTCCCTACCTGTCCAGGGACGACCTGGCCACGGTGATCCAAGCGACGGTCATCTCGAGGCTGGATTACTGTAACGCCCTCTACGTTGGCCTTCCCTTGGCGACGATCCGGAAACTCAAGCTAGTGCAGAATGCCGCTGCTCGCCTGCTGGCGGGAACGCCAGTAGGGGAGCACATTACTCCCATCCTTCGGCAACTGCACTGGCTCCCCATCGAGTACCGAATCGCCTTCAAGGTGCTGGTGTTGACCTTTAAGGCCTTGCACGGCCTAGGGCCTGCGTATCTGAGGGACCGCCTTGCCCCGTATATTCCCCCGAGACCACTCCGTTCAGAACAAAATCTGCTTTTGATACCATCAATCCGCTCCTGCCATCTGTCTTCAACTAGGCAAAGAGCCTTTTCGGCGGTAGCCCCAGTGCTCTGGAATTCCCTCCCAGAGGAAACTCGAGCCATCTCAAAACTGATTCCCTTCCGGAGGGCTTGTAAAACTGCTTTATTTAGATCAGCCTTCGGCTAGGCCCCCTGACTGGCCGACGCTGACATAACTCCCTTGCTTACTGGGGTCCCAGACCCAAGGCACTTTCTGTGTTTTCCTCTTTACTGCGCTGTGACATGTAATTTTAAATGTTTTAATGTTTTAGTGTAGGGCCGCATGTTTGTTCCATGCTGCCCGTTTTATATGTTGTAACCCGCCCCGAGCCTGCAGGGAGGGGCGGAATATAAAACCAAATAATAAATAAATAAATAAGTCTGGTTCAATTGCATTGTCAGTGGTGTTCAGAATGCTCTTTGATTGTAGGTGAACTATAAATCCCAGCAGCTACAACTCCCAAATGACAAAATCAACCCACCTCAACCCCACCAATATTTAAATTTGGGCGTATCAGGTATTTGTATTACATTTGGTCTAGTGAATGAAAATATATCCTGCATATCAGATATTTACATTATGACTCATAACACTAGCAAATTTAGTTATGAAGTAGCAACTAAAATAATTTTATGGTTGCGGCTCAGCACATGAGAAACTATTACAGGATAGCGGTGTTAGGAAGTTTGAGAACCACTGTCTTAGAGCCACTACAAACATACAAGAGTGAGGCTCAGAACCAAACTGAGGGCAATGGGACATCCGTATGCCATCTCTCACTTTTCTTCCTTGACCCAAGTCAACTGCTGTGTTCCCACAGTTCCTTGAACTGGCCTAGCTGTTTGCCTCAGGACTTTAATTACAGCAATGTTAATTTTTGCCACCAGATGAAGATAAATTAATCTGAACGGCACAAGAGCCGGCTTCCTTGATTATCGCTAACAGTGGCATTAGCAAAACGCATACGCTTTTTTTGTTTCATTTTCCAAGGTCCCTGCCAAAAGCATGACAAGAATACCAAAAGCGAGTTGAATAAATGAAGCTTTAATGCCGAGAGGACAGGGAATGCTAGCTGCCATCAAAGCATCTCTGCAGGTTGAAAGAGCTGGTCCGTATCCAGAGCAGCCCTCCTCTCTCCTGGGTGACACAAAGAACATTTGCCAAGAACACACTGCTAGGTTTTTGGTTTTGTTTTTTTTAAAGAAGGGGGTTATAAAACGGTTTGAAGGACATTTTCCACCCACATCTTCCCTTCGCCACCCAGAGCCATCCCTCCAGCCCAAGAGGTACAATTCCTGGAATTTAAACCCGTCAAAACTGCGGCAGAGTAAAGCTTTTGAGCATTTAAAAAAGATTTCGGTTGTCTGGAGGTGACACTGAAAGAGGAAGTGTTTGCATTTGTATAGCCTCTTGAAACACAAGAGGGACTTCATCTGCTTCAAACATAAAAAATGGTTGATTAAAATAGGGGAAATTGCTGTATTGTTTCCTTACAGACAAAGAACAGGCTGCGTCTGATGATACTTCATTTGGGTAGATCTCACCAAACCATACCCAATTGAACAAGAACTGTAACAAGATGCTATGGCCTTCTGCCTGTCTAACAGCAACCCACTTTCCTTATTAGGACTGGCAGACTACAATTTCCACCATCCCCAGCTATGCTGTTTGAGACTAAAAGTCTTGAACCCAATAAACTGTAGAGCAGTGTTTCTCAACTTGGGGGTTGGGATCCCTGGGGGTGTTGCGAGGGGGTCGCCAAAGCCCATCAGAAAACACAATATTTTCTGTTCTGCTTGGGAAGTTTGACCCAATTTTATGACTCTATCGTTGGTGGGGTTCAGACTGCTCTACGATTACAGGTGAACTATAAATCCGAGCAACTACAACTCTCAAATGTCAAGGTCTTCCCCCAACTCCACCAGTCTTCACATTTGGAGACATTGAGGATTCGTGCCAAGTTTGATCCAAATCCATCACTGTTCGAGTCCACAGTGCTCTCTGGGTGTTGGTGAACTACAACTCCAAAACTCAAGACCAATGCCCACCAAACCCTTCCAGTATTTTTTGTCCGTCATGAGAGTTGTGTGTTCCATTGTTGGTGGAGTTCAGAATGCTCTTTGGTTGTAGGTGAACTAAAAATCCCAGCAACTACAACTCCTAAATTACAAAAATACCCCCCCACAACCCCACCAGTATTCAGATTTGGACATATCGGGTATTTGTGCCAGATTTGGTCCAGTGAATGAAAATACATCCTGCATATCAGATATTTATATTACGACTAATAACTGTAGCAAAATTACAGTTATGAAGTAGTAACGAAAATAATGTTATGGTTGGGGGTCAACACATGAGGAACTGCATTAAAGGATCACGACATTAGGAAGGTTGAGAAACACTGACCTAGAAAGTCATGCCTAAAAAGGCTCCAAGGGTAATCTGCCTTGCAGAATTAATGCACTTTGATATCACTTTAATTGCTCTGGCTAAATGCTATGGAAACATGGAAGCTATAGTTTTATAAGGTCTTTTGACACAAATCCCAGGATTCCACAGTATTGAGCCATGGCAGTTAAAGTGGTTTCAAATTACATTAATTTCACAATGTAGATGCACCCCCAAGTTTTACTGAAAAGACGCAGCTCCATTTCACTGCCCTGAAAAATATGTCAGACAACGTTCGAGCATTTTATTAATCATAAGAGAGGAAAAAATAAAACAAGTATACACCAAAATGTTTTCCAACAATTGTAAAGTAACATGCCACTAACAGAGGGAGGGTGTGTGTGTGTGTGTGTCACTGTTAGGGGGTGCGTGGTTAGAACACACACTTGTTTCACTTGTCCAGTGCAAGAACCACAGAGGCAGCAGCAGGAATCTGGGAAATGGAAGAGTTCAAGAGATAACTGGGGAATGTCTGAGGACAGGGGAGGAAAACGTCATTTTTAAATTTCTAAATGTCACATGATAAAAACTGAGAACCCTAGTTAGCAGATCTTCCAAGACTCACCAGAGAACACTACCTGATCGTCCCTCCCTTGCATGCCTATTAATTGTGAGCCTCTTCTCATAAAGCATCCCAATGGCTTCATATTTAGGAAAGACCAAGCCTGGATAGTTAGAAAGCATACTGGTAAGTCCCTGACTCACCTTAGCCCAGAGGTAGTAAATACTAAGGCCTGAGGCAACATAATACTTGTCAGCTTCAAAACCTCTGCCTGGACATCACATCCGATGAACTCTTTTAATTGCAGGCGCCATTTCTAATGCCTACCTTCTCCCAGCAAAGAGAAGCTCGCAAAATTAGACATGATGGGGATGCTATTTCCCAATTTGATCAGGTAAAAGAAGGTCTGACCAACCCTCTCTACTACTGCAGTGTTCTGGGACTGCAGGTGGGAAAGCTCTGATTTATTTCATTACTCCCAGCAAAAAAGGATTTTGGCAAATCAAGGGACCTTTTCTGCCTTCCAGCTCGTTTCTAATCTTCATTCTGATCAAACTAGTGTTCAAGATTGAATGGAAAAATTAGGGACTTTAAATTAATTATGATGGGAGAACTAAAGGGCCCATCGGGCTGCCAGTTGAACTAATACCAGCACGAAAAAGGCCAAATTGATTCTGCATTCGCAGCTACATACAGCTTTAGGGACATTCTCATGCAAACCCTGGCCAATAAAGTTACAGTTTGGCCTAAGCAGCAGGTTTTGCCTCTTGCAAAGCTCAGATTCATGCTATGCTAAGTGGGACTCGAAGGGGCTATTCTGCTGCTCTTGCTAGCTTGCACCAGGACACAGAACGGGGGGACTGCTGCTTGCTGCCTCCTGGCAATGGAACAAAAATTAAACTTGTCTAAGATGGAAAAGGAAGAGTCTCACAGCTGCCCAAGAAGGTCTGGAAACACAGAGCTAAGAGTAGGACAGGGAGATCGGCTACTGGCCAATAGCACTGTCTCCGCGGGGAGGGGGGGGATTTGTGGGTGTCATATACATGCAGGTAAAGGGAGACGGGATGGGTCCAATGACGTCCAAGCTGAAGAGACAACAGAGCCAGGTCCTAACGTTCAAACCAACGCCAACACTGTAAGAATAAAATAGAAAGTGAATAGGTTACAAAACTAAGAAATACTTTTGCATCATCAGTTTTTGCCACAGACTAAATGGTTCCTCTGCTGCAAGAATGAGCAGTAGAGGACGAGGTCTCATGGGCTAAGAGTTTCTGCTCTTCTGACTAAAAAGAAAACAAGGAAGCCTTGAGTGCAAAGGCAAACGTGCATAGCCAAAAGCAGGTTGGGAGGGGCACACTTTTGTTATTGAGTTGTTGATGACTTCAGTATGAATCAATAGCTCACAAATGGGAATGATGCAGGAGAGGCTATTCAGCCTCAATAACTTCATGACATCGCAAACATGCACCTCTTCAACAAAGATGGTTCACATCAACAGGAAAACGGTCACAAAGTCCTAAGTAATTGAGTGATCTGCATGTCCTGTGCCATGCTAAGTGCTACGACGAAGACTTAATACCGAGGCCTTTTTAGGCAAACACAAAAAGAAATGACTACAGGAACAAAAGAAAAAGCAGAGTGGGTTTCTCAACCTGGGGGGTTAGAACTGCTGGGGGTGGGGTTGCCAGGGAGTTTCAGAGGGGTCACCAAAGACTATCAGAAAACGTATTTCTGATGGTGTTAGGAACCCCTTTGGTAGAGAAGGCTGAAGATTTCTCTGCTTGTCCTTCTCTTCCTTTTTGGAAACAGATAGCGAGTCCTCTCACCAAAAGCCCTCCTCTGCTGTGACTGGCCAAGGGACCAAGGCGAGGGCTGTTTCTGAGACTTCAAGCAGGGAGGGGAGAGCAGGCACGCTTGGTGCATGGCAACATGGTGCGCATGTTCAGGCAAGGGAGAGTGTGTGAGGCTGGAGGGAGGTTCGCGCCAGCAAATCCCTTCAAGGCATGGGGGAAGTTTGACCCAATTTTATCATTAGTAGGGTTCAGAATGCTCTTTGATTGTAGGTGAACTATAAATCCCAACAACTACAACTCTCAAATGTCAAGTCTATTGTCCCCAAATTTTACCAGTGTTTACATTTGGCCATATTGAGCATTCGTGTCAAGTTTGGTCCAGATCTAACATTGTTTGAGTCCACAGTGCTCTCTGGATGTAGGTGAACTACAGCTCCAAAACTCAAGGACAATGCCCACCAAACCCTTCCAGTTTTTTTCTGTTGGCCGTGGGACTTCTGTTTGCCAAGTTTGGTTCAAATCTATCGTGGAGGAGTTCAGAATGCTCTTTGATTGTAAGTTAAGTATACTTCTCAGTGACTACAACTCCCAAATGACAAAATCAATCCCTCCAACCCCACCAGTGTTCACATTTGAGCATATTGGGTAATTGTGCCAATTTTGGTCTAGTGAATAGAAAATACATCCTGCAGATATTTACATTACAATTCATAACAGTAGCAAAATTGCAGTTATGAACTAAAATAATTTTATGGTAGGAGGTTACCACAATATGTGGAACTGTATTGAAGGGTCGTGGCATTAGGAAGATTGAGAAACACTGCTTTATACAATATTAAAAACCAGCAGCATCTAATGATGAGTGAATAACACATCTTTCTCCTCAAAAACAGGATAAAAAGTACAGAATTTTCCACCTAGGTATGTGTTGAAAGAGGATTCAACTAATTCATTGTGGTTAAGGCTATCGGTGGTCACTAGTCATGGATCCACATGTTAAGAGAAAGGCAAGATACACATTAAATATTAAATAAATAAATAAAAAACCCTGATAAAGTCATGATGGATATCTATCAGTTCTAGTACAAATCAGAGATGTGTGATTCAATAACAAAAGCAGGACATATGTTCTGTTTAAGGGCTTTCTTGAGTGCCTGGCGAATCATGTTGAGATAGAATGCTATCTATAGACTTTGGTCTGATCCAAAGGGACAAAACAAATAAACATCCCCGAACAACTGTTCTTTGAATTCAAGTATTTTTGAAGGTTGAGTATCCTGTACAGGTTGTCTTTTATGTAAATGCCCTTGGGTTTGGCACCGTTAATAAGCCAGCATTCCCCTGTGACACTAAATCCATCAACTGAAGCTATTAAAGCAAGAGGACACTAATCTGCATCCACAATGACAGAAAGAGTAGGCGTACAGGCATTTTAGAAACAGCCATTGAAAGGCAAGACCTTGAGTGGAAAGCATTTACTCTCATCATGTGCAGTCTATTTCCTGGTTAGAAGTAGGATCTGGAACTGACACGCATTTGTTGTAAAAGAGGTCAAGGCTACCCGCACAGAGGAAAGGAAAAAGTGTTCCCAACTCACCAGTCAGTGCCTCCTGGGCAAAGTATTTGACATCCACATCCGCATCCTGTGTAAGTTTTTCCAGCACTGGCTTCACTTCATTCTGAAGGGTGCTGTGGGTTTAAGAATAGTGTGAGATTATGCCAAGAGAGGAAAGAACCAGTACCCAAGGCATTTTGGGGGATTTTTTTTGCCTCCATCTCCCAAACAAACTCTTTAAACAAGAGAAATTCAGGAGCTTCACAAGAGAGTTCTCCTCGGTAACCCCCAGTACCTGTTGTCCAGGATTGGTCCAATTTTCTGAAGGGATTTGGCCACATTGAAGCGGACATTTGCTACTGCGTCACCTGCCATCCGCAAGACGGTAGGAAGCATGTGCTTTGTGGTGATCTCCTGCCCGCACACCTCTGACAGCACCTAAGGGAAGGAATTGAGGTACTGGATCATGGGTTCTGTACATATCTAGACCCGAATGGTACCTTGACCTTGAGGCTTGCTTCACGGGGACCTTCCAAAAAGCAGATGTCTCCTGTATGACAATTGGAATGCATCTATTTGTTCTCTTCTCTCTTTCTGCTCTCATTCTGATTGGTTGTTTAAAATGGATACTTCTACTGCAAGCTTTTTGAATCTGACTTTTGCCTTCTTACACTTTAGTATGGAGAGTATGTGCTGTGCGCTTTGAGATCTATCTCTGCGTGTGTGTCAGAGAGATGTAGTGATTGGTGTTTTTCCCTCTTTGAAATCTTAGAAGAGATGGGTGTTAGAGTAGCTCAGACCCAGTTCTTGATTATGAAGAAATGCAGTTATTTCTTATTATTGTAAATAAACTTTTTGTGATTTTTAAAGATTGGACTCTGCATGCTTGCCTCCTAAGCTCTGAATTCTTTACAGCCACATCACACGGCACTTCACACTCTGCTTGCTTATGAGCTGATGCTCAATTTTTGTATCCTGTTTGTTTTTAGATGCTCTGCTTTATTTTAAAGTAGTTTTCCCTAAAACACTCAAGTCTAAAAATTAAAATTACAGCCTTGATCCTGCTTAGAAGTGACAGAACATAAAGGTGCAGCCCTGAACTTGTGGGTGAAAATATACTGGAACACTACGGTAAACAGAGATCTGTTGTTGTAAAAGAGTACTGGATACCATTTTTAAAAGCCACATCTGGAAATGCATCCAGGAGTTACACCTGTATAACATCATTCATACTCCTATCCAGGAAACTTCGGCTATGGGTCAAGGAAGGATTAACACTGCATTCTGAACAAGATTATATTGTCAGGTGAGGAATGCGGAAAAAATATTAGGAGAGGCTGTACATTCTTTTTCAATTGTTCCTATTCCTTCTCTTCATCACCATCTTTGATTTCGAGTCCTAACTTGGTATCTTGAAACAAAATTATTTCCAATGCGTAGAATTTGTATTTTAAGAAAAATACATTTAAACTTCACAAGTCTACAAAAAGTGCAGTTAAAAATCCAGTTGAGTTTTAAGTAATTTTGAATGTCAGATCCATTTGATTACTTATATATAAGTCAATCCCATGGGCAAGTTTGGGGGACAACATTATAGAGTTCACTTTGACTTGTGGATAAGTCGAGGGTCATTCCATGGAGAGGGGAAAGCAGCCAGGACACCTCAAGGGGCCAACCACTCTTAGCAGCCTCAGCTCTTTCCCTTCCCAGGAATTCAAAAAGACCAGATACAGAGGGGAGAGCATCAGGGGTCAATGCTTTTTTAAGATTTTCATGGGACAAAGCTCTTGCCTTTTGCCACTCTATTCAGAAAAGGGGATGGTTCCTTTTTTGATAAAAGTACAACACTCACATTGACCCATGGAGAAGTCGACCCAGGTTTTCTGGATTAGTTTCTTTGCTAAAATTCCTCAATTTATACCCAAGTATATAGGCTAGTCTTCCCTATTAGAAACTGGATGTATTGTCGAAGGGTTTCATGGCCGGAATCACTGGATTGCTGTGAGTTTTCTGGGCTGTATTGCCATGTTCAAGAAGCATTCTCTCCTGACGTTTTGTGCAAATCTATGGCAGGCATCCTCAGAGGTTGACGGGTCTCAACCTTTGAGGATGCCTGACAAAGATGTGGGCAAAACAACAAGAGAGAATGCTTCTGGAGCAAGTCCATACAGCCCGGAAAACTCACAGCAGCCTACTGGATAACAAATTATATATTCAGGAAATTGGAAATGCATTTCATAAATCATTTTCTAAACCTAAGAAATATGCTTCAATGAATGTTTTGAGTTGAAACTGAAAATATACTTATGTGCCCAGTTTTTAAAATTGTGTTCCAACAAGAGGTAGTCTTTTTCTAAGAGGAAACCTGGCAATTACTGTATAATCAAGAACATCCCCTGATCCTCTTGCCCAATGTTCACTCCAGATATTTCTCCTATTCCAAACCCTAACCCAACTTACGTTGATACAGAAGAGCGTGGTCATGCGGTGTAAGTAGTTGGGGTCATTAGACATAGCCAGGACCTTTGGGATGATTGTGGCATGGGCCCAGTCTTTGCCAAACTTCTCCACAAGCTTCTTGAGGTTGCTAGTAGCCGCCTCTCGGATGGCATAGACTAGGGAGCAGGAGAAGAGCCACATGAGCCAAGAATGTGGGTTAAGACAAGGAGTAGTTGAAGCCATTCTTTGTTTCACAGGGAACATCTCAAGGGGATGTTTCAGCATTTTTTGCCAGAACAAAGAAGGTTTGTTCTTGTTGTTTATCAAAACAGCAGTTGCTTTATATTTAAAGAAAAACTATCTAGCAGATGGGTTCTGAGAGTATAAAGAAAAACACTACAATCCTGCTATACGTGCCATGAGAAATCTACCTTAAACATGGAAGGAAATCTATCCAATACACAGGAATGCACTCCCCATTTTATGTAAAACCTGCATGGATGAGGGTACAATTAAATCCTTTATATCAGAGAAAATGAGCTATGCAATACACAAGTTTCACACGTAGTCTGAACTTCCACGTAGTCTGAACTTCTTCTGTGAACTATGTCACCATTGGCTACAATTATCACTAAAGCCCTTGTCTTTTCAATAACAAAAATCGTACATGATTAAACTGAAGTAGCGGTGAAAGTTGAATCGAGCACAAGTTACGGGTGGACTCCCTTGGGGTTGTATCCATCTACTTTATACAAGTCACCTGTACCCCTTCACAATAATTAAAGATGGCAGTTCAATAGATGTCTTGAAAACTATATTCTAAGGCCCCTTCCACACATCTGAATAAAATCGCACATTATCTGCTTTGCACTGGAATATATGATAGTGTGGACTCAGATAACCCAGTTCAAAGCAGCTATTGTGGGATTTTCCACCTTGATAGTCTGGGTAATATGACTGTGGAAGGGCCCTAAGTACAGGCACAGATATGATCCCACAGGAAATTGGCAAATGATTTAACAAAGCACTTAATAGTGGTTTGCAACTCTGCTAGTGGAATGGGGAGCATGGTCTATGGTAGTTTGTGAGTGTAAGAAAAATATCTTTCTTCAATTTTACAAAGCAACAGATTCATGAATTAAAACCCAAACTGGTCAATAGTGGCAAATCTTACTCGATAAACAGCATACTTCCATTCTTAAATCATTATTATAATGAGTGACTACAGGAGGAAAGCATAAAATAAAAAGGAAAGGCTTAAAATAAGGGGTAATATTAAGTCGTACCCCTTATTTTATACCAGGTTGCAAATATTTAAGGTTTTGGTTATATTTTAAAATCCTATAAATTATATAAAATACTAAAATTATGAATATTCCTTGAATACCAATGTAGAAAAAGCCATGGAAACAAACTAAATTACTTTTGCACCATTATACTGGCATTGCACTTTAATTCAATTGCTTCTGTGGCTGAAAAAGGTTTCTCTCCCCCTCCGTCCCCATTAAATGGCAAACTGCAAACCAACATCTTTATTTCTCCATTAAAAGCTGCATTAGTCACTGCCCTGATGTAAGTGGAAAAAGAACACAATGGATCCCATTAGTTTCAAAGTATACTTGTTCAATTCTAGAGCACTTGCAATTTTAGAGATGTGAACTAAAATCTAAAGAACTACTTCAACATGTGCTCTCTATCTCCTTATTCACAGGAAGTGCACTAAAGACATAAAATGAAGCCTTCAATTAACCCAAAGAAGGGATGCTTCAGGTCTTACACAATTTATCTTTATCATCATCCATTTTATTATTAACAGTGTTCATATGCTACCCAACGACAAAGTTATCTGGTAGATAACACAGGTATAAGAAACAATAAAAATGCACTAATAGACAAACAGACTGTAGACCTATAACACTGGCTAACAAACATTGTTGTGCCTCAAATATTAGCCCTGCTTCTGGATATATTTGTCCTGCTGATTTCAAAAATGGCAAGTGTTTCCCCCATCAGTTCTCATTTTTGAGATACAGAACACATGGCATCTACCAGTCGCCATCTGCTCGCTAATGATAACTATATCTAAAAAGCTAGACCTGATGCAATTTTCTGAATCAGTGCCCCAAAATAACCCCAGGAACAGGCCTAAAAAACAAGATACTAAGATTTTTTTTGTATGGCTTGGCTGTGTAAATTAAGAGACCTGTAAAAATTTTAAAAAGTGTATTTCCTACACAAAACCAGAAAGCAAGAGTTGGGCACATTTCTCTAAATGAAGGAATGCCACAAAAAGAGTCCCACCTCTGAAGAAGAAATAAAACCCTTGTCCTGTATTATACTGTATATCTGGCATTACTTTTGTGAACGAAGATTCTTAGAAAGGACTCATCCCACGCTTTCTACAAGCGCGTTGATGACTAAGGAGGTTGGATGTGTCCTTCAAGTCTGGTGGAGCGCAGCGTGCACAGAACTGGCCTTACTCTTTAAACCAAAGGTTCGTCTGCCGGGGCCTAGCAAGCTTAGGACGGTGGCAGCGAGGTCCTCAGGTCATAGGGTTGGTTCGAGTTTCCTTCTCTTAGATGGTTGACCTTACAGGGTTAGACGAGCACCATCTGTCCAGGTTTGAAATTAGAGTTTTCCTTCTCTTAGGATGGTTGCCAAAAGGCTAGAGAGCCCATCCTGCCCTTTGATGCTCTTTGTCAGACCCTTCGGTTGTGACCTGTCTGGCATGGGAGGCCCTACCAGTGGCTATTATGCCACCACCAGCATAGCTCACAACGTCATCAGGGTACGCAAGCCTCTCCCCACAATAAGGGGGCGCCAATATTAGCATCCAGAGAAAATCCTCTGAATATGATTTCAGGATCTGTATATGCCAAAGTAAATTGTTTAAAATTTGGAAGATAAACCTTTGAATTTAGGCTGGAGATGAACAACAAAGCTAGTGCTTATGATAACAGTGCATCAGATTTAAACTTCACATCACTAATTTATTATTTCACAGTATATTTCTGAATTGTAATCTCTCAATCATTTACAACCAACCTCAAAGCAACACACTACAATGATCTCAGGGCCCTTCCACACAGCCATATAACCCAGAATATCAAGGCAGAGAATCCACAAAATCTGCTTTGAACTGGATTATCTGAGTTCACACTGCCATATAATCCAGTTCAATGTGGATTTTATACAGATATGTGAAAGGAACCCCAGGAATCCAAATGGAAGTTAATTACACCTTGGAAGAGTGAAGAAGGATCCTATCTGTACAGGTGTGGAGGCAGGCAGCAAATCAGCTGAAGCTTTAGTGATAGCTTCTCTAAGCTGATAACTTGCTGATTGACTGATACAACTCTCCTGATCAGAAAAGTATTTACTATTTTTCAACAGCCTGTTCCATAGGGCAACAGGAGGGCTAAAGGAGGAGGGGGAAAACAAGGGGGAATGTAGGAATGTTTTGGTTTCAGTGTTAGGTCTTACCATGATCCACAAGCCACGCCATGCAAAGAGAGTTCAGCTTCTCATCAAAGAATTCCACACCCTGAAAACGAGAAACTGGTGGTGAGTCCAAATTAACTTGCAATCTTGTTAAATTACAGGATTTTCAGAACCGAAGCCATAATTTTAGGAGATATGATGTTGTTACAACAATCTGTAAGCCATTTTTTAACTTCATGTGTAAAAGCAATTAAGAATTTAAACCCGCAACCATCCAAGAAAGATTGTAGAAGAACAATTAGGAAATTATTTTTATTATTATTATTATTATTATTATTACTTATTTCAGCTTGGTAGACCGCTTACTCGAAGCTCAGAGCGGTTTACAACAATAAAATAACAATAAAACACATAACATTAAAACAGCGTTAAAACCAATTCCACACCCACCCCAGTAAAACTGTAACAGGACAGTAGTGATGTAGCGGCAGTGACGCGGCGGGTGGCAGGTTATGGCGGGCACCGGTCAGAGCCGAATGCCTGTCTAAACAGCCAGGTCTTAACAGCCTTACGAAATGTCATCAAGTCCCGCAGGGCTCGCGTCTCTCCAGGCAACGAGTTCCATAGCGTTGGCGCGGCCACTGTATTATAATAATTATATGATATTATTGAAATTAGAATAAGCAGAAGTAATTTAGGTGACAGAACTGTATTTTTATAACTCTATGTGAACGAAAGGAAGGGTGGAGGTGAATATAGATTTGGGAATAGATTATTTTTTATTTTTCGTGTCAGGAGTGACTTGAGAAACTGCAAGTCGCTTCTGGTGTGAGAAAATTGGCTGTCTGCAAGGATATTGCCCAGGGGATACCCAAGAGTTTTAACATTTTACCACCCTTGTGGGAGGTTTCTCTCATGTCTCTACATGGGGAGCTGGAGCTGACAGAGGGAGCTCATCCAAGCTCTCCCAGGATTGGAACCTCTGACCTGTTGGTTTTCAGTCCTGCCGGCATAAGTGTTTAAACCTACTGCACTACTAGGGGCATAGATTATGTGACACAACAATTGTATTATATCTTTAATGTTTCAAAACAAAGATAATCAATTTTAAAAAGGACATGAAAACCCCCGCTCTCAATTGGTAGGCCAAACAAAAAGGATGTGGAAAGGGAATAGACTTTGGCTGAATTGTCAATACTTCCAGTATCATTGGCAATAATCTTCAGACTGTTTGAGTTGGAACAAACAGGTCAGCTGACACAAGAACCTTAAGGTCATTATTTTCTCCCAGACACACAAGTACTTTTTATTCATTTCTAAAGAGCTCATGCAGCACTTACCAGTTGCCCAGCCAACAAGGGCATGTACTCAATAATGGCCAATCTCACACGCCACTTGGCATCCTCTGCTAATTCCACAATGGCTGGGAGCAGGGACTGGGACAACTGCCGGATACCAATCACCTCATTCACACAGTCCAGGTTGGAGATGATGTTGAGTCGGACTTCAGGACACTGCGGAAAGGGAGACGGGTGACATCACACAGGGGAAACCTTATCCTTACCCCCAGAGGCAGTTTCTAACACTAGCACCCTCTTCTTGAGCTTCCTTAGTTGGAAGGTTAATAGAGGACCACTGTGCCTTCTTCCACCTTGTGTGAATTAGACTTGACTTGCAACCTGCTGATGTGTGAGAGATGCTTTCTAGAGGTCTTTCATTCAGAATTAGGAAGCAGTAACTCTCACCCTCTAACAGGCATGGGCAAACTTTGGGTGTCCGGGTGTTTTGGACTTCCACAATTCCTACTGGCTGTTAGGAATTGTGGGAGTTGGAAGTCATAAACTTCTGGAGGGCCAAAATTTGCTGAGATCAGTTCTCTAAACTTCTAAAAAGCCAAGGTTTCCACTACCTTGGAATGCCCCCTCATTGGAATCCTTCAGAAAACCTGGTTCTTCCACCTGGGCTTTGGAGATTAAGCTCCCCAAATGCCCTCATTTCTGTGAGACCTTTTTTCCCCTTGTGACCCTTTGTGTTTTGACACTACTCCAGTTATCTCCCCCGAGTTTTTAAACATTCTATATGTTCATGTGGCCCGCCCTGTTGTTTGTTTTAGATTCACCTGCGCTGTTGTGTTTTCAGATGTATTTTATTGTGTTTATTGCTTTTATTGTGTTTATTGTTTTGATGTTTTTGATATTTTGTGATGTATTGTTCGGGCACGGCCCCATGTAAGCCGCTCTGAGTCCCCTCTGGGGAGATGGATGCAGGTTAGAAATAAAGTTTTATTATTATTATATCTACTATATATTTGGTTCATCTAGTTCAGTACTGTGAGCTTTCCTAAGGACCTTTTCCACCCTGTTCCTAAAGCATTTGAGTGCAGGATTGAACTTGGGATCTTATACAAAGCATGTGCTCTGCCACTCACCAACAAACTCCCTCTAGAGAAACTACTCTAGGACAACTATGGATCTGTCCTCCCAAAAAATAACACACTTCAAATTTATGGACATAGCCATTAAGTCGGAACTATCAGTATGCAAAGAAATCTTGTAATATCTTGGAGAATGAGAAAAGAAACAAAGCACAATCTATTATTTATTTATTTACTGAATTTATATACCACTTTTCTCACCCCAGGGGGGAGTCAAAGCAGTTTACAACAAATAATAGCAAAATTTAAGGTCTCACATACATATAAACCAAATCACAGATCTAAACAAAACATATAACTGAGCATTAAAATCAATAAGATAACTAAGTATAAGATAAAACAACAATTAGTCATGAAGACATAAAAATCAAAACCACCTAACAAAAACATTAAAATCACATGATCCAAACTCGTAAACCGGGGTCATTCCAAATGTCGATTGCACATATTCCATATTTAACCTATCACAGACTACCTTACATACTAGGCCTGGTTGATTCATGGTTCTAAGTGGTTCAAAAGTACTTACAAAAGTTCTGGTGGTGAAAATTTCAAAACTCTATCAAAATTTCATTATTGGCGATTTTTAAGACAGAACCAACTAGGAACTGCAATTTATTTTAAAAAATTGAAAGTTTGGTCAGAGTTCTAAAATGTTCACTACCAGAACTTTTGTTTTGTAAGTACTTTTGAACCATTTAGAACCATGAATCAACTAGGCCTAGTATATTATATACTGGTGTGTAAGACTAGATATTATAGTCAGAAAATCAACTAAAAAACCTGGGTTGACTTATTCAGATTGATTTGAGTAGTGCACCATCTTTTTAAAAACAACAAACATCCCTTTCTCTGAGTAAATGGCAAAAGGCATTAACATCCCAAGAGAATCTAAAAGAAGTACTCTCTCCATCGTGGCACTGCTTCTGGTCTTTTTGTGAATGTTTGGGTGGGGAAATGGCATGAGTCATATTAAAAATCTGTAATTTTGGTCTCAAAATTTGCTATCAACTTCTATATGAGGAATATACACAGTAAGCCTATGAAAGCTTATGAAAGGTGCTAAAAGTTCCCTTTGAATATTTCAAATTTAGTTTACGTTTTCCTGTATCTTTCCATAGCTACTTCTACGCTTTGGCTAATTCTATGAGACTGTTTCCTTTGTATCACACAAAGTGCTAAGACAGGAGAGCAGGCAAATGTTCCCCTCTATTAGCCCTGGGAAGTAGATAGAGATGTCCTGAGTACTCCAGAAAGAATGGGAAGCATAGGGCAGTGGGAGGCACTCACCTCATCTTTGAGCTGGGCCAGGAAGAGAGGCAGAAGGTGTTCAATTGTGTTGTCCTTGCCCAAAATGGGAGAGAGCCCCATGATCACAGAGGCCAAAGCGGATTTGACATGTTGATTTGCATCTGATACTAGTTCCTAGAAGGAAAAGGGGAGTGTTTTTTAGACAACACATGCTGGACAGAAACACTTAGGCAGAACTTCCTGTCTTGGCCCCCTGCTGAAGAGACCACCTTTATTCTGCTTATGTGATAACCAACTGATTATTATTATTATTATTATTTATTATGATTTTTTGCTGCTCGCGGCGGCTGGCTCAGCGCCAGGAAACAGTAACCAATTAAGAGAACTAAAACAGTAATACAATTAAAACAATTAAAACAGATTAAAAGTGGCAGATTAAAACAACAGCTTGCACACAATATTCTGGTCCCACAAATACCTACTCTCTCTTAAAACACCTTCCCAGATACATGCAAGCAGGGAAACAGTCAATATAAATACAAATCTTGAGAACTACCAAGGCTTTGATCAAAATCAGAAGTAAGGAATCCCCCCCCCCCCATTGCCCTGGCCATGCATAATAAACAAGTGCTTGCTGTTCTTTCCTTATAGAGTCCTGCTTCCTTCCTTTCTTCAGCCTGCAACTCTTATTGAGTCTGTTTCTGACCTTACAAACTGAAGAGCAAATCAATGAGTTAAAAAAAAACTAGCTCGAAGCTGAACGGAAGATGCCCTGACACATACCTTGATGCAGGGCAAGATCTGGGTCATGATGACATTTTCACGACAATCAGGAGACAGGTTCTCACAAAATTCTAAGAAATGGGAAAAAATGGTTGCCATAGTAATAAGATACAAGGATGAGGCTGTTGTTTACCTGGATAACAAATATTACATTTCTCTTTCCTGGTGCCATCTCTTTTTATGCTAACTCCCAGTTCTTTTGTGGTACAATTAGGTACCACAGCTTATATTCATATCGACTTATACTCATATACACGGAAAGCAAAATTATGGCAGTTATAAAAGATTAGCCTTCCTAATCTCTCTGATGATCAAGGTTGATATGGACAGTCTAATCTTAAATTACAGTTTTATATAAATATTCAAAAACATTTAACCTACTGTTGCCTCAATTAATGTAATTTTATTGGTATTTATTTTTATTTTGAAATTTACCAGTAGCAGTTTCATTTCCCACTCTCAGCTTATACTCGAGTCAATTCGTTTTTCTAATTTTTTGTGGTAAAATGAAGTGCCTCGGCTTATAAGCAGCTCGGCTTATACTCAAGTATATACGGCATTTATTATTTTTGCCGCTGTGCATTACATTCGGCAGCAAACTTTTTTTTTTGGTTTCAGGGTTTTGAAAATTGAGGTGTGCATTAGATTTGATGGTGCATTAGACTTGAGTAAATACGGTACGTGATTAGTACTATATCAGCCCCCAGTTGGAAACATTTCAAATCATGGAGATCAGGCGAGTAGGCTCTCTATAGCAGCAGTTATCCTTTCTGACTCCTATTACTTTCAAGGGCCATCACTATACCTACTTTGTTCTGCTTCCCTTATGCCGATTCCATTGCTATTCAAGGTTTTCCACACATTATTAAAGAAACACAATGGGTCAAATAAGTATAACTGACCTTTGACTTTGTGAGAGGCAGCAGCCCTCACTTCAGCTTCACAGTCTTTCATGAGGTTCTGGAAGGCCGGCACCAAGTCCGTTTTAGTGATTTCTGGTCCAACAGCTTTCTGGAGCTATAAAGAATGAAATCAAAACAGACTTCACCACACAGAAGCTCCCAATAGTGTTGCACTCTGGTAGAAGCAATTATATTTCCGTCACTAGAAAAAGTTATGGTTATAAGTAACAGGCCTTGAATAGTGTGCTGGACTTTGATTTGTTTTGTAGCAGTTTATGTTTTTAACATTTTGATTTTGTCATGGTTTAACCGTTTTTCAACTTTCATGTGGTGTGAAGTTTTAATCATGCTTCCTTTATAAGTGTTCTAAGTCTCCCTGACTGGGAAAAAAGCAGGATAGTAATAACAACCAAGAGCAACAATCCACAACACTTGTGTCAAACACAATGTCTGTGGGCCAAATCTAGCCCTCCATGTCATTGTATGAGGCCCTCCAGATGCTGGACTAAAACTGCTGTATTCCTTAAACATAATGACTAGAGATTATGGGAGTTGTGTCACAGTAACATCTGGAAGACTGCAATTTGTTCTGTTTTAATGGAGAAGGTGGGGTTTCGATTTAGATAAAAGGCTCGTGGATATGATGTCTGGTATTTAAATGTCCTTTCATCTTTCCCTGATCTCAGAGCCACAAGTGCTGTTGGGTTGCAGTTCTCATCAATCCCAGTCCATATAGTAGATAATCAAAAGTGATGTCCTTCAATAACATCTGGGGACTGCAATGTAAAAAAATATAGTTGGCCCCCTTGAATCCACAAACTCTTTGGATTCAACAGCCCTTTGAAAACAGGAATAAGCCTGATGTGGCCCTCAATGAAAATGAGTCCGACATCCTTGGTGGCCAACTATGAGGAGATATAACAATGCCATTGGGCAGGGGGAAAGAGAGTACTGGGTGGAGTTTTGTATACTTTGAAATTATGTGTATCAACAAGAACAGAAGAGGGTATAATCCATAAAAAATAAACTAAAAGTTATATCACCTGAATCTCTCAACCACAATATAGTGCTGACTTGCAGAAGGGATTCATACTAACCTCTGTGAACTTATCAGCTACCATGTAACGAACCCGCCAAGATTTGTCCTCTGCTGCTTGCCGTAATGTTGGCATGACCAAGGACTCCAGGTCCTCTTGGGGTAGGAGCTGAGCAATATTAACACAGGCTTCCACGGCCAATAAACGCACAGAGTCCTATATGAGATATATAAAATGGGTTAAAATAAAGTTTCTTTTCAGATTACTACACATATCTCTGCCACAACTCGCTCCCATTCTCTTCCAGAGCTGGACATGCCAGCATACCAACCTGCTCATCAGAGGCCAAGTTAGAGAACATGGGGATGATCTCACTCTTGACATGTTCCAACTCCAAGACTTTGGCAAATTCACCCAGCTTGGAGGCTGCTGCCCGCCTCACCATTGGAGTATCATCTGAACACAGGTTCCGGAAATACCTGCAGAACAGCAAGGAGCAAGGAAAATTTGCCATTTCGGATGTATGGGACCACACAAACACACTCTTACTCTGTGTCATCCACAACTCAGCAAACATACTACAGCCATTTGAACACTTACTGCCGGAGTTCAGCTTTCACCGAACTGGAGACTCGCGGATAACAGACGCTGAAGAGGCCACAAGCAGAGGTGCGAGAGGTGAACCAGTCACCTCCTGCCAAGCGCTTTACCAGGGGCACAAAATGGGCCTCAAGGTCAGAGGGAGAGTGCTCATGGGAGATGGCTCGCAGGGACTCCACTGCCTTGTCTCGCACCACTGTCTCTTCAACTGTCGCCAGGCTCTCAAGTGGGGGCTGCAATAAGATCAGAGGACACATTATAGATAGGATGCATTTCTGCAGATTATCATTTATCACTATCCATAAGAAATAGTAATAAAACAAAAAGGTACTATTGTTTTTTAAAAGGAAAAGAAATCAGGAAAATAACTTTACATTTTGATAGGAGGGCAAACAATATATTCAAAGCAGCCAGGAAAAAAGAGAGATTTACAGCCACCTTTTAAAACTGTTGTTACACTTTTGAAGCATATGAGATTAGCAAAACTTTCCATTTCTAGTAAGATAAGTGGAGACACAACATGAAGAAGACAGAATATGGGTTACCCGAGTAAGAATTTCAATTCTTAGCCACACATTAGAAACACACCCTATATTTCTTCATTCAAATAAAATGCAGACAATTTTACCATACATTTTCACCTGATCAGTGCAATAGAGCTTGGATGTGTATGTGTGTCTATAAATAAGCACAGTTTCCAGAACTGCTGGTTGTACTTGTTAAGAGGAGATTCTGGGAGATCCAATAAAATATTCCCAGACTCTGAAATAAGCATTTTCTTTGCCACTTAGCAGTCTTCTTTAGAAAACCAAGCTGATCCTAGAAAATGATTTACCTAAGAAAAGGTTTGTCATCTATGAGGGATTAACAATACCTTTCCCTCAAAATTATCAATAATAATAATTTTTATTTCTTGCCCGCATATCCTTATGACTAGAGGTGGGTTACAGAATAATTAAAACATACAGTATAAACATTGTAAAAATGCCACAAATTAAAATTTATTTCTATAAAAGATACATATTAAAACGTGCTTCTATAAAATATGTATCAAAATACAAAAAACAAGGATTAAACAAAGGACACGTTCAAAATTCTTCTTTAAAAACTGTCTAGGCAGGCCTGCTGGAAGAAATAGGTTGTTTGGTGAGAACGAGAGAAGGGGCCTTCTCTGTGATCGTTCCCCATCTCTGGAAATCCCTCCCTAAAGATGTAAAAATGATCCCTACCCTCCTCTCTTTTAAGAAACTTTTAAAAACGCACCTATGCACTTTAGCGTATGGAGAGGAGAAGGACTAAGACCCTTCAACTACTTGGAACGCTGGCTAGTCCCATTTGTCTTTATGGCTGCCACATTCCATTTCAAATGAACGCCAGCCATTTTGAATGTATCTGTACTTTAAATTCCTTTTAGGGTATTTGTTGTAATGTTTACTCATGTTTTAGTTAACTATGTCTTATGGGATTGTTTTATTTTTCATCACAATGCTTAATTCTTCGTTGTAAGCTCACTGTTATTGCTGTTGTTTTACTGTGTATTATTTGGATACGTTTGTACTTGAATGCTTGCCTTTTTGTGTGTGTAAACTGCCCCGTGTCCCTTTGGGGAGAGAGGGCAGTCTAAAAATAAAGGATGATGATGATTATTATTTAGATGGTTTCAAAATTCCAACAGCTCATTTGGCTATCAGAGTTCTTCCACCAGGTAATTCCACAGTCGGGGGGCAGCCGATGAAAGGTCCTCTGAGTGACGGTCACCAGTCAGGTTCTGGAAAGCTGGAATAACTATCCTCCAAAAGGACTTCGTTATGCAGGGCAGGTTGTATGGGAGAAGGCGATCCTTTAGGTAACCTGGACCCAAACCATGTAGGGCTTTAAAGGTCAAAACCAAAACCTTGTACTTTGTCCAGAAACTAATTTGCAGCCAGTGGAGTGAAGAAACAGAAGCACTCTCAAATTCTTACACTTTTTACTTCCATTCCTTTTTCTCTGCTGAAAATCCCGCCCCACTACCAACTTACCAATAGACAGTGGACATATTCAGGACCCCCAACCAGAGCCGTGAAAGTTCCCAGCTGCTCCGCCAGGGCCAGTAGCACCTCATCTTCATCGTAAATAGTATCTGTAGGAAATGAAAAAAAAAAAAAATACAGTTGAAGAAGGCAAAGACAAATAAGCTTTTAATGTTTTTATCTGCTATTATATAATTGTTTTTAAATTGTAATTTATATTGTGGCATTGACTGCCTTATGTAAAACGCCTCAAGTTGCCTTCGGGCTGAGAGGGGTGGTATAGAAATATAGTAAATAAATAAATAAGCTTGCAATGATTAAAACTATAACAATACAGCACAAACCCAGGTAGTTAAAACAGTGATATAGTTTGTTCTTACAAAGCAGCTAAAGGTATTTAGAAACCATATTTAGAGGCAGAGAGGGTGTTATTATTTCATCAAGTAGAAAATTCAGCATTTAAAACAACCTTCAGCCACAAGCTGCCAGCCTTGATGAAAGCCTTACACTTTTCCTTTGGTCAGGGCTGTACCAATAAGCATAAAAGAAAGAACAGCCTAGTATTCTGTCTGAAGAATTGTGAAATGCCACACAGCATGCATATTGCAACCTACAAAGAGAAACTTCTACGGAGGCCTTGGAACACAAACTGAGACATTGTCCAAAGTGGAAATTGAAGCACACAAGAGTTTTGGCTTTCAGAAACAGCCCTGATTACTTAAGACTGGACACCAATAGAAAGGCTTTCATTACCTGTGAGAAAAGGCAAGAGCTCACTGCGCGTCCTCTCAACACCCAGGGCCAATGCAATGGTGGAGAGCTTCTTGATGCTGTTCAGACGAAGCTGTAGTCAAAAGAGAGAAATCCAAGGAAGAGATTCAACATCATAAACCACTAGAGGAAATTAACGAATCCTGCACAAACCCAATATCTTGATACTGAGTCTTCAATTTACTTAGTTATAGCCATGCTAATCTGAGAAATCAGCCTTCTGTAACTTGGGCTTCTCACAGATGTCCTGAATTACTGTTTCTATTATCATAATGCTGTTACTGGCTCATGGAATTGAACTCCAAACACAAAGAGGACGATACCATGTTGTGAGAGACTGATATTGCATTCTATTTTCCCGCTCAGCTTCACCCCCCCCAAGAAAGTCAGAGTGCATAGAGATAATTTACACACAAGATAAATTAATCCACATGTTCAAGTATACATCATGGAATGAAAAGCCAGTAAAAGATGTTGTCCAAAGGCAAAGAGAACATTTACAAAATAATGTAGACTGTTGGTGCATTTTAAATCTTATGTGTGATGTTTTATGTGTAATCGTTCTTACTGTTTCTATATGCTTATGTATTGTGTATTTTTGTGTGTGGCACCTTGGAGTACTTTTGTGGGCCGCCCTGAGTCTCTTTGGGGAGATGGTGGTGGGATATAAAGTTTTATTATTATATTATTATTATGGCACATAAAAATTGTCTAAAATGTAAAAATATACCTTAGATGTATGTGAGCAATGTGAAGGAACATGTTATCATATACGGCAAAGAATTATAATACTAACATGAAACCAGAATGGTTTTTTGTGTGGATTATGGACTATCAGCTACAAAATAATAATGAATATTTGTTTCAATATATGATCACCGCAGCAAGATTGTTATACATGCAACGGCAGAAGAGCATAGAAATACCAATGGCAGAAGAACTGTTGTCAAAACTGATATACTGGATTAACAATTATAAATGAACTTATTTCACCAGGGAGAAAACAATGGCTTCTTTTTAGTCTTCTGAGTTCTGGCAATTGAATAGTCTTTTTTTACTTGCCTGGGTTTGAATTCTCTATAAAACAGCCCTGCTGATCAAAGAATGGGGAACGGAAAAGATACGAAATAAAAGTAGTAAAAGTCTTTGAAAGATTCTCACTAAAACTGGATGTCATGTTATGTGTGGGCAAACATGCCATAGCAAATTCCAAGCAACACAGAAGTCAAACATAACAGAGGAGAAAACAAAGTAAGCTTTCCTCACTTCTGAAACACTAAGCCCAAACATAACAAGAGTTTAGAAAAGTGGTATTTTTAGATTATCGCTATCAGGATCCCTCAATAAACGTGGGTATTTTCCATTCTGACTTACTTTGTGCACGGATTCATCTTTCACAAACTGAGATGGCAAAAAGGAATAGATATCAAGTGACAAACCTTTAGTTGCCAAAGGAAAAGAACAAACAACCAATTATGAGCCATTTAAGCCTTCTGTCCAAATGTTTAAAGTGAAGATTTCAACAACTTCACATTTCTACCACAGAAGGCTGGAAGGAATAGACCCCTGTCCTGCCTTTGTAACCACTACATAATTGGGTCCCAACCCAGATCAGGCACATAAAATCCCATGTTATGATACTTGGTTGACCTGCTAAACTGGTCTCAGTCCCTCCCCATCCTCAATATATTGTCAATTTGACAGGTTTTGACTGGGAAGGATCAGTGACACACAGCTCTGGATTGTGCTGCTTCTGGTAGGGATAAAACTATAGTTAGCAAGACAAACATCTAATACTAGTGCTCTAAGTTCATTACAACAGAAAGAGGTATTCAGGCCAATGAGACAGCAATAGTATGTCTACACCAGGGGCGCTCACACATTTTCAGCATGTGAGCTACTTCTAAAACAACCAAGTCAAAATTATCTACCTACCCACTACAAAAATGTGAAACACATAACACATTATCTGTTTGAACTGGGTTTTCTGAGTCCACACTGCCATATAATCTGATTCAAAGCAGATAACATGGGATTTTATTCAACTGTGTGGAAAGGACCTCATAACCCAGGGCCAGCAGCACTTGGGCAGCATCAGGAGACTGTGGGGTGGGACTGAACCTTCCTCCCGCCCTGCCTGCGATCTACCAGGACGCCCTACATGATCTATCAGTAGATCGCGATCTACCTAATGAGCACCCCTGGTCTACACTGATATTCAGGGTTCACCAAGCTAATGGTCATGTTTATCATGACAGATGTCAAAGACAGGGCCAGTGTAGCGCAGATGTTTGAACAATAGACAATGACTCTGGAAAGCAGGGTTCAAATCCCCATTTGGACATGAAAACCCTCTGATTTTCCCTTACTATCAGAGAAAGCCAACAATCTTGCCAAGTAAACCCCTGATAGGTGCCACCTTAGAGTTCCCATAAATCAGAAATGATCTGAAGACAAAAAACAAATAATAGAAAGCAATCCCTCCATAAACATGAGATGTAGATTTATCTATCTTTACAACTGAAAGCCTACATGGCATCCACAGCATGCAGCACTTCCCGGAACAACAAGAGCAACCAGAAAGAAAACCTGCACAGGCACTATCAGGATCTCTCAATAAGCGTGGCCATTTTCCATTCTGCCTTATATTGAATTTCCAAGATTGGCTACATCATATTATTATAATATTATAATATTATTGACTACATCAGATTATAAAAGTGCAGTCAATTGGGTGCATATGCCCCAAAAGACCTTTTTGTAGCCCTTGGTGCTTCCCAAGCCCTTACACATAGCCCAATTTTCTGCTGGACCAAACATCAGCCCAAAAATGTCAACCAAAACTAATCAAAATAAATAACTTGCAGTTTTGACAGGGTAGTTAGTTAACTAGCTCTAAACTAAAACAATATGCTTTACATAGGCCTGCCCTTAAAGACTGTTTCATTACATGCTTTCAAGTTTACTGTCAACTTATGATGCTCCATGAATCTGCTAGGAATAGTGGCCAGGAATTTTCTAGGAAAGCTGTACTACAACAATGTCATTACTCTTGCCCTGCTGGAAATCAAGATCATCTTCAGATTCCACTCCCATTTTTGCTATTTTTGCTGAAGGCACAAATTCTATGTGAGAGGCTCAGAAGTCTATCATTACAATTTTAAAAAATCAGGATTGCTAAGATAGAACTGGCAACTCTGTCTCATGATCACTATGTGAGGTATATCAGGCACATATTAATATCCTAATACATCTAAAAGAGGGTTTCTGCTTTTTTGCTGAATACAGTAATTTTCCCATTTACAGTCTTAATAGTGCTTGCTTCAATTTTCCCTGGGCTATTTGGTGGTGATAACAAGAAATTTCATTATCCTAATTTCATCTATGTGAGTTTCTAGAAATTCAGCCACACATTTTCAGTGGTTTTATTTCCCCCCCCCAAAAAAGGTTAATTTTTTTCAGAAAGCATCCCTAGCAGACCACTTGAAAATTGTCGCATTTATTCTAGTCTTTTGAGACTGAAAAACTCAAATCCTTCTGCACTATCGACATACCTGTATATGTATACTTTCAAGTGAAATGTCAACTTAAGGCAACACCAATTGCATATAGGGGCCCTATCATGCTATATAATCCAGTTTCTGAGTCCCCTTGTCGTGGGGGAGAGGCTTGCGTACCCTAATGAAGTTGTGAGCTATGTTGGTGGTGGCATAATAGCCACTGGTAGGGCCTCCCCATGCCAGACAGGTCACAACCGAAGGGTCTGACAAAGAGTGTCAAAGGGCAGGATGGGCTCTCTAGCCTTTTGGCAACCATCCTAGGAGAAGGAAAACTCTAATTTCAAACCTGGGCAGATGGTGCTCGTTTAACCCTGTAAGGTCAACCATCTAAGAGAAGGAAACTCGAACCAAACCTACGACCTGAGGACCTCGCTGCCACCATCCCAGCTTGCTAGGCCCCGGCAGACAAACCTTTGGTTTAAAGGGTGAAACCAGTTCTGTGCATGCTGTGCTCCACCAGAAAAATCCATTGCACAGGCTCGAAGGACACATTCAACCGTATCATCAGCACGCTTGTAGAAAGCATGGGATGAGTCCTTCCTGAATCTTCATTCGGGAAGAAAAGCCAAGAAGAGTCCAGATCAGGACTGGGCAAACTTCGGCCCTCCAGGTGTTTTGGACTTCAACTCCCACAATTCATAACTGCCTACTGGCTGTTAGGAATTGTGGGAGTTGAAGTCCAAAACACCTGGAGGGCTGAAGTTTGCCCAGGCCTGGTCCAGATCATCTGAATTGTATGGCAATGTAGACTCATATAATCAAGCCTAAAGCGGATAATCTGGACTGAGAAACTGAATTATATGGGAGTATGGGGCCTAAGAGGTGGGATAAGCAGCCTGTATCCGAGGTGGATTGAGGATGGCATTATTCCACAGTTTGAAGAACACTACACCTAAAATCAGGTGGAAGGAGCAGAAAAATTAGAAGGTGCCTCCATCTATGCTGTAGAATCAATGCAGTTTGACCTCACTTGAACTGCCATGGATGATGGGACTTACAGTACCTTCACTCACTTCCCGAGACCACAACGGCACTCAGCCAAACACCAATAAAGACCAAACTTGGCACAGAGAGCCCCCGTGACCCACTCTACATCCTGGTGCAGTTTGGAAGAGGGCGGACCATGGATGATGGGACTTGCAGTACTTTTACTCACTTCCTTAGACCACACCAAAGAAAGACAATGAGGTAAATACTGCTATTACCACAGAACACAGATAATCAAGACCCGAAGTAATGCAGAAGTATATGAACAACAATAAATGTTGATAACAAAATGTATTATTATTTATACAATATACTCACGGACCCCAGTTCAGCATGTACAATCGGACGTGAAATAATTGTATGACACGTCTGATTGTACATGCTGGACTGGGGTCCGTGAGTATATTGTATAAATAATAATACATTTTGTTATCAACATTTATTGTTGTCTATATACTTCTGCATTACTTCGGGTCTTGCTTATCTGTCCACACCAAAGACAGATCAGGACCAAACTTGACACACAGAGACCCAATGGCCCACTTTACAACCTGGTGCGGTTTGGGGCAGGATGGACTATGGGATTTGCAGTAGCATCACCCAATTCACTTCCCACAGAAGACTGTGGTCACTACAAATCACAGACCAGGACCAAGCTCGGCACACAGAGCCTCCATGGCCCACTCTACATCCTGCTGCAGTTTGGAGGAGGATGGAACGTGGATGATGGGACTTGAAGGGAGATGGTGGCAGGGGACAAGAATCAACTCATCCTATTCTATTTTTGTGGGAGACTAGAATGCCCCGTTGAGTTTCCTATGGTGTAAAGTGATGGAAGATAGCATTCTTTATGTATTTATTTATGTATGTATTTATTTGTTTCAGGATTTTACCCCACTCTTCTCAACCCGCGAAGGGGGACTCAGAGCGGTTTACAGTAAGGCGCAATTCGATGCCCACACAGTAACAATATAAGATCCCAGAACCCTTCAACAATTAAAATACATGAACATACATTAAAATACAATTACCTAAACATCATGCGCATTCATTCCAGATTAAAACAATGTTCTGTCCATAAAAGCATTGGCCCTATTCATCCACTTTCCGTTAAAATCCCATCTAAAGTGCTGCCTTGTGCTGGTGTGCAAACGCCTGGTCCCACAGCCACGATTTTACTTTTTTCCTGAATGCCAGGAGGGATGAGGTGGATCGTACATCGATAGGGAGCGCATTCCACAGGCGGGGAGCCACCACCGAGAAGCCCTTCTCCCTCGCCCCCAGCACTCGGATTTTNGAAGTAGGCGGGAGCGAGAGCAGGGCCTCCCCGGATGATCTTAGATTACGAGGTGGGATGTAGCGGCTGATGCGTTCGGACAAGTAAGCTGGGCCAGAACCGTATAGAGCTTTAAAGGTCAAAACCAGCACTTTGAATTGAGCTCGGAATTGCACAGGCAGCCAGTGGAGCTGACACAACAGGGGGGTGGTATCCTCCCTGTATGTAGCTCCCGTTAGTAATCTGGCTGCCGCCCGCTGGACTGATTGCAATTTCCAAACTGTCTTCAAAGGCAGCCCCACGTAGAGTGCGTTGCAGTAATCTATTGGGGATGTGACCAGAGCGTGGACGACCGTAGCCACCGTACATATCTCCATAAAGGGCTTGGGTGATGGAATGGAAGGAATGCTGTGAAATCTGTGGGTGACCCCATCATGAAGGTGGGAAGCTCGTAACTGACTGGGTGGAGTGAGGACTCAAAATGCCTGAAAGTGTTGGTGCCTCACCAAACTACAACTCCCAGAAGTCTATAGCATTATGCCGTAACAGCTAAAGTGGGGTAAAACTGCATTAATTCTTCAAAAAAAGGGGGGGGGGGAGAAGAAATGGCACACACCTCCATCCTGGACATCACCAGGCGACATCCAACATGGCTTCCCTATTGACAGCCTTCCCATACAAGCAAATCTCCTAATTGTCCCACCTCCATTGAAAAAAACAAGAGAGCAATGTCTTTTCCCACGGTCTAATTGTGAATGGACTGGGGCTGGCTTCAGGTAGAAAAGGCCTCAACCCCTCCCTTTGAATGGACGGGAAGCTCCTCTGCATTCAAGGAATAGGCCAAGCCTCGCCCATTCACTCCCTCTTTGGTTTGAGCCCCTTGTCAGAAATATCCCCCGCTCAGCCAATCACGTGGCGGCTCTCATCCCGAAGGGAGAGGTCAATGGATCGTACAGACCCCTTCATTAGCCAACACCCTTCTCTTCTCTTTTCTCAAATGAAGATCCTTCCAGCCAATCCGGCTCCGTTTCTGATTGCTCTCATCCCGGTTTCCATATAAAAGCGAGCCCCTGATTGGTTCCCGTGCCGGGGCCTTCGCTTCGCACTCCTCGGCTGCCTCGACAACCCCCTCAGGTCCTTTCCTGCGCTCCCACAAAAAACGGGCCTTACCTGGACGTCCTCATTCCGCAGCTCGTCGATCAACACGGCAATAGGGTAGAGCGAGTCGTCTCCGTCGGCGGCCGCCATCTTAACTCCCGGCTTCTGTTCTGACGGGGACGCGGGGTTCTCACAGACGCCTTGCAGGGGCGGGTCTAACGTCATTGGTGGACGTGGATGCCACTCTCGCCTGTTCCTCAAGCCTATTGGTTGCTGGTTGTTCAAACCCCGCCTCTTCTTTGCTCCCGTTTAAGAGGACTGTAGATCAATCAATTCGCCACATGCCTCCTCATTGGGTTGTAATATCGGAGTTTTGACCATTCACAGAAAGCCTTGGGAAATGCGTCATTAATGCCCGCCCCTTCCAAACCCTTATTGGCTAAATGGATGTTAAACCCGCCTTCATCGACATTTAATAGGATGTACTAGTATCTGAAGGCTCTCAAAAACTTGAGTCCTCACGCTATTGGATAGAACCTATTCCCGCCCTCTTAAGTTTGAAAAGGTGATTGGCTACTTGTTTTGAAAGGCAGTTGGTAGTATCCAATCCCAGGCGTGTAATACGCTTTTGTTTGACTCGAAGAGAAGGGAGAAGGGGCGGGGCAGAGTATAGGTATGGCCAATAGCGGGAGAAGAAAGGAAGTACAGTGTTCCCTCCCTACTTCGCGGTTCGTTTATTACGGACTCGCTGATTCGCGGATTTTTTAAAAAAAATTATATGGCATTTTCACTGTATTGTGGGGATTTGCCACCGCCGCTCCCCAAGGCGCTTCTCCTCCTCAGTCCTCCCACCAGCATCGAAGGGCCTTTCCTTCACTTTATATTAAGTTTATAAAGACTTAAAATAGTGTATAACTACTAAAATCTCGGCATTACTTCGCGAACGAAGATTCTTTTGGAAGGACTCATCCCACGCTTTTTACAAGCGCGTTGATGACTAAAAAGGCCACCTGAGATAGGCAAGTCCGGTTGCAGCAAGCACAGCAGAAAGTCTCCTTGGGTGACGTTGTTTCCAAGTTGCGGCTCTTTCTGCGTTGTTTCTCTTCGAGACCCATTCGGCGTGAGTGGTGATCAATCTGGCCGAGCCTGAGATGTTGTTTCAGGGAGTCCTTATATCTCTTTTTGGGGGCGCCTCTCTTGCGCTCACCCATGGCGAGTTCACCGTAGAGTAGTATTGAAGGAGAAATTGATGCTTTAACAGAAGAAACGCCAGGAGAAAGTGCTGCTTAGAACAGGCATAGAATTAGGATAACAGAGTCAGCTTGCCAGCAGCAGTCCGAGAATAGACAATTGTGATTGGCTCACAAAAATATAGCTACTATTGGTCCACATAAGCACAGGCTGTGATTAGCCAGAGAACACCATGTGCTTCTAGAAAGATAAACAGTCGTGATTGGCTTAGTTCTCACCATGCGGGTTTGTTTACAAAGTTTGTGAATGGGCTAGGGAATGCGCATGGCAAATGAGGCTTCTCTCTTGGCAGGCAACAGTGGGAAGCTTGGTAGAAAAATGTAACAATTTAAGAACAGGCTGCACATAGAGCCGATAACATACAATGGAAATAAAAATTAATGCTGCGCTTGTTAGCAAATAGGAGTGAGATGCTAAGAAATGCTTTGTTTAATTGGGTAGAGTAATATGGGTTCATGAATACTAGTCAGTAACAATGCATGAAGAAGGGAGGGACTGAAATATTGCAGCCATTGTTTGTATAAAACCTGTTTACTGGGAAAGATCGAGGTTCTGTCCACCAGCGGCTTGGTTTCCGCACAGGGGGCAGACCCATCAGCTGATGTCATGCAAATAAAGCTGGTTTCATTGAATCGCAGTAAGAATTGTCGCATCATCCGTCCTTGTGCTCGCTAACAACATCAGCCAGGCACGAAGGTATTTGCCTTGGGAGTTCTGGGACTCCGAGTTACTGCTTCATCTTGGTGACCCCGAAGTGATGATGGAAAGTGCCATCCAGACGAGTCTGTGACGCAGAAGGCGCGATCCTGTTGTCAGGACAGTCTCCGCTCGGAGGCGGGAAGCTGAGGCGACTTGGGTGAGTTGAGAGGGGCCCCGAAAAACGACTGGCTGCCCGTCTCGCCTTAGAAAAACGCTTAACGACCCGAGGGACTGCAATTGCCAAATACTGCCAGTGAAACCAGAAGAAGAGGGAAGTCCGGGGGCGCAGGTCGTACCGCGTCTAGTGAGCAATCCGGCATCAGAAGCGCGCAGAGAAAGTCCGGGGGCGCCGGGGTTCCGAGCGCCTAGTGAGAAATCTGGCACAGGAGTCTGAGGGCACGGGGAGAGTCCTGGGAGTCTACAGGAATCGGCAAGTATAAAGGGTCAAGTAAAAACACTTAGGGAACACACAAACCATTTGGGGGGAGCAAGCACTGAAGTGTCCCTGGCCACTAGAAATGGGTGGAGTGGGATCCAAGGAGCAAAGAGGGACGCCTCTGAGCTGTGTTTTAGGCAACTGGGAAAGGTTTTGCCAGTTAGCAGTAGAAGTGAAACCACAAGACTTGAAAGATTACAGGCTTAAAAATCTGTGTACAGAAGTATGGCCGGCTGTTGCAGAAATCAGCTGGCCAAAGGCAGGAACATGGGATTTGAGAAAATGTAGGCAGTTAGAATCTTATTGTTTCGAAGTACACCCAACTGATCAATGGGTCTACTCCGCGACGTGGAAAAGGATGGTTTCAGAAGGGGTTTGGTGGGCTGGTCCAAAACAGCCCCAGGATGGATGCTTTGTCAGCCGAAAGGCAAGGAGAAAGGCTCCGGTTTTGCAAATAGTACTGGAACCGGAAGAATGGCAATCCTTAAGGAGAAGACCAAGGCATAGAGAAAATGCAGCCGCAGAAGCAGAGGGGCCCAACGCAACTCTGCTAAATGCGTCCTTAAATGCCCCGATACATGCCCCAACCGCGGTCTCCATTCCCGAAACAAGTTCAGCTGCAGAGATGGCGTCCCCGGCTGTGATGCACACCCCAGCGGCAGACATTGTTCCAACCGCGTTCCCTGCAATGAATCCCCCAGCAATGCCCCAGCCAGCACTAGCGACTTTGCCAGCCGCGGCTCCCCGCGTGACGGTTCCATCAATTATGGCAACCTCACAAGCCGCGACGGCACCCTTAATGCCACCGCAAGCCACAACAGCTTACACCATGCCACGCCACCTTATTCAGAACAACCAAAAGCAATGACAGATTTATTAGAGGGAATAATTGCCACACAGGATCCTACATGGTGGGATTGAAAACAGCTTCTAAATGCACTATTTACTGCTGCAGAGAGAAGGAGCATCATCATAGACCTTCTAGTATAGAAAAAAATATATATACAGGGAGTCCAGCAAGAGAAAACAGAAACACCAGCAGCATTTTTAGAAAGATTGGAGGAATCATACAGAAAATACAGCCCGTACAATCTGGAACCGGATGATGGAAGGATAGCCTTAACGCAATCCTTCATTTCCCAATCCTCAGGAGATATCAGGAAAAAGATCCAAAAGCAGCCAGGATTTTTGGAACAGACAATTGTAGAATTGAGAGTCAGAAGCGGATAGAGTGTACCTAACTAGGGAAACAAGAGAACATGCAGAGTTTAAAAACAAAGGGAAATATTCTGTGCAAGAGGAGAAGGCATGAAAAGGCATTTCGTGCCAGGAGCAGATAACGTAAAACGCTCTGTTTCCTGATAAGCCCGCAGAAGAGAACTTGGCAGGCAGGCAAAGCATTCAGCCTTGTTCATGGATGCAGGAAGAAACATGTTTTATCAAGCTTGTCCATAGGAAAAAATTAAACTGCTTGAGGACTTAAGTTAAAAGGAAATCAACAATTGACTTTTTGCAGCATAATTGATTTTTATGTAAATGCATGAAAGTATTTGTGAAAGGGAAAGAGTCAGCAAGTTTCCGGAGGGTCAGGGAAAAGAGGGTCATTGGGCCAGAGACTGTGGAGAGCAAGTAGAAGAGGAGAGAAAAGACAGGAAGAAGAATGGATGAGAGACAGGGAAGAGGAAGAGGAAGTAGCCGTGGGAAGGGCTCAGGAAGAGGAAGAGGAGGAAGGACAAGCAAGTTGGGAAGAAACCAGTGTGAACGGTGTAAAAAAGAAGGGCACTGGTGGAAAGATTGTGTAGAGGAAGTGCCAGAGGAAAAAGAAGCAAGTGTAAGAGGAAGAGGCAGACAGCAAAGAAGGTCAGGAAGAAGAACAGGCCAGGCTTTTCTCCTGCTGAACCCAGAGGAGCCCCTAGTTGCCGTAGAAATAGAGGGTCAGGGAATAAAGTTCCTAGTAGATACAGGAGCGGACAAGTCAGTAGTTAACAAGAAAATAGCACCCACTAGCAATGAACAAATCAAAGTAATTGGAGTGTCAGGCAAACCACAGAAATGCCCTTTATTAAAGAAGAGAAGATGCAACATAGCAGGAAGGGAAGTGATCCATCAACTACTCTACATCCCAGAATGCCCAATCCCATTGTTAGGAAGAGACATGTTAGCAAAGATTAGAGCCAGATTGGAATTCTTGGAGACTGGCCAGCTAGAGCTCACTGTGCCAGCTCAAGAAGAATACCGATTGTTCAAAGTTGGGGAGGTCAGGAAGAAAGAGATACAATGGTGCTGGGAAAGTACGCCAGAGGTTTGGGCAGAAGATAATTCACCAGGGATGGCAAAATATGTGACACCAGTAGTTATACAGATAAGACCCGGATGCCTTCCCGTGAGAAAAGCGCAATATGCTATCAGCAGAGAGGCCGTGGAAGGGATCCAAGAGCAGTTACACAGATGGTTGCAGTATGAGAACAGCGCGCTCTAGTTCTCCTTGGGAACAAGGAAGCAAGATTTTTGGAGGTGGAAAGAAAGGACGTCACACGTGCGTCATTGGCTGCCAGGCTACGCTGTACTAGCCAAGCTTTTTATCAAGCCACTAGAGGGAGCAGAGAGGATCCATTTGTCCAGACGGAAGAATGTGAAAAAGGCCTAAATGCCTTTCCCAGCATTAGGCCTGCCAAATTTAGCAAAGCAGTTCTTCCTGCTTGCTTCCGAGCAAGAAGGAACGACTATGGGTGTTTTTGACACAAAAGTTAGGCACATGGCAAAGAACACATAGCGTCAAGGCACTGTTAGATACGAAGGAACCCCGCTGGCTCACGAATGAGAGATTAACCATGCATGAGGGAGTGCTGTGTGATAACCCCCCTTCGTCTCCTCGAGATGTGCCCTATGCTAAATCCGGCGACTTTATTGCCAAAATACGGAGAGCCACTAGAACATCATTGCATGCAAGGATGAGGACCAGGTTTATTCCAGCAGGCCAGGTCTGAAAGACATCCCATTGAGGAAAGTAGATCTAACCCTTATTACGAATGGCAGCAGCTTTGTGGAGAGTGGGGTGCGACATGCAGTGGTGACGGGGGAGGGAGAGACGCTGGAAGCAGGGTCTCTTCGTCCGGGAACTTCTGCTCAGTTGGCAGAACTTTTGGCTCCCACCCAAGCGCTGCTTTTGGCGAAAGGGAAAAGGGTTAATATGGTTTCCTGACCTCAGCTGGAAAGACCATCAAGCATGCTGATGAAATAGTCGCTCGTTTAGAAGCTGTTATGTAGGGGGCATCAGAGGAGATGATCCGGTCATTCAAGGAAAAGGCAAGCAGATATGGCCGCTAGGAAAGCCGCACTCCAGAAACCAGCATCCGTAATGTTAGAAGTCACAGGCTCAGGCCCACAGGTAGAGAAATGCAATTACACCAAAGATGAGGAAAATTGGGCCCTGAGCGGGAAAGGGAAGTGGCAAGGGAACATTCTCGTGATGCCAGACAACCGTGTCTTCATCCCGAAGGATAAGGCATGGCACATAGTCCAACATTTTCATGAAAGCACCCATTTAGGAAAATTTGCATTGGTAGCCTTGCTGGGAAGGCAAATGTATGGATGGCTTGCATAGCTTAACTGCAGCTGCAGCCTGCAGATGATGGACATGCGCCAGGAACAACCCAAGGGAGGGGCCACTTAAGCCCCCAGGGATCCAGCATCAAGGCAGTTCACCGTTTGAAATATTAGTTACAGATTTTACAGAGATGCCTTCGCATGGAGGATAGCAGGACGCTGAAAAACAGTTAGGCAAAGATTTGTCAAGAGACAGGACTAAATTGGAGATTGGCACTACCCATGGCTTTGTTTAAAAATCAGATGCACCCTACACAAGAAGACAGGACTATCACCCTATGAAAGACTTTATGAGAGACTACCGTTAAATCTAAAGACTATAGATAGGTTATCTATGGATAGCCATGTGCTAGGAGATCAACAGACTTTGGAGCAAGTTCAGATGTTAGGGAGACAGTTAGAGAAGCTAAACCAGTACACTGCAGAATTGGAGCCCCCGTTTCCTACCACTCCTCTTCATTGCTTTTCCGCAGGTGACGAGGTTCTGGTGAAGGAGTGGAAGGTCCAGCCGCTGCAGCCCAAATGGAGAGGACCCTATGTCGTCCTACTGGCAACGCCCATTGCCGTGAAAGTCGGAGGGATACGACCGTGGATTCATTACACGAGAGTAAAGAGAGTGCCGGTTGTTTGGGAATCCGCAGTCGATCCGGAAGATCCGCTAAAGGTAAAGATCAGCAAACGACGTCAACACCCTGTTTGAGGGCCTACAAGGTCACAGAAGAAATCTCTATGGAAACCACCGTCCTGCAGCCAAGCGAACGTGACCCAACGAGAAGGAGATGGAGAGAGCCAAAGACTTTCTCATTAAGATGGTGGTTTGAGATCTTAATGGGACATAGACATGAAAGAAAACCACCTGTGGGAGTGAGGACAGTGGTTGGATACATGGCTTTAATTCTCATACTATACATAACTGGAGTACACGGAGGGTGGGACCAGAATCTTTTCCATAAGTTAATTACAAATATGACTCATGAACTTAGCCTGAATGACTGCTGGATCTGTAGCCACGGCCCATCTACACATGCGCAAGGGTGGCCGATTGTACCAACAGCTCTGCTCACGTTGCAGGGTTGGAATGGTACGACTTGTAAACAATCATATGTCAGACACAGTACAGACAAGGCTCAGTTCATGATATCACATCGTTCCCCAGTTTTGGAGACACCTTTGTGCTTCAAATGGGAAGCAGACGGTACTATATATCCCACACGAAACGAGGAGGAGAGGAGAATTGAGCTGTTTAAGAGAGTTGATTTGGGATCCTACCCAGCATGTAATCACACTATCATGGTACATGACCAATATTTGTCACATTGTACCCACAAGACAAACGGTACTTGGACCTGGGGAAGAAAACATTCAAACTGCACTCACATTTTATATGGAAACCATCAGAAAGACGCTATAGTTAACCTAATGCAGGATCTCCCTGCTACCCATACTGGTAAACGGATGGAACATTTGCCGGGAGGGTATTTGTGGATATGTGGGAAGTGGGCGGGGCGATACTTGCCCACTGCCTGGAGTGGAGTTTGCACAGTAGGGATTTTGGGGCCGGGAGGCTTAAAAATGTACCCAAGAAAGACCCCAGTTTCCAATTTACACATGCATGTTCAAAAAAGATCGACTAATTTAATAAGTAAATATGGGTACAACAGAGATAAGACATATCTTACTGAAACACAGAGAGTCTTTGCAGTCGCAACCCCAGGATTAGGTGTGGCATGGAATATAAGACAATTATGTGTGTTATCTTATGAATTGGAGCAATTGGCTAATGACACAGCCCAAGGAATGAATGTGTTACAGATAGAGATCAATTCCTTGGCTGGGATGGTAATACAGCAAAAACTAGCGCTGGATTACTTGTTAACAAAACAAGGAGGTCTTTGTGTATGGCTAAATACCACGTGTTGTCATTATACTAACATGTCAGGAGATATTGAGTTAGACATGGAAAAGATCCAGCAAGTTGCAAACGAAGTGCAAAAGTCTTATAAACCTGGAAGCAACTTTTGGGGATGGATTGCAAATTGGCTGCCAGATGTAGAATGGATGAGATCAATAGTTATGTTAATTCTTGTGATTTTTTGTTCTGTAACAATCATACTATGCTGCTTTCCTCTGTTGATAAGATATTGTACCTTTACAACAAGACAGACTTTCAAAATAGCAAAAAGCATCAAAAGGAGGGGAAAAGAGGACTGGCAGACAAATTGGGATGAAGTCTAGGCTAAAGAGTCATGGTTTGTAAATGATTATTGGCCAAAATCATTTACAATAAGAAAAATTGAGGAATGAAGGAGAAATTGATGCTTTAACAGAAGAAACGCCAGGAGAAAGTGCTGCTTAGAACAGGCATAGAATTAGGATAACAGAGTCAGCTTGCCAGCAGCAGTCCGAGAATAGACAATTGTGATTGGCTCACAAAAATATAGCTACTATTGGTCCACATAAGCACAGGCTGTGATTAGCCAGAGAACACCATGTGCTTCTAGAAAGATAAACAGTCGTGATTGGCTTAGCTCTCACCATGCGGGTTTGTTTACAAAGTTTGTGAATGGGCTAGGGAACGCGCATGGCAAATGAGGCTTCTCTCTTGGCAGGCAACAGTGAGAAGCTTGGTAGAAAAATGTAACAATTTAAGAACAGGCTGCACATAGAGCCGATAACATACAATGGAAATAAAAATTAATGCTGCGCAACGTTTGTTAGCAAATAGGAGTGAGATGCTAAGAAATGCTTTGTTTAATTGGGTAGAGTAATATGGGTTCATGAATACTAGCCAGTAACAATGCATGAAGAAGGGAGGGACTGAAATATTGCAGCCATTGTTTGTATAAAACCTGTTTACTGGGAAAGATCGAGGTTCTGTCCACCAGCGGCTGCGTTTCCGCACAGGGGGGCAGACCCATCAGCTGATGTCATGCAAATAAAGCTGGTTTCATTGAATCGCAGTAAGAATTGTCGCGTCATCCGTCCTTGTGCTCGCTAACAACATCAGCCAGGCACGAAGGTATTTGCCTTGGGAGTTCTGGGACTCCGAGTTACTGCTTCAGTATCTTTGGGAGGCGGTGGTCCTCCATCCTATGGACGTGCCCTGCCCAGCGCAGCTGTGTTTTCAATAGCATGGCCTCAATGCTGGTGATCCCTGCTTGCTCAAGGACAGCAACATTAGTCACATAGTCAGTCCAGTGTATATTTATGTCACACCTCAAGGGCCACAGGCCTCAGTTTTGCAAGAACAAGACCGCAGCCATGCTACTACTACTACTACTACTACTAACTTTATTATTTATGAGTCGCCCTCCATGAGTGTGCTCTGGGTGACTTACACAGCTTAGCAATAACAGTACTAAAATATTAAAAACATTAAAATATTAAAATGGCTAAAATATTGGAATGCTGGCTGCAGAGAACTTTCCAAGCCAGCTTGTTTCACTCCAGAGATTCCCTCTGGGCCCCTTTGCCTTTCCTGTGAGAAGCAGGTACCGAATGCACAACTTAGACAGGCCAAGGTTACTCAAACAGGCCTCCCCTGATAAGCGGAGTGCCTCGGTGATGCTTCGAGTCCAGCTTCCTTCACCAGCTGCGAGCTCCTAATGAGTTGTGCATTCCGGAGAAGCTGAGGTAGCTAAACATACAGACAGTCATTCATCATGGCATTTTGACACTCAACGTACCCAGATCAAAGCCACTGGACAGTATAACTACATGGAGATGCCCCATTGAAGGTATCTCATACCAACTCCGCATTCAAGAATGATACTGTGAGAGAGGCCGCTTTCAGGCCTTCCAGAAGCCTGTGCCAGCCAGCTTTGGCTGCCTTGTTCCTGCGCCTGTATTGTTCCTGCAAAGACTTTCTAAGCTACTGAACTTTATTGCTTCCAAGAAAACCTGCCTTGCCATCTTAAACCGGCTGGGAACCTTTATGAGACTTTCCTTTGCATCCAGCTTTGCTCCTGATCCTCTCCGCTTGAACTCTGTTGCCACAGCTGGTTCCTGATATTTGCTGCTATTTGAAGGCAATATAAAGCTGTCTTCAAACTCTTTCCTATACCTTTTATTCACAATAAACCTGTTGTACCTCAATTGCTGTGTGGTTTATCCAAGTCCCAAGGCCTAGAGGGCGATAATTTAGGATTGTGCGAAGACAGCGCTGATGAAAGCATTCGAGGAATCGTAGGTGTTGGCGATAGGTGACCCATGTTTCAGACCCATATAGGAGAATAGACAGTACGATAACTCTGTACACACTGATTTTGGTGCTTTGCCTCAGGTGCTTGTTGCTCCAGACTCTTTTGTGAAGCCTTCCAAATGCACCATATGCCTTTGCTAATCTGTGATCTATCTCTAAATATTATTACTAAATACAATTCAATAACAGTTATTGTTAACAATAATGGTTATTATTATTGAAATTAATAATGGCAGTAGTAATATCAGAAATAATTTAATAATATATTGTTTATTACCAACAATAATTTAATAGCAATAATTATTGTCTTAATAATAATAATAATAGAAAAGAATAGTATATCTAGAGATTAAAATATGGCAAAAAAAGAGATGCATAACACAAAAACACAAAACACCAATTAAAATACAGAATTACTACAACTCATATTAATCCAGTGTTTCTCAACCTTCCTAATGCTGTGACCCCTTCATACAGTTCCTCATGTTGTGGTGACCCCCAACCATAAAATTGTTTTTGATGCTACTTCACAACTGTAATTTTACTACTGTTATGAATCGTAATGGATGATGCATTTTCATTCCTTGGACCAAGTTTGGCACAAATACCCAATATGCCCAAATCTGGATACTGGTGAGGGTAGGGGGGGGATTGATTTTGTCATTTGGGAGTTGTAGTTGCTGGGATTTATAGTTCACCTATAACCAAAGAGCATTCTGAACCCCACCAATGATGGAATTGAACCAAATTTGGCACACAGAACTCCCATGACCAACTGGAAGGGTTTGGTTTTGGAGATGTAGTTCACCTACATCCAGAGAGCACTATGGACTCAAACAATGGTGGCTCTGGACCAAACTTGGCATTAATCCTCAATATGCCCCAGGGCCATAGCCAGGATTTTGATTCGGGAGGGGCTGAGTTTGATTCGGGGGGGGGGGGGGGGCTGAGACTGAGTGAGAGAGGGTCTACCCTAGCAAACCTTTTGTATCGTTATCCCAATAACCCCATGAATGTGGGAGATAATGAGCATGGTGATCAGATCATGATATGAATAAACATAACAGTTTAAATAATGTACCAGTAAGGCCTTCTCGCGGACCACCCTGAGAATTTTGGGAGGGGGGTCTGAATTATGCCCAAATGTGAACACTGCTGGAGTATGGGGAAAATAGACCTTGACATGGAGGAGTTGTAGTTGCTAGGATTTATAGTTCACCTACAATCAAAAAACATTATGAACCTCAACAACAGTAGAATTGGGCCAAACTTCCCACACAGAACCCCCACGTCTTGAAAGGACTCGCTGGCGTGAGCCTCCCTTGAGCATCGCACAGTCTCCCTCGCCTGCACGTGCGCACCACATTTCCAAAAAGGAAGAGAAGGACAGGCAGAGAGATCTTCAGCCTTCTTTGCCAAAGGAGTTCCTAAGACCATCAGAAATATGTGTTTTCTGATGGTCTTTGGTGACCCCTCTGAAACCCCCTCCTGACACCCCCCCCCCCAGGGGTCCCGACCCCCAGGTTGAGAAATGCTGTATTAATCCCTCCAAAGACCTCCAGTATGTTTTCTTGGCCATGGGAGCTCTGTGTGGCAAGTTAGTTTCAGGTCCATTGGTGGAGTTCAGAGTGTTCTTAGATTGAAGGTGAGCTATACATCCCAGTATCTTCAACTCCTATAAATCATGGTGAATTCTCCCCAAACCTCTCTAGTATGTTCAGTTGCTGATCAATTCTTCTATTTGTTGTGTGCCATAGAAAAGAATAGGAAAGAGTTAACGGAGAGGCAGTGGGCGGGCTCATGCAAATTCCACACCAATGGAGAGAGTAAGAAACACTGGGATGCCTGTGGTGGAGGAAACACATACAATCTAGGGTGGAATTGTTCCTGTATGACTTGGGTGGTGGTCAGTACGGTGTTTGTGGAGGACATTGGCAAGGCTCTTGGACATGCTCCTGGCACTCACTATAACCTGCAGGGTCAATGGAGAGAGGGCCTTTGGTATCTCCTGAGTACTGGCAGCAATAGCTATTTGTGGAGGCAGGAACTTGTCTATGTAAGTGGACACCCCAGCCACACACACATACACATATTTCACATATAGATAGATAGGTAGGTAGGTAGAGATAGAATGAAAGATAGATATATTTCAAATAGTACTGTTTTGCTTTCTTTGTTTTAAATAATAATAATAAAAATAATGTTTTAGAATAGCATCAACTTTTCAGAGAGCACATTATATGGTCTTTTGTAGTACATCTTGGGCAAGTAAAAAAGCAAATAAGAGATCTAATAAGCAATTATACTTTGGCACCAAGAACGGGTTGAATCTCATGTCTAGATGGATGTTTTTTGTGTCACATATAGGAAAGATGCTGTGCAGTTATATCTCATTTTATTTTTCTTGTTCACAGACGGCTCCCCCCTTTCCCTTTCAAGCCAGAAAGACTTATTTATCCATCTCTGTTCCCCAGCTTCTCTACAGGAAGCAAGCCACCCTGAGATGTTCTTCTTGCAGAGCACAATTGGCTGCATTTCCATACAAATGAGCCAGGCTTTTCATCCTCTTGTTTTTTGCCTTCTTGTAATTCACTGTGGCTCTCTCGCTCAGTTAAAAAAAATATCTGAATTTCCAATGAAGCTTTCCTTGCTGACTGCCTTTTAATATTATTGATTGTCTTCTTTTAGGCAGTTCCTATTCTTCAAATGGATATGCTGATAATGTTGACAGATCTGGTCAAACCAGATGCTGGGGGATGGCAGCAATATGCTAGAAAAGAGGGCTATGTGTCACAGCTCGTGGCACTTGTACAAGGATTATCTAGAAAGTAAGGTTACATTTTTTAAAAAATACAAGGCATTAATATATTTTAATAAAACTTACATGGATTGTAGCATAGGTATTACATTATTTTTACATATAATCCCCATTCAATTCAATACATTTTGTCATCCGTGGGACAAGTTTTTCACACCTGTGTCATAGAAGTTTCCCTCCGCTTTTTTCAGCCACTTCGTCACTTTGATTTTCAACTCATCATCAGACAAATGTTTGTCACCAAGGTGTTCCTTCAGTTTAGTGAACAGATGATAGTCACTGGGTACAAAGTTGGGGCTGTGAGAGGGGTGGCTTAAAACATCCCAACCAAATGAAGTCAACACTTGTGTTGCATGAGCAATGTGCAGATGCGCATTGTCAAGAAGGAGACAGACTCCCGCCATCAGCATCCCATGGCGTTTGTTTTTGATGGCTCTGCGAAGTTTCTTCATGGTCTCACAATATAGTCTGTATCCATTTTGTCGCATCCTGTCTTGACATTACTCCCTCTCCATAAACTGAAACGATTGGATGATGAATCGCAGTGCCGTTCATGCCTTTAGCATTTAAGTATCGTATAACAGCATGAACTTCACACTTGGAAACGGAATGAGGAAGCTTGTCTCTAACCTTCGCCCCAGTACCAGTCAATGAGCTACTGATGACTGGCACTGCTCATTCGCTTCCACTGGCTTCCTGCTACACAACAATTATACCAACATTTTTCACATTGAGGATATAGATTTCTAGGTGAAAGGCAGTCACAACAAGGGTTTGCTTGATACACCTTCCTCTTGGCACATTTCTCCCTTTTGTCCTCTATTCATACATCTTCAAAATTCATAGCACTGTTGATAAAAGCTGACCTCCAGTTGGAACACTTGAGTGCCAATGCATCACAGTTCTTGGTGCTTATTCCAGATTTTTTAAAATTTAACTTTATGCTCGTCTTTAAATCTTTTTTGTTGTCCACCAACATCCCATTTTCCATTCTTGAACTGAGAACTGAGTAGCTGCTTTGATGGTGATCGGGCATTCAGATAACATGGCCAGTCTCTCCCTCCACAAGGTGGAGACACAATGTCTCTAAAATAAACCTACAACATTTCCAGAAGCCGAGCATAGTGATAGTTTCAGCTTTTCAGGTCATGAGCAGGTTACTTCCCAGGGGGAAATCTAAGCCTTGAAGCATTTGAGGAACTGAAAAGTTAGCATATGTTATGCCTTCCTCTGCTCTTCTGTTTTAACTTCCTGTGCTCTTCTGTTTTAACAGGATAATATTAATTTTTTTATTACAAGGTTGTAACTTATCTCAGCTTGACACCATTTTAACTGCCATGGTTCAATGCTATAGAGTTCTGGGATGTCTAGTTTGTTGTGGCACCAGAACTCTCTGATGGAAAACAGTAAATATCTCACCAGACTGTTATTGAGCAATTTAGGGCAGTTTGCAGATAGTGAGATCTGGAATGTGGAAACTGAATCTGTGCTTGGCGAGACTTAAAGCTAAAACCCAAAGTTCCCCATTCAAAGAAATTTCACCAGTAATTTTTGATTGGGGAACTTTGGGTTTTAGCTTTAAGTCTCGCCAGGCACAGACTCAGCTTCAGACTTATTGGCAGAGCCGGCTCTGACGTCACAAGCAACTGGGAGGATTCCCTCCACATGAAGGGGCTGTGACACCTTGCAGCCAATCAAAGAGTTTTTCTTGCTTCCGATTCAGATTTTGGCTCTCCAATGGCAGGCGAGGGCAGGATGGTCAGGAAAAACCAAGGAAACTATAGTTTTATGAATGGCCAATAGTGTCTCAACCTCAAGCCTAACAAAATGAGGCTACCAGGTCCTTGAGGATTATTTTGGTGATTGTCTAGTGGATGATGGTATATATTGTATATATGTTGCTCTGCATTACAAAGAGTAAACTTCTGGTTCTTTATTGATAATCTGTGTGACGTATTTTCTTTCTCTGGCAAGACAGTGTGTGGGCTGGTAATAAGAGAACTACGTGTGATTTTCATTACGCCACACCTCCAGGAAGGTGTGCCAGTCAAATGATAGCCCAATTAAGAGTCCGGTCATCCTTTGTACAGCCAATTCAAATTGGAATCAATAGAGATGGATTGATTCCGAAGATGAGGGTGCTTTGAGTCCAGGAAAACACAAGGGGAATTCTAGGTCAGGGAGTGCCGATGAAAGGTCACCAAGATTGCGGTGGTGGCTTCATGGCTCAAAAGACATTTCATAAATCATAAAACAAAATATTAAAACATTCACATAAAGGATACCAGTATTGCCTAATCTTCTGAAGCTGGCGGCTGCTACAAGTCTTCCTCAGTCCTTCTCTGGCAAATTATAGGGACTTCCTGCCAATGAAGCACTCTGACATTGTTCATAAATTTTGAAAGGTGGGGGGGAGGTGTCTTGGCTTGACATTAACAGTACGGATACCAGCATTATTATGGCGTTATTCCATTGCAGATATAGTGGTGTTAGGGTTGCCACTTTTTGATATAAGAATAAGTGACAGGTACCTATAAATAGGGAATTTTTCACAAAAATAAGAGACACTTCATAAATACTTGAAAATCAATTGATGATTTTCAAGTTTTTAATGAAGTGTCCCTTATTTTTGTGAAAAATTCCCTATTTTTAGGTACCTGTCCCTTATTCATGTGCAACCCAAAGTGGTGTTAAATTGCTAAAATTCTGCAGTATGGCTGCAGCATTAGTCTAAGTGTAAATAGTTCATCAGAATTTCTGTTAGGATTCTGGAAAGGCTAACACATTTGGCCTGTGTACTTGGGAAAGAAATCTAAACCAGAACTCTTTAATCAGTTGATAAATCTGAGGCTCTTTATACTCCTCCCCATCCTGCTGTTGGACTCCAGTTTCCAACAGTTCAAGGTAATACAGCCACTGGTTAGACCTTGTGGATCATATCTGCATATTGTTAAACATTGCACAGATGAAGACTGGGACGTGTGTGTAGTCAAGATTGAAAAAGTTATTGGTAAGGAAGAACACACCAGATCGGAAAAGCTCCAGTGGATTGCTTTTGCCTCAATTGATAGGAATTCAGGCAAAAGCAGCAATTTAAGCTATCAATGACGAAGGAAAGTGGAAGGGAGGAGAAAAACTGTGACATTTTAAAAGCAACTGAAACAAAGGAATGAGAAAGGGTTAGGACAGTCAAAGTGGGACAGTTGGAGGGCATGTATGTGGAAGGCTACAGTTTCCTTATCCCTGTTTTATTGATGCTAAGGCTGCTGGCTACTAGCAATGCGACACCCCACTTGCCCATGTATACCTGTGCTTAGGCATCAAAGGATCAAAATCTGAGATTTTTACAGGTCTTGGGTGGGTCTCAAGTCAATGTGGGGAAAAATACAGTTTGCATGGTTAACCCCATCTAATCCTCACTTCCTTCTCTATGTTCAATGTGCTTATTTGCACTTTGGTAAAAGAGGAACTATCATGAAACAATTTCCAGTAATACCACAAAAGAGTACCAGTAGGGGCTGCCCCTCTGGCTTATATAGCATATTTGACACCCAGAGTGGATTTTTTTTGGAAGTTGGGGGTAGGTTGAAGTTAGTGCCACAGACAGGGCTCTCCACAGTTTCTCAAGCTGAATTTAGGATTCCACCATTGGGATGAGGCATGAAAAGTGTGTCACTCATACTATGTTTTTACTAGCTTGGTGTTGTCTTGCCATCTGTGGGAGTCGTGACAACTATAGCACAAATTACTGTTCATGGGATGTCCTGAGATTTTGCTAGATGAGTCCTTGAAGTTATTTTACACAAATACTTGTCTGATTGAAAAGGAACATCTTTTTTGCCATGTGAAATTCTGCCCCACTTTTAGGAATGCAGCAGTGTTTCCTTAACAAGATGATGGACTTTATGCTTGTCAAAACATTGTATCATAAGCACTGCAGTCAGCTACACAGATGGACCTTGGATTAAGGCTGCCAATGTCATGTTGCAGATGGGACCTCAAGGACCTCCTTGTCCTGCCCTTGTCTCCGAAAAAGGAGAAACAGGTCAGGAGATAGAATACAGAAGTATATCAACTGGTATGACTCCACCAAGGAACTTGAAGCTCTATTTATGATATCGAACAAGATTTAGGGGTCTGGCCATGAAGACAGACCAGTCAGACCCACCAAAGGGGATCCGATACAGCCCTGGCGAGATAGGAAGCAGCCAATCTCAATCCCCCTGAATTTCCCAAATAAAGGTCTCACCAAGTTGAAGAAATGCCACCAAGTTGTTTATTTCATTCCAGCTGGAGCAGATGTCAAACTCCAATCCTTTGCCAAAGCCAACACAAAGCGCAAAGCAAAACGTTACATTTTTATAGAAATACAGAATTGTCAAAATTCAAACTTCCTGCTTCCCGCCCCTCAGCCGACTTCAAGCTGATTGGTTGGAGTCATCAGTTGGCTGGGAGGCACGACCGGCTTGGCCCTGCCTCCGCCAATCACGAAGCCAGTGCTGCTTTGAGGTCTCATCCAATGAGAGCAAAGGAGGCGGTCCAAGCGAGAAAACAGTGAGCCGGGAAAGGCTGATGAGTGGATTAAAAATGACTAATGCTTGTCCAAATGCCAGCAATTACTTCAAACAAGTCCTCCAGCTAGTTGTTGTATTGTTCAAGTGAAGGGAATAATCATTTTTGGTCTGGCACGGATGCCAAATCCTTTTTTCTTGATATGGATCAATTGATTGTATCTTGCCATGGGTTTAGGCAGGGGAATGAAGACAAAGGGTGAGGCAGATTGGGACATGCTAAGCTTTCCGAAGGCAGGATGTCTCCCTTTATGAGATATGACCAAATTACTATGTGGCACGTCTTCTTAGATGGTCAAGCTCCAAAATCTGACACCCAAAGGGCATTCCTCAATTGGCCCAACTCCAAAGATTGAGGAAGTGTCCTTCGTTATTGTCCAAGCAAAAGCAGTTTGCTTAAGTCCTTTTGTTTTGAGATTACCAGCACAGGAAGTTTCCTGAGTCGTTGGTATGCTGGGGTCACGAAAAGGTGGCATTTCATATTTCATATAGAGACATAGGTAAGGGGAAAACATATAGGGAATACATTCATATAGAAGGGAAATAGAAACTATTTCATCAACCCATCCCACCCACCAGTCCATTAGGAGCAAGAAATCATGAGAGAAGTCCATGGGGTTCAAAGAGGAAAGGTTCCCAAAAGGTTTCTGAAAGTCGTTTAAAAGCGGGCAAAAGTTCATAAAGGTTCATAAAAGTTTGAGAAAGTCCATAAACCTTTGAGGGGGGAATGAATGGGTGAGTCCATGTGATCCACACTAGGGGCTGCAGCAGATACTGACAGCTGGGGGGTCCATCCATATGGAAGAAGGAAACTACAAATCCCACCTCACCATGGGTCCAGAGTGGCCTGCTTGCTTCCCAAGGGGTCCTATGGGTTGACCATAGCAAGTTCCCTGGGTCATGGCTTCTGGACGTTCACGGGATGGTGGCAGGATCGGCCGATGTAGTGAGGAGCCATGAATGACAGCCAGCTGGTTTTCCTTTAAATTTTATTTCTTTATGATAAAAAAGGTTATTCCCGGGGCACAGGGACCCAAAGAGAAAAAGCGAGATAGCAGTTAGTATTATAATTAATCTAGGAAAAATATGGCACCAAAATGGAGGTGATCTGTTGACCTGCGGATACAGGGGCCTGATGGGTTTCCATATCCGCAGTTTAAAGGAACAGAGTTTCAGCCTCCCTGGGACGCTGTAAGACCATCCCGGGTGAGCCTGCAGTGATCTGAGGCTTGGGAGATGAAAGGTTCATGCTTAGAGTGAGTTTGAGACAGCACAAGACACAATGTATCACTATGGAGAGGAAAACTTGCAATATAGTGTTTCTTTATTGGGGGATTTGTTACAATGTTAGGATCAGGGGAAGAAGGCAACAAGAGAAGAGACTGTTTGTTGAGCTGCTGTTGTAGCAACACTCCCAGCGATGCTTGGCCTAATTGGGACATCCAGGAACTGTGGAACTCCCTGCTGCAGGTCAGATCAACTTGAATGCAAGGGCCCCTTGGTTGTTCACCCTCATTTAGACTGTAACTCTTGTGGTGATTTTCTTCATAGCTGTTGTGAAGCAGCAATTCCTGTATTATGGGGAACTATTTGCATGTCTGTCTCAAATTTCCCATCCGATCACAAGCCTTTCACAAGAATTGCATGACATTTCAGCCATGGACACCAACATTCATGTACAACCATTATACAGTGATTCCTTGACTTAAGAGGTTAATTCATTCTGTGACTGAGTTCTTAACTCAAATTGCTCTTACCTCAACGTGAATTTTCCCATTGAAATGCTATTAAACCCTCCACATTTTATTTTATGTGTTTTTAAATAAGAAAATGTACTTTATAAATAACAAATAATGTATAAATGCGCATTCACATGGAACAATAAAAAAGAAAGATCTACTGAGGCCCCCTCGGGTTGAGAAGGGCGGGGTAGAAATATAGTAAATAAATAAATAAATAAAATGGTAGAAGCACAAAGTTGTGGCAAGGAAACACAAAGCACAAAACGAAGAGGCAGAAGCATCATTTTCTTCATACGGTACTCATTCCAGCCTCCCTCCCTCTCTTGTTCTGTCTCCCTCTCTCTCTTCATTAAACCAAACATACCAGGAATAAGAACTATGCAAAATCAGCTAACCCAAAGTCCCTCAAAGTGGACAAGAGCAAAGCAGACAGCAATCTCCCAAAGCAGACAAGAGCATGAGGCAAAAGGCTACTTCACTGAAGCCCTAAAGTCCTGTACTCTCACGCTAGTGTTCTCATGGACACTAGTGGGCCCTCTGGTGCTAACTCTTAACTCAAAATCCTGACCTTATGTCAAAGAGAAATCTGGGTTGTGCAACAGCTCTTAATTCAAAACACTCTTACATTGGGATGCTCTTAAGTAGTGGTTCGTCTGTACTTCCAAACTAAGGATGCATCTAATTAATTAATGCAGGTTGATACTACTTTAGCAGTAATTTCTCAGTGCCATGGAATTGTGGGAAGGCTAAAGATTTTGCAAAATGGCAACCCGCACAATTTTACAGAATTGAGCTGTGGCAATTTAAGTGGTGACAAACTGCATTAATTCCTCAGTGCAGATGTGCCTTAAGACTCTTTTTATAATTCTGGCTTCCCCAATAAATCATGTGTCTATAGCTTTCAGAGACAGTTAATCATCTACACCAGTGTTTCCCAACCTTTTTTGAGCCGTGGCACACTTTTAACATTAAAAAAATCCGGGGACACACCACCAACCAAAATGACACAAAATGACACTCTAACACAGTAAAGAATGGTTGGGGGTTGGTGGCCTGCTGGGAGCAGCTGCTGGGAGTGCTGAAGCCGGGGGGAGGGGCAGAGCCAGGCCGCACCATGCCCCGCCCCCTGCCCCCAGCTTCACCTCTCCCAGCAGCTGCTCCAGCCTTGAGGGGGCAGTGCCAAGCCTGCAGTGCCAGAGCCAGCTGCTGGGAGTGCCGAAGCCGAGGGAGAGGGCAAAGCCGGGGGAGGGGGCAGAGCCGCACCATGCCCTGCCCCTCCCCCCAGCTTCAGCTCTCCTACAGAGGAGGAGCATGAGCGGTGAACGGGCTTCAGTGGGCGGGGCTCCTCCTCCACGCAGCTTCAGTGAGCGAGGGGCGAGAGTCATGGTGGGAGTCATGGCGGATTGGAGGCTGGCTGGGGAAACAGCCGAAGGAGGCGGCACCCTGGTCCCTTCTTCTTTTTCTTCGCCACTGCCCGGCCCTTCCTCCTCCTCCCCCCCCCAAAGCAGCAGGAGTTCGGCAGGAAGGGGGGGAGGAAGGGGGGCAGAGAGCTTTTCTCGCGGCACAGCAGGAGGTCCATCACGGCACACTAGTGTGCCACAGCACACTGGTTGAGAAAGACTGATCTACACAACGCTATGGTTCCCATAGTTTAGCTGTGCCGTGCGGATCGCTCCTTCACTTCTATTTCTTTGCTTCACATTTGCAGGTAGATCTGGAGATGATGATGATAACTTTATTTACAACTCTCCCTATCTTTCCAAGGGGACTCAGGGCAGAGATGTGTTTTGTCTGCTTAGAAAGTAACTTTGGGATTATCCTACTACTTCTCCTCTCCATAACATGGTAGAGTCTCGTGGTTGTCAGTCCTGTAGGACGGTGGTGGCATCAGGAATTGTTAGACTATTTTGAATGTTTGATTCTAGGAGTGGGGCTGGGGCAAGCTACCCTTTGACATGACTCTGGGGGTTGCAGGTCACACAAGCTCTTGGGCTTGCCATGATTTGTGTTTCTACTGCTAAAGATGAGGAAGTGTGCTTGAGGGATTTCATGCCTCTCATGCTGAAATAATTTGCCTTGCAGTGGGTGATGTGCTTCTTGAACTGAGTGGGTATGGAACACCACTTGGTGCTGTGCCTTAAGCAGAAAATTATTTCTGCCTCTATACACACAATATATGTTGGAGTCTCGGTTATCCAACGTAAACATGCCGGCAGAATGTTGGGTACGTGAAAATGTTGGATAATAAGAAGGGATTAAGGAAAAGCCTAATAAACGTCAAATTACATTATGATTTTACAAACTAAGCACCAAAACATCATGGTTTACAACAAATTGACAGAAAAAGTAGTTCAAAACACGGTAACGTTATGTAGTAATTACTGTATTTGTGAATTTTGCACCAAAACATCTTAATGTATTGAAATAGCTGTGGATCCAGGCAGGAGGCAGACTGCGTTGGATAATACAGAACGTTGGATGAGTGAAGGTTGGATAAGCGAGACTCTGTTGTATTTAGCAAGAGGATGAGGCACCATTTTGGTCACAAAAACCTGAAGAAGTTCTATAATAGGAACAATTTATTTATTTATTTACTCTGCTTCTATAGCGCCCCTCTCAGCCTGAGGCCAACTTGAGGCGGTGTACACATGGCAAGGACTGCCCAAGATAAATACATCAACAATTACTAACACAATCATATCATATACAAATTAGCATTTAAAACACAATATCAGCGTCTCATTATTAAGTCGATTTCCAATTGCGGCGGCGGCGTCCCTTAGGTCTCAATTTAATAATCATACAACATCTGCAAATGCCCGGTCAAACAGCCAGGTCTTGACCTTCTTGCAAAATGTCAGGAAGGAGGGGGCTGATCTGATGTCACTAGGAAGGGTGTTCCAAAGCTGAGGAGCCACCACTAAAAAGGCCCTGTCTAATTTAGGAAGCTGTTTTGTACTGAGTTAGGCCATAGGCCCATTTAGTTTTAAATAGCGCACTGTAACCGACAATGGCTTCACAATGCTCCAGCAAAGAGGCTGCCCCAACTTTTCTTGAAAGAGCCAAGGACGAGACCTGGGATGCTTTGCAAATAGGCCAAGTGCTCTGTAACAAAGCTATGGTGCCACTTCAACATGGACTGCAGCTTATGTCTTAATCTCCCTGGGGTTATAAATTGGCATTTCGACTGTGTCTGAAGGTGATGGTAGACTTGTTACATCCTTCTCTTGAAGTGTGTAAAAGTTACATTTTGGGCTATGAAACCCAAAGGATTTTCTTAGGCAGAGGAATACTCAGAGCTTACTTAAATCGTGGCAAACTTGTAAAGGGCCAAAAAGTTTGCACTGAATTTACCTAAGGCTCTTCTACACAGCCATATAGCCCAGAATATCAAGGCAGAAAATCTCACAATATCAGTTTTGAACTGGGTTATCTGAATCCCCACTGCCATATATCCTAGTTCAAAGCAGATAATGTGGAATTTTATTCAGCTGTGTGGAAGGAGACCCAGTAGGGAAGAGAGAGAAAAGGAGTGCTTGTGTGTTTATCCTTAATAGATAACTTGTTTTTCTGTTATTTCCTTTGCCCATCCTGGACATTCCACAGATGTATAAACACCATTTTCCTAGTTTCCGACAGACCTTAATAACTTCTGAGGATGCCTGCCATAGATGCAGGCAAAACGTCAGGAGAGAATGCTTCTGGAACATGGCCAGGCAGCCTGGAAAACTCACAACAACCCAATAATTCCAGCCATAAAAGCCTTAGACAACACATTGTTTTCCTGTTGCTTGGCACTATCTCTATCTATCTATCTATCTATCTATCTATCTATCTATCTATCTATCTATCTATCTATCTATTGGATTGAGTATTGTTGACTCTGGAAAATTTATTTATTTATTTATTTCCCCCATTTTTAACCTGCCCTTCCCCCCTTTTTAACCTGCCCTTCAAATATAAACAAATATAACGAGTTTAAAACAGTAAGTAGAACATTAAGTTAAAAACATATTTAAAACATTGTTATCAATCCACATAGCCAATTCCAGTCCGATTCAACATCCAAAGTGCTGTCATGCTTGCTGTCCAAAGGCCTGATAATACAAATTTAATCTTCTTCCTGAAAGAAATAGGGAAGATGCTAACGCTGGGGAGTTTCCAAAACATGGGGCCACCGCCGAGAACATTAAGTTAAAAACATATTTAAAACATCTTAAACTGCGAGGGAGATACGTTTGGACTGGTAAGCTGGGATGGAACCGTATAGGGCTACCTTGTTCTCTCAGCCTCAGAGATAAAATGCATCTGAACAAATCTTGCCCAGGAAACACCATGATAAATTAGCCTTGGGTCCCTCTTTTTTCACCCACTCAAGCCAATAGCTAATTTTAGCAAGTGTGGCTGTAAATGCTGAGATTTCCTATAGTGAAATGAGGGAAAGTCTCTGCGAAAGTCCTCGTCTGCTTCATCTTCTTGCATAAGCAATTTGCTGACACTTCTGCTTTTCTCTCTTTTCAGGTTCCTGTCTATTTCGCATTTGGTTTGAGCATAAATCTTCATCGGGGTCAGACACTGGACTGAAGACGAACTGTATTAGAGTCTCCCTCCTTGCTGCTGGATAAGTGAGTGTGCCTAGTTGTGGAAGGAAATATGAGGATATAGTCCAGATAGGATTAGAACAATGGTTCTCAACCCGTGGGTCCCCAGGTGTTTTGGCCTACAACTCCCAGAATTCCCAGCCTGTTTACCAGCTGTTAGGATTTCTTGGAGTTGAAGGCCAAAACATCTGGGGACAGACAGGTTGAGAACCACTGGATTAGAAAGATCCAAGAGAGGCAGTAAAAAAGATATAAATTTAATTTTCGTTCTGGTTTGGGGGGGGGGGCTATGACCACAGTTTGACTGGTCTTCTTACCCTTGTTCTCTGGTTTCCATATAATATTCCGCTACTAAATGATCTTTTCCGCCTGTCATTTTTTTTATCACGTTGCTGCACTTTTGCATTCCCTTCGTTGGTTGCCATTTCTTCTAAGATTTGGTGCCAGCTTCTTGTTTTAACTTTCAGATCCTGCGCAAACTCACAGCAAGCTATTTTTCATGCCTGATTATATTTTCCTAGCCTGCTCAAGATCTACATTCTGGGTTTTCTAAGCTTGTCACCCCACCAAGAATTTTCTTGGCTTGGCCCTTTTTCACTCATTGCCCCATACTCTGGAAATTGCCTCTCTGAACATTTGTGAACTGCTCCTTTCCTTATTATTATTATTATTATTTTAAAAAATCAATTTAACAACTTCCTTATTGTCTAATTCTATTTTAATATTGGAATTCAGGAATTCTAGTTTATTATTTCTTTACAATCGTATATATTTTGATTACATATGATGCATATGTTTATATTATAATACTTTTTATTTCATCTGCATAATTTGTTTATAATTGCTTTGTATAGTTTTACATTTGATTATTCCTTCCTTTTATGATAGTTTGGCTGTGTATATACGTTAGACCAGAGGTTCTCAAACTGTGCTCCGTGGTGCCCTTGATAGTGAGGGGCTCCACGGTGCCATGCTACTTCCAGCCTCTTCCTCCTCCTGAGAAATGCAGCAAAATTAAAATTTTGAGATTGCAAAAATGGCAGCAGCAGCAACAATAGCCGCATCTTTCTGGGACACAGATCCTTTGCATCCCCCCACTTTTGGACCAGACTGTTGGGGGTGCTTTCATTGTGCTTTACCTGCATGGCAGAAGGGGGTTGGACTAGATGGCCTCTGGGGTTTCTTCTTCTTCTTCTTCTCCTCCTTCTCCTTCTTCCAAAAGCTAGGTGGCCATCTGTTGGGGGTACTTTGATTGTGTTTAGGGTTGCCACTTTTTGATATAAGAAATAAGGGACATTTATGGGATTTTTCACAAAAATAAGGGACACTTCATTAAAAACTTGAAACTCAAACATTAGGTATAAGTAGTTTTATGAACAGAATAAGATAATGATTGAAACTCACAAAAGAAACCGACTTACACTCTCTTAACAGTACATGGTATGTTTCTGCATGTTTTGTCATGCAGAAAAACATTATTAGAACTACCTTATTTTCTTCATCTGTATTTAGTACTTGACTTTGTTGACTTAAAAAGTGCACTGTCTAAACATTAAAATAAAATAAATTTTATAAGACAGTACATCTTCATTATTATTATGTCAATAGTTAATGGTATGGTATAGTATGGGATACACAGCATTGTATAGTATTGGGATACACAGCTAGGCCTATTTTAAGAGTAACTCTCAAGCAACCAGAAACTATCTTTATGCAACATGATCTAACATTCCCCTTGGGTAACGGTTAATTGAGTCTACTATACTTTGAAAAGGTCCTGTATCGCCTCTTCTTCCCAATGGGGATGCAGGCAGGCACACACTCGCAAGCGCACGACTGTCAGCCAGCCCTGCGAGTTGGAATTCCCGGGCAGGCATTGCTGTGGAAACCGCAACGCGCGCCTTCCTCTGGTCAACCTTGCCCAGTCCTGTTAGTCAAAAATAAGGGACAGGGCCTGAAAAAACGGGACACAAATTTTAGGGCCAAAATAAGGGACTCCCTTAGAATAAGGGACATATGGCAACCCTAATTGTGTTTCTCCTGCATGGCAGAAGGGGGTTGGACTGAATGGACTGGTCTTCCACTTTACAGTATGTTGGTTAAAATTGTTCTTCATTTTGGGTTGTTGTGAGTTTTCCAAGCTGTATGGCCATGTTATAGAAGCATTCTCTCCTGACGTTTCACCTGCATCTATGACAGGCATCCTCAGAGGTTGTGAGTTCTGTTGGAAACTAGGCAAGTGGGGTTTATACATCTGTGGAATGTCCAGGGTGGGAGAAGGAACTCTTGCTGTTTGAGGTAGGTGTGAAAGTTTCAATTGGCCACCTTGATTAGCATTTAATTGCCTAGCAGTTACAAGGTCTGGCTTCTTACTGCCTGGGAGGAATGCTTTGTTGGGAGGTGATTGGCTGGCCCTGATTGTTTCTTGTCTGGAATCCTCCTGTTTTTGAGCATTGTTCTTTATTTACTATTATGATTTTAGAGTTTTTAAAATACTGGTAGACAGATTTTGGCAAGTTCCTCTGTTTTTGGTTGCTTTACTTGCAAAGCACCATGTGTATTGATGGTGCTATAACATTAACAAGAATAAGAAAGTGAATTGGGTTGAGGTGAAGACTAAAAACACACAATTTTTTTGTTCAGGGAGAAAATAGCATGTGGGATACTTTCATTTCCTATAGGGAAGTGGTGTGAGGAAAATAAGCCACATTCTTTGCTAGTGGTATTGACTCCAACAAGAAGCACATGTGCTTTCTGTATTATATACAGTTTGGCCATTAGATGAAGACAACTACACTATATTTTAGGGTAATTCTACATTTACAGTGTTTCCATAGAAAAACAGTGGAGCTGCTAACCCACCAAAATGTCCCTTCGGTTTATAGTTAGTTTGAGCAATTTTGGTGAAGTTCAGAATGCTCGTTGATTGTAGATGAACTATAAATCCCAGCAACTACAACTCCCCAATTACAAAATCAACATCCCCCAACCCATCAGTATTCAAATTTGGGCATATCAGTATCAGGTATTTGTGCCATATTTGGTGCAGTGAATGAAATTTTGTTATTTGGTTTTCCATCCTATTCTTACCTCTCTTCTCAGATTGATGAAATGTTGCCTTGTACTGTTCACCGAGGTTTACATTTTATGATGGTATTGGCAATTGTGGCAAAAATGCACATGCATACATGCATAGGACTACTCATTTTTAACTTTTGGAACCAGTCATCACCTGGCGGATTTTAAGTGCTGCATTATAACTGGGTTGGTATGTGAGAGCAGCAGGGTGGTGTAAAATTGTCCTGAATGACTTGGGGAATTATCTAGGTAGCAAAGGCAGGATGAATCTGGATCGAATGTCCCTATAGAACAGGCACTGGAGAACTATCAGCTAACTGGTGCCCTGAATGCTTCTACCCCTCCATCAATCTCCCTACCACAGCAACCCTTTCTAATCCCTTCTCTAAATAGTTTTTGTGCTTTAGCTTTCAACGTACCTCTGTTTTCTAGTCTTTTAAAATGTACAATGCTTTTATGAGACCGTACCTCACTCTCCTTATGCTGGTCTATGACTGTAATAAAGATTTTTGATTTGATTTTGATTTCTCATTTTTTAAAACTTAGCAAACTCTTCATGATCTATAGATGCATCTGATAAAATGGCTTATATTCCACAAAATATGTTGGTATTGGTTGTTATTTGCTGTCAAGTTGATTTTGACTCTACAAATATGAGACCTCCTACGACTCATCCAGACAGTACCTTTATTGGGGAAACTTCCGCAATAAAAAGGGGGCTGTCCAGACAATGTTCTGGACAATCTTGAATTAATTCTCAACAAACCAGGAAAACCCTGCTGAATTAATTTGATAGTGGATTTACCCACTACTTCCAATGTCTGGACTGTAGTTCAGATAGCATTCCCACAGTTTTCCGGACTAAATTAGCCTGGAAAACTGTGGGAATCCTACCCCCCCCCCCTCCTTCACAGCTCCCAAACATCTTTTAAAAGTAAAATAAACATATCTGGCCTCCATTATGTTTATTTTACTTTTTTACGCAGCAGCGAGACTCCTGGCTGGAGTACAGGCCAGAGCTCATATTACTCCAACCCTGCAACGTCTGCACTGGTTACCAATTGAGCACCGGATCATCTTCAAAGTGTTGGTTTTGACCTTCAAGGCCTTGTATGGTCTGGGGCCGGTGTACTTAAAGGACCGTCTACTCCCATATGTTCCCCAGAGATCTCTTCGATCAGAGGACTTCAACCTCTTGCAGATTTTGCCTCTGTGAACCATTCGTTTGTCTTCAACTAGACAGAGAGCCTTCTCTGTTGCAGCACCATGCTTGTGGAATGTCTACCACTTGAAGTGCGAGCAATCAGCGAGCTGCCGGCTTTCCGGAAAGCATGCAAAATGGCATTGTTCCGGCAGGCATTCAGCCTCTAATTACTTTTGGTTATGGCAGAATATTGTGGAAATTGTTTTATATCTTATTGTTCTTATGCTATTTGTTTGTAGTTCGATATGCTGTAAACCGTCCTGAGCCAACGGGAAAGGATGTATACAAATTGAAATAATAAATAAATAAATAAAATTATAGTCTTGGCAGAGTTCTCCCAGTGCATAGAAACAATGCACCAGGAGAGCTCCTGCAAGACTATAATGGAGACCAGATATGTTTATTTTACTTTTAAAAGGGGTTTGGGGGCTGGGCGGGAGAGGAGAGGGTCTCCAGATGTTCTGCTGGGTCAGCCCCAGAAGAATGTCTGGACACCCACCCCCAAAAGTGCATGCTTTCTGGGGTAGATGTAGCCATACCCCCAGGAACATCTGCGTTTTTAAAACGCGGATGCTCCTGGGATAAAGGGCTGTCTGGAACCGCTACAAGAAGCTTGACCTTCCATTTTATCAAACATTATAATTTTTTCTAGTGAATCAAGTTGTCTCATGACAGATCCAAAGTAGAACAGCCTCAGCTTAGGGATCCTAGCATCTCCTGATAGTTCTGGCATGTTCTAAGGCCTATTCATATGTCCTTTCAACAGTTTATGATATCCATCAACTCTCCTCCATTTGGTTCTCACGAAAGTTAGATCAAATAAAATGTCAGCCTTTAAAATGACACAACACTCTATTCTTCCTGAGTAGGTTTAGCTTCATTTGGAAACAGGTCAATGGAAGTTTCTTGGTGTTTTGGAATATTGGTATTTTAGGTGGAGGCACAGTAAATACATCATCCTGCAACTGAAGCCTACTTCTTCTGCATCAGATCTTAAAATAAGCATGCAGAATCTTGAGATGGAGCCCCCAGTGGTTAAACCCTTGTGCCGGCAGGATTGAAGACCAACAGGTTGCAGGTTTGAATCTGGGAAGAGCACGGATGAGCTTCCTCTGTCTGCTCCAGCTCCCAATGCGGGGACATGAGAGAAGTCTCACACAAGGATGGTAAAACATCAAAACATCCAGGCATCCCCTGGGCAATGTCCTTGTAGACAGCCAATTTTCTCACATCAGAAATGACTTCCAGTTTCTACTGACACAAAAAAATAAAATAAAATCTTGAGATGTTTTGAGATTTGAAAGTTCCCTTTTTAAACGATAGCTGGGAAATTCCATGAATTGTTATTCAAACAGTAATGGTTCCAAGCTGTGAGAGCCCCAAAATGTTTTTCTGTCTCTTTCTGACTTTGGCTCAGATTCAACCATTGCTTTTCTTCTCACACAGGGACATCTAAACCTAATAGCTCGTAGCTAGTGTTCAGGTATTTTGTAGCCATTTAGAAGTACAGTTTTAAGATGATCAATCTGCCTTCGTGTAGAGGTGAAAAGAATAGAGATCTTTGTCCTAAAACAAAAATGTGTGTTTGGGGAGATGTAAGGCTTTTTGTGACCAGAAGATCTTGAACTCATATGTCTCACTTCCTTTTGTTGGGGTCCAAATTTGGAAGGGACAAAGACCCAGTAAGAGGAAGTGGGGCATACCTACTAAATTTCGGTTTCCCCTTTTTAATCCCTTCCCAGTGTTGGTTTTTCTGGGGAAAGTATCTCATGAGACAACAGACATGCTTCTTTCCAGATTGCTCAACTACTTGCGCACTCGCAGACTTCAGTTCTTGCAAACCTATTTATTTCTTTTTATCTTTATTTTGGGGACATCATATGTCTCTTTAACAGCTTTATAGTGCTAAAGCATGTCCTAAACTTAATTTGACAGAGCTCCTCGAGATTACTCTAAACCAGGGGTTCTCAAACTTTATCAGCCATGGAGTCCTTTTGGAAGCAAAAGTTTCTGACGTAGCCCCAAGAAAAGCAGACCGATCGATCGATCGATCGATCGATCGATCTATCTATCTATCTATCTATCTATCTATCTCTATCTATCTCTATCTATCTATCTATCTATCTATCAGGCATGGGCAAAATTTGGATGCATTGCATTTTAAAATTTGACAGACAGGTTGGGTCAGTGACAGATGAATGGAGAGTGTTTGTGTGATCTATTCTTATTAATACAGCACCATAAATGTATATGGTGCTTTACAAGTAAAACAGAGGAACTTGTCAAAGGGATACAGACTAATGCAGGGTTTCTCAAACTTTTACAGCTGTGGAACTGGAGCCCCCAGTGGCGCAATGGTTTAAACCCTTGTGCTGGCAGGACTGCTGGCAGGTCAGTGGTTCGAATTTGAGGAGAGCGGATTGAGCTCCCTCTGTCAGCTCCAGCTCCCCATGAGAGAGGATGCTAAAACTTCAAACATTCAGGTGCCCCCTGGGCAACGTCCTTACAGATGGCCAATTCTTTTACACCAGAAGTGACTTGCAGTTTCTCAAATCATTCCTGACATGAAAAAAAAGCTGCAGAGCTTTTTTAGAAAGCAAAAGTTTCTCGTGGAGCCCCAAGAAATGTTATTATATTATATATAATATATAAACATTATATTATATATGATATATCAGGCATGGGCCAGACCAGTGACAGATGGATGGAGGGTATTTGTGTGAACTAATTCACACACTATTTTAAAAAGGAAAGAAAGAACAATACAATATTTAAAATGAAGAACAATTTTAGCCAACATAAAATTAAGAGTAATTCACCGGAAAACCCCTGGGTCCATCCAGTCCAATCCCCTTCTTCCATGCAGGAAAAGCACAACCAAAGCACCCCCAACAGATGGCCAACCAGCAATGTTGGGGCCATCTGGTCCAACCCCCTATGATTTTATTTATTTATTATTTCAACTTGTATATCACCCTTCCCAATAGGCTCAGGGTGGTTCACAACAAGCATAAGACATAATCACAAAACAGCATTTAAAACACAATAAAAGCAATTTATACTAAAACAGAGAGTATGGATTAAGCGGCGCCTCTAAAGGTTGAACGCCTGCCGGAAGAGGTTACTCTTGCAAGCCCTCCAGAAAGAGAACAAGTCTGTTATTGCTCTTGACCTCCTCCGGCAAGGCATTCCATAAGTTAGGCACTGCTACCGAGAAGGCACGCTGTCTCGTAGATGACAAGTGATGGGACTTCCAAAAGATTTTGGTCCTCGGACCATAGCGATCTCTGGGGAATATGTGGGGAAAGGCAGTCCTTCAAGTACGCTGGCCTAGACCATGCAAGGCCTTAAAGCTTAGCACCAACACTTTGAAAGCGACCCGGTACTCGATAGGAAGAAGATTAAGAAGAAGAAGAGCAAGAAGAACTAGAACAAGAAGAAAAAGAAGAAGTACAAGAAGGGAGGAGGAGGGAAGCATGGAGCCCCTCAGGATGCTTTGCGGAGCCCCAAGGCCTCCCCAGAGCACACGTTGAGAACCGCTGCTCTAAACAATCAAGATTCTACCTGTTTGGGGTTTGTCATGTATTGCTGGTATTGATGGTTATAGATTTATATTTATTTCTGTCCTGGAATTCTGAAAGTTTGGAACTCTAAGTGACTTACCATAAATTAGAAAAACACATAGTTACAAGAGTGGAATCCAAGGCTCCATTAGACACCCATGATCAAAATAAGAAAGCAACAAGAAAAAAACAATATGTGCATTTGAAGAAGGAACTTAGTGTCCACATAGGACAGAAAGATATTTTGGAACCATTTGTGTAATATTGCAAGTAGTTATTTATCCTTTCTCATTATATGACATGACTTTTCTTTCCTGTACAGAATTCCCGTCCTCTAGAAGAAACATCCACTTGCAACAGGATGCCCAAGTATGGAAGGGCCTGGCTGGCTGTTTTTTTGCCTTCGAAAAAGACTATGGTGACTCAGATAATCCTGATTCTTGCCTTTTGCTGCAAAGGTAGGCACAGCGTTCACAAACGGCAAGGGAAAAATGGAACTATGGAATTCTCCACATTATTAAAAGATTATAAATTCTGGAATTGATTATTCCAAGCTTCTGTTCTTCATAGGTGTGCTAGATCAGTGTTTCCCAACCAGTGTGCCATAGCACACTAGTGTGCCGTGAGCGATCATCAGGTGTGCCGTGGAAAATTGGAACCTCCAATACCCTTTCTTCCCCCTCCTGCCAAACACTTTTTCTTCTCCACTCGGGCTCCCTACTTCCCAGCCTCGCTCTGCTCGCTTTGCCTCACTTTGCTCTGGGGCGACATAACATAACATTGTTTGAGTCCACAGTGCTCTCTGGGTGTAGGTGAACTACAACGTCCAAACTCAAGATCAATACCCACCAAACTTTTACAGTATTCTCTCTTGGATATGGGAGTTCTGTGTGGGAAGTTTGTGTCTTTCTGCCATTCCTACCAGGATATCTATGTTGTGTTCATCGAAACAGGTCCAGGTTTCACACTGAGTGTATAAATACATTTAAAAATATATTAACTATGTGTATTACTGTGTCAGAGTGTCATTTTGTGTCATTTTGGTTGGTGGTGTGCCTCAGGATTTTGTAAATGTAAAAAATGTGCCACAGCTCAAAAAAGGTTGAAAAACACTGTGCTAGATTATAGCTCCCATAATTCCCAGCCACATGAGCAATGTGAGATGTAGTGCAACCATGTTAAGAAAAGTTGGTCCAGAGAAAGGTCTAGAATGGTATCTGCTTCTTTTAGAGTGCAGGTGCAACGGAAATTTAGGTACAGTATGAAAATGTAACTTTTTTGACTGTTACTCCCAGAATGCCCCTGCCAGCATGGGGTATATTGGGAAGAGAAAGAAAAGAGGAACTTTTGAAAGTTCTGCATTTGGTTATTTCAACTGTACCCACCTTTATTAATTTTAACTAGGTAATCTTTTTAATGTATGCTAGTACTGTATATTTAGATTTTGTTATTTGATTTTAACCATTTAGAAGTCAAGGATTAATGCAATAAATGTTCAAACTGCTACTGCTGCTATTACTACTACTACTGCTACTACTTCTACTAAATGTACAAGTGCCGTTCTTTCTGGAGACGATACACTTTACAGTTCAACATACCTGACTGGAAGGTGCTGGAGTAAAAGACAATTCTAGAAGTGCTATCAGAATGAGACTTTTCTTTAGAGGAGTGAGTAAAAGAGATGTTCCATTTACATAGACATATAATGTACAGTAGTTTGAAACTACCTTATATAGTCTGTGTGGATTCCTGTAATGCAATTCAACTGGATCGACCACATAATGCAATGAAGCAGTGCCCATAGACAACACAAATAATACTACTATATTTTATTTATATTCTGTTCTATCTCTCTGAGGGGACTCAGAGTGGATTACAATATACACAGATGTAGGAAAACATTCAATGCCTTTAATACAGTGAACAGTTTCATACAATACACAAACAAAGATAAAGGTTTCCCTTTCCATCTCCGGCATCTGGAGGTGATACTCAATTCTGGCCATGGAGAGGTGCTCTTGTTCCATTTTTCCATGCCAAGGAGGCTGTTGTCTGTAGATCCTTTTGGTCGTGTTGCCGGCATGGCTACATAGGCGTCCTGTATCTTCCTGATGAGGCGGTACCTATTGATCTACTCACATTACATGTTTTCAAACTGCTAGGTTGGCAGAAGCTAGGGCTAACAGAGGAAGCTCACTCTGACCCACGGCTTTGAACTGCCAACCTTCCAGTCAGAAAGTTTTTCTGCAGCTAACGGTTTAACCCACTGTGCAATAGACTGTGGTATAGACAATATTCCAAAGCTGGTGAGATGATCGGAAATTGGTTGGAGATAGTTGAAACTACCATCAAAGAATAAAACTGTGGAGGAAGACACAGGACATCTTAAGGCAAAAAGGCACACATATATTTATGTATTTACGACATTTCTACCCCACATTTCTCACCCCAGATGGGACTCAAGTTGGCTTTATATACAGGCAACAATTCGATGCCCCAAAACACAATGTACTCTTTAATAAATATTAAAATAGAATTAAAAAGTACATTCAAACATGTAATCCACAGGCGTAATCGGGCCGTTCCAATGGTCATTGCACATCGTTCCAAGTCTATCTATTGCACAAATTCTCTAAAAGCTTGGTTACAAAGCCACATTTTCACTCTCTTGTGGGGTCAGAAGGGAGGGGGCTGATCTAACATCGCTGGGGAGGGGCCAACATTAAGAAGGCCCTGTCTCTCATCTCCACCAATCATGCTTGCGAGGGAGGTGGGACTGAGAACAGGGTCTCCTCAGATTATCTTAAACTCTGCAGTGGTTCATAGAGGGAGATATGTTTGGACAGATAGGCTGGGCCAGAACTGTTTTGAATAGCTCATAATCAAAGATGTTTTGGGTGTTTTCAGAACAGTTTTCAGAACAAAAAGCTGTTCCTTTCTTCCTAATGAATCTTACCCACAAAAGTTTCTGGTTGAGAAATTGGAATCTGGAAAGCTTTGGAGTTGAAAATAAACTTCAAAATATTAAAATGCATTAAACTTGATTTTTTTTATCGTGTCAGAAGCGACTTGAGAAACTGCATATTATGTTATCAAACCTGATATTATCACCTTTGTTTTCTCTCTCCCTTTGGCAGGTATGCTGAGCCAACTGAGATCGAGCTACACACTGGAAGTGTCTCAAAATGTCCCTGTCCAGCAGAACGGTTGTGCTCACATCCTTTGCAAATTCACATATTATAGTGCCAGGACAGAGAAGATTTCTGCTTACTGGTATAAATCTCATGCAGTAAAAAGTTCCTGCCACAGGAACTGTGTTCCTGGTTTACTTGTGGCCACCACTAATGGTAGAATGATGGTTGAGGAATCCACGAAGAACCGTTTCCACTTCATAGGAGATCCAAACCAAGGCGACTGCTCTCTTTTCATCAGGAATGCCAAAGCCGAAGATGTGGGATGGTACTTCCTGAGAATTGAAGGAGATGGGGAAGTGAAGTTCAGTTATAGGACTTCATGGGGTTATACACAACCTTACATTTATCTGACAGGCAAGAGACATCTTCACAATATGCTTTCTCATTAATCTCTCTCTATTGTTTTTATAGTTGTGGTGGTTGTTGTTGAGGGGATGGACAAAGATGGATCTATAGATCTGTCAGCAGCTCTGAGCACAATGGTGCTAGGCAAAGGATCTGAAAACTGTGTTCCCAGTTCCTCAACATTAGTTCAATGTCCTCAGTAGGTGTTTCCCACTTTCTGATGCCATTTCTCAACAGTCAATGGATTCCTCTCACTGGGATAGACAGGAATACTATGTTTCAGATGCAACACTCTGAAGGAGCCCTCAGTGGCACAATGGGTTTAACCCTTGTGCCAGCAAGACTGAAGACCGACAGGTCGGAGGTTCGAATGTGGGGAGAGCGCAGATGAGCTCCCTCTGTCAGCTCCAGCTCCAGCTCCCCATGCAGGGGACATAAAAGAAGCCACCCACAAGGATGGTAAAACATCAAAACACCTGGCATTCCTTGGGACACGTCCTTGCAGATGTCCAATTTTCTCACATCAGAAGCAACTTGCAGTTTCTTAAGTTACCCCTGACACGAAAAGAACAAAAACAAAATTTAAAAAAATTGAAGTGGAAAAAGAGGAAACATGGAGCACTACCATTTTCACTCTCCTTTGCATAATCACTTTTCCTTAAGTGAGCCATTGTTTGCAGATCTATAGATCTCATCTTCTTCTCTGTGCCCTAGTTTTCGTTGTAAGTTTGTGAGATATGGTATGAGCAGATAGGAAGAGAGTATAAAATACAGTGGCTAAAGTGCCTCTGTATCAGTTGGAAAGATGTTTTATCATCTATGTTGCATTCCTTGGTTCTTCTTACTTCCCAGTCTCTTCCAGTTGAGGCAATCACAGATGTACACGAGGGCCCTTCCACACAGTCATATAGCCCTCAATGTCAAGGCAGAAAATTCCACAATATCTGCTTTGAACTGGGTTATCTGAGTCCACACTGCCATATATTCCAGTTCAAAGCAAATAATGTGGGATTTTATTCAGCAGTGTGGACAGGGCCTGAGAAGAAAGGAGGAATGGAGATGGCCCAGGACCCTTTCACACTACACAATTATGGCACATTGGGTTAAACCACTGAGCTGCTGAACTTGATGACCGAAAGGTCGATGGTTCTAATCTGGGGAGCGGAATGAGCTTCCACTGGAATGACATTACTTTCCCACTTCGGCGGGAAGGTAACGCCGTTTCATGCAGCCATGCCAGCCACATGACCTTGGAGGTGTCTATGGACAACGCCGGCTATTTGGCTTAGAAATGAAGATGAGCACCAACCCCCAGAGTCGGACATGATTGACTTAATGTGAGGGGAAAACCTTTACCTTTACATAATTCTATTATAACAGGCCTGACATCATTTTATGGAATGCTAGAAGCTGCTGCTTGGTGAGATACTAGAGCTCTCTGGCTGAGCATCCTAAATGCCTATTGATAAATGACAACCCTCAGGATGACATAGGATGTTGTTATGGCAATTAAAGCAGAATTACCATCCTATAATTGTGTAGTGTGAAATGGCTTCTTAATTTGGCGATTTTGAGATTATATTAATCCTACGGTCTCCATCCTTCATTCCTTTGATCATCACCAAACTATTCTTCAAAATCTCAAGAGAGAATGGGAGAAAGAAAACAGTATGGGGTGGTGAATGATGTTTAAAGGAAGGAAACAAAGCAGAGAAAAAGAGAGATAGAGAGGGAAATAATGTGAGTGGATTTCCCCACTGTGAGCTACACCCCCTGGAAGTTCACCTTCAAGATAATGCAGCTTTCCACAGAAAAACACTGTTGCCTTCTGCTGCTATCAAGCCATCCATATGGAGCTATTTACACAGAAATGAAATCTGGGACTCTTGTTCTTACTAATCTTTGTGCTTTCCATTTACAACAAGGGCCCCAATTCATACCAGATAGGAAACCGGCATGTTTCTTTTTAAAAATAATAATCTTTATTGAAAATTTTCTTTATATATAAGGTTAAAAGAAAGCAGTTTAAAAGCCAATAAAACAAGAGAGAGATAGGGAAAGAGGAGGGGAAAGAAAGAAGGGAGGGGAGTGAAGGAAGAAAGAAAGAGAAAAAAATAAAATAAAAATAGAAAGATTAGTAAATTTTCGGTCTTGCTTCCAGGCTGTTTCGAGGTAGGGCTTCTCCTTTTCATTCTTCAGAGTCTTTTCTTATTTTTCATCCCTCCATTTCCCTTTCTTCTCTGTATTTTCCAGTCTCGTGTGCGAGAGGTTTCTAAATTTTTATTTCTTTTGTATTATATTATATTGTATTTTATAATTTTTTTTCTGTTTTTCTCTCAGATATTCTGTTATCCGGGTCCAATCTGTCTCTTTCTCTGTTTTCCCTTTGTATTTTTGTAGTAGGTAGGATAATCTGTCCATGTTTTCTCTATATTTTTGCATAACATAATTTGGCAGCAATTGTTGATAGAAAAAGGAGTTTATCTATATTATTTTCAATTTTTTGCTCGGTTATTCCCAATAGGAATAATTCGGTTTGAGTGGTATATTAACTTTTAATATTTTTTGTAAGTTTTCCTGTATTTTCTTCCAAAAGTCTCTTGTTTTTTTGCATGTCCATCACATGTGGAAGAAGGTTCCCTCTATTTCTCCACACTTCCAACAAGTTGAGTTTATATTTTTGTGATATTTGCCTAATTTGTGTGGTGTCCGAAGGAAACTGGCATGTTTTCATACTGAGGAATCCTGGACTTTTTTTCATTTGTTGTGCCACTAAAGCATTCTGGCTGAGATTTCTAAATTCCTTTCTCCAAACTGCAAATTTGTGGTTTCATGGCAGTTCAGGTGTAATCTCTTTCGGCATTACTTCGTGAAGATTCTTAGGAAGGACTCATCCCATGCTTTTTACAAGTGTGTTGATGACTAAAAAGGCCAATCTGAGATAGGCAAGTTCGGTTGCAGAAAGCACAGCAGAAAGTCTCCTTGGGTGATGTTGTTTCCAAGTTGCAGTTCTTTCTGCTGTTGTCGTTTCTCTTCAAGACCCATTCGGCGCGTTTTCTCGAAAGAGGCCGCAGCATTGTAGATAGTACGTCTCCATGCCTCCCGATGTGAGGCCAGGGTGGACCATTGTTGGTGATCAATCTGGCCGAGCCTGAGATGTTGTTTCCGGGAGTCCTTATATCTCTTTTTTTGGGGCGCCTCTCTTGCGCTGAACCGTGGTGAGTTCACCATAGAGTAGTATCTTTGGGAGGTGGTGGTCCTCCATCCTAGAGATGTGCCCTGCCCAGAGCAGCTGTGTTCTCAATAGCATGGCCTCAATGCTGGTGATCCCTGCTTGCTCAAGGACAGCAACATTCGTCACATAGTCGGTCTAGTGTATATTTAGGATTGTGCAAAGACAGCGCTGATGAAAGCGTTCGAGGAGTCTTAGGTGTTGGCGATAGATGACCCATGTTTCAGACCCATAGAGGAGAGTAGACAGTACGATAGCTCTGTACACACTGATTTTGGTGCTTTGCCTCAGGTGTAATAATAACACTATGATTGCATAATGTGAAAGGCTCCGAAGGCCAGAACCTTTTCTAATTCATCTGTTCTGCTACTCTGCTGTTTGGGGAAACTTCAGAACTTATGCCTACCTTGACTGAGCTTTCTTGCCTTAATAGAAGCTTTTGTCACCCGTTGAACTGCCACATTTTTAATTCCCTTATTAGAGTCATCCTTATTTTTTAATTCATGAATTTCCCAGCAATCGGTATGGAAAATTTACCCTTCTACTCTTCATGTTTCAGAGTCATCATGGGATGTCCAAATCACATGGACCATAAATGGTAAGTTTTGAAAATTTTGTTTGTTATTGCCTATGTCTGCTATTCCACATTCTTGGAAAAGCATCAATTCAGGGCACGCAACTCAGTATGTATCTGTGATAATGTCACTGTAATAGAATAGTGGGCTTCATATGACAGAAGTATTAAGAATATTGGGTCGCTGTGAGTTTTCCAGGCTGTATGGCCATGTTCCAGAAGCATTCTCTCCTGACGTTTCATCCACATCTATGGCAGGCATGCTCAGAGGTTGTAAGGTCTGTTGGAAACTAGGGAAATGGGGTTTACACATCTGTGGAATGTCCAGGGTGGGAGAAAGAACTCTTGTCTGCTTGAGGCAGGTGTAATTGTTGCAATTGGCCACCTTGAGTAGCATTGAATGGCCTTGCAGCTTCAAAGCCTGGCTGTTTCCTGTCGGGGAATCCTTTGTTGGGAAGTGTTAGCTGGCCCTGCTTGTTTCCTGTCTGTAATTCCCTTGTTTGTTTTTTTAGTTTGGCTCTTTATTTACTGTCCTGATTTTAGAATTTTTAAAATACTGGTAGCCAGATTTTGTTCATTTTCATGGTTTCTTGCTTTCTGTTGAAATGGTCCACATGCTTGTGGATTTCAATCGCTTCTCTGTTAGAGTGGGCCAGCATTTCTGTGTTCTCAGATAATATGCTGTGTCCAGGTTGGTTCATCAGGCGCTCTGCTATCATTACAATATTAAGAATATTGTAATATCTTTCTCTTGCAGGCATATCCCACCGAGAAGGAACTACAAGTCCCATAGTGGCTCAAGAAGGCGATACTGTCACATTGGTGTGTGATGCTAACAGTAATCCAGATCTTGTCCTGAATTGGATAAAGGGGAACAATGTTACCCCTATGCAAGACAGAGAATATGTGATTTCTCAGATCAAACCAGAAGATGCCGGGGAGTATCAGTGCCAGGCAAAAAAACAGCTTTGTTCAACCAGCCAAACCATCCTTGTGACTGTTCACTGTAAGTGAAGATTCTTTGGAGGTCATCAACTGAACACATGCATCATGTGCTAAATGGTGTGGCTCACATTAACAACTTCCAAGAAGACTTTTGAGGTTTTTGAGCCACAGGATAAATGCATTATTCCAAAAACATGTTCTCCTTGCTGAGGAAGTTTGGGGATGCATAAATAATTAAGGAGCCCCCGGTAGCGCAATGGGTTAAACCCTTGCGCCGGTAGGACTGAAGACCAACAGGTCGGAGGTTCAAATTCAGGGAGAGCACGGATGAGCTCCCTCTATCAGCTTCAGCTCCCCATGCGGGGACATGAGAGAAGCCTCCCACATGTATTATAAAACATCAAAAGATCTGGACGTCCCCTGGGCAACGTCCTTGCAGACGGTCCATTCTCTCACACTAGAAGCAACTTGCAGTTTCTTAAATCGCTCCTGACATGAAAAAAAAAGTTGTAGACAATGGCAATATAGTTTACACTACTTTCTACTAGGCATGGTTTAGAACCCAAAAATGGCGATTCTTAAATCAAATGGGGGGGGGGGATTTTTTTTAGATTAGTATATCAAAGACTTACAAAAAATTTTCCAAAAATTTCTAAAATGTAACTTAAGTACTTACGAAATTCATTAGTAATTCGTATGCCAGAGCATGCGCATTCCAGATGGTTTTGGCCTACAACTCCCAGAAATCCTAACAGCTGGTAAATTGGCTGGGATTTCTGGGAGTGGTAGGCCAAAACTTGAATAAACCACAGTGAATTCTAGATGGAACTCTCCAAATAGGAAGGAGGGAGGGAAGGAGGGAGGGAGGGGGTATTCTATTCTTGGAAGCAGCAAAAAAAAGGAGGAGGCCCCCCTCACTCCTCGCTGCCTCTCTCTCACCCCGATCCTGAGGGAGCGAGGGCCCAAGTTTGCCCAGGCTGAGAGGAAAAGGAAGAGGCCTGAGGCTGTGAGGAATGGTGGGAGTTGAAGTCCAAAACACGTACCTGGAGGGCTGAAGCTGGCCCCTGCGATGGGGAAAGGCAGAGCAACGGGGAAGAGAAGCATCTGAGAGAGCGCAGGGAGAGAGAGGAGGAGAAGCGCGCGCGTGTGTGTGAGCTGGCCCCTGCGATGGGGCATGGCAACAGAGCATCGGGGAAGAGAAGGAGGGGGGAGAAGCATCTGAGAGAGCGCAGGGAGAGAGAGGAGGAGAAGCGCAAGCGTGTGTGTGTGTGTGTGTGTGTAAAGCTGGCCCCTGCGATGCGGCATGGCAACAGAGCAATGGGGAAGAGAAGGAGGGGGGGAGAAGCATCTGAGAGAGCGCAGGGAGAGAGAGGAGGAGAAGCGTGCGTGTGTGTGTGTGTGAAGCTGGCCCCTGCGATGCGGCATGGCAGCAGAGCAACGGGGAAGAGAAGGAGGGGGAGGGGAAGCGTGGAGGACTACACTTTCCAGAATGCATTGCCTGCCTACCTAGCAGCAGCGTCACTTCCAGTTCCCCATAGAAATGGGGGGGAAAGAAGAAGCTGAATGAAGGCGGGAAGGAAATGAGGGGGAGAAGACAGGGAGAAGTGAGTAGGTAGTACAATAATTAATTAATTAATAATTAAGAATTTATTACGATCCTAACGCAAATTGTTGGCCTCAAGGACCGTAAAAGGAAGTCCACTTCCTGGTTGGCGTTCCAGGTGCGGAAAAGCTCGAAAGTAGCATATCTTACGAATTTCTTACGAAACGAATCATTTTCATAACTTTTTTCTCATGCCTACTTTCTACCCCTTTGGCTGCCTATCCCTTGTGAGTTTCCAGGAAGGGGAAAAAAAAGAACAATAGTAGCTAAAGTGTAACTGCATTGTTATTTGGTATACTGGAAGGGGGGCGACAACAATTATCAGTCCCCCACATCAATCTGATTGGGAAGCACTGGCTTTACATGATCACTTTTGTGGCTGCTTAATTAAGGTGTAAGTTTTGGAGGACTTGAAGTCTACTTTCTATGCCTTCAGGAGCCACATGGTAAGCACAATACAAGTTGTAAATTGGCAAACTGCAGCACTCTGCCCTCTAGTGGTAAAACACTACATTTCAATTACTGAAAATAAATACAGGTTGAGCATCTCTTATTTGGAGTTCTGAAATACACCAAATCCAAAATTGACTTCATGGGTGGCTCAGACAATGATACCTTTGCTTTCTGATAGTTTAATGTACACAAACTTTGCTTTATGTACAAAATTATGACATATATTGTTCAAAATGAGGATGCCTATAAGGTATATATGAAACATAAACAAATTTCCTGCTTAGACTTGGGTCTCATCATCAAGACATAACATTATGTACCGATATACAAATACACCTGTATTGCAAAATCTAAAAAAAAGCTGCCGTCTAAAACATCTGGAACACATTAGAAGCCCATTAATGCTTGAGAACTATAGTACTGTGATTCAACTTCAACTGCTATTCTTTTGCTTTATGGAATATTGGGGTTTGCAGTTTATTGAGGGGCATATAAGAATTCTCAACCACTGAACTCCATTATCTTGTCTAACTACAAACCCAAGATTCCACAGAATAGTACCAAGTTGAATAATAGGTAAAGGTAAAGGTTTCCCCTTGACATTAAGTCTAGTCGGGTCCGACTCAGGGGGTGGGGTGGGGGTGGGGTGTGCTCATCTCCATTTTTAAGCTGAAGAGCTGGCGTTGTCTATAGACATCTCCAAGGTCATGTGGCCGGCATGACTGCATGGAGTGCCGTTACCTTCCCGCTGAAGCGGTACCTATTGATCTACTCACATTTGCATTTTTTCAAACTGCTAGGTTGGCAGGAGCTAGAGCTAACAGTGGGAGTTCACCCTATTCCCTGGATTCGAACTGCTGACTTTTCAGTCAGCAATCTTAGCTCAGCAGTTTAACCTGCTGTGCTACCAAGGGTCCCAGTGGCACTATAACAATATAATAACACTACATAATACTATAATTGTATAAATGTGTAATCTCAGTAGGCTCAAGGTTGGAAAAGGCCAATGTCTTATTAAAACACTAATCTCTCTGTTGCAGATTCACCAAGAAGTGTGACATTCAACATCACTCGAATGTCCAGGAGAGACCCCACACTTTCTCAAGGTACCATTAAGTTTGGAGGTGTAAAAATCAGTATCTGATATCTTGCTCTGGAGGTGGGGGTGATGCTGTCTGCATTAAGAAGTTTTTGATGTTATATGGAAATCACTGGTGTTTTGCTGTGGTTACAGGTTTTTCCCCAGAAGTGGCACATGGCAACAAACTAATGGCTCAGGAAGGAGACACGTTGCGCATACTGTGCCAGGTGGATAGCAACCCTTCTTCCAGCATCCACTGGATCAACCCAGACGGGAAGACCTTGCAACAGGCTAACTTATTAGAACTGACTGAACTGACAGCTGAAGATGAGGGTGCATATGTGTGCCATGCCAATAACTTTATAGATTCAACTCAGGAGACCTTCCAACTCTATGTAGCATGTGAGTGAGTCAAGATGAGGGTTAGGTTCTGGGCATCTTTGACACAAGGGAAGGCTGATGTCCTGCACTACAAGGCATCCCTTTACATCTACTGAGAGATTATGAGAATACTGCCCTGTATACTGTAGAATTAATGCAATTTAGCACCAATTTAACTTCCATGACACATTGCTATGGGAATGTGGGAGTTGTAGTTTGGGAAGTCAACACTTTAATGTTTCTTTGACACAACGGGTTGGTTCGAGTTGAAACGAGCAATTTGTTTTTAGCCAATACATTTAATGCAGTTTCAATTAACTTCTTGAAACTGCATTAATTGTTTTTCTTCATGTCAGGAGCGACTTGAGAAACTGCAAGTCTCTTCTGGTGTGAGAGAATTGGCTGTCTGCAACGATGTTGCCCAGGGGACACCCAGATCTTTTGACGTTTTACCCTACTTGTGGGAGGCTTCTCTCATGTCCCTGCATGGGGAGCTGGAGCTGACAGAGGGAACTCATCTGCGCTCTCCTTGGATTCAAACCTCCGATCTATCGGTCTTCAGTCCTGCCAGCACAAAGGTTTAACCCATTGCGCCACCAGGGGCTCCACTGCATTAAATGGTCAGTACAGATGTTCCCAAGACAGTACTGGCTCTGCACTATGTAAATTACTTTGTGGACACCTGAAACACTTTGTTGATGCACATATTCATTCTGGTGAGGGGAGAACTTACAACACATTCTCCTTGGCTGTCAAGCCACAGATAGTACGGATCCTGGATCTCTGTAATTTGTGTAATTACCATCCGGGCCTCGAACCAGCTCCAGGATTACTAGTGAAATCAACAGAATACTGAAAAATCTTACTTCTATACTGGTTCAAAATTGAGCCAGTGGTTCTCAAACTTTCCTAATGCCGCAAACCCTTAATACAGTTTCTCATGTTGTGGTGACCCCCCCCCCCCCAAAATTATTTTCATTGTTATTTCATAACTGTAATTTTGCTACTGTTATGAATCGTAATGTTAAGATCTGATATGCAGGATGTATTTCACTAGTCCAAATTTGGCACAAATACCCAATATGCCCAAGTTTGAATATTGATGGGGTTGGGTGTAGGATTGATTTTGTCATTTGGAGTTTTAGTTGCTGGGATTTATAGTTCACCTACAATCAAAGGGCGTTCTGAACTCCACCAACAATGGAATTGAACCAAACTTGGCACACAGAACTCCCATGCCCAACAGAAAATACTGGAATCGTTTGGTGGGCATTGAACTTGATTTTTGGAGTTGTAGTTCATCTACATCCAGAGAGAACTGTGGACTCAAATAATGAGGGATCTGGACCAAACTTGGCATGAATATTAAATATTCCCAAACGTGAATACTGGTGGAGTTTGGGGAAAATAGACCTTGGCATTTGGGAGTTGTAATTGCTGGGATTTATAGTTCACCTACAATCAAAGAGCATTCTGAACCCCACCAACGATAGAATTGGGCCAAACTTCCCACACAGAACCCCCATGTCTTGAAAGGACTCACTGGTGCGACCCCCCCCCCTCTCTCCCTCGTGGCACACTCCCCCTTGCCTGCACATGCGTACCAGGCTGCCATGCTCCAAGCATGCCTGCTCTCCCCTCCCTGCTTGGAGTCTCAGAAACTGCTCTCCCCTTGGCTGAGACATTGGCCAATCACAGCAAAGACTTATGTGTGGCAGGATTTGCCATCTGTTTCCAAAAAGGAAGAGAATGATAGGTGGAGAGATCTTCAGCCTTCTCTGCCAAAGGGATTCCTAAGACCCCTCAGAAATATATGTTTTCTGATGGTCTTTGGCGACCCCCGCTCAGGGGTCCCGACCCCCAAGTTGAGAAACACTGACCTAAGTGATCAGTATAGAGGTGTGTTGGACCAAGAAAACCAATCCACTATCTCCCAGTGGGCTCTAATGGATGCTTTGTAACAACGGATAGCATTTTTGCACCACAGTTTTATCACTCCTTGGTTTCTTCTGCTCCTTTCCAGATGCTCCCAAGCTCACTGGAGACCCTCAGAGAAATGCTACATGTTGGCAACAGGATAACAGCTTTATCTGCAACTGTTCCTTCATGGCCCAACCTCCACCACAGGTTCAGTGGCAAGTAGATGGGGAAATTATAACCGAGCTGAAGAGCAAAAAGAATCCAAGTGTCACTTCTTTAGTCCAGAAGAATGAGGTCACCAGCACCCTCAACTGGACAGGCAATCTGGAGGTGGACCATGATGTCATATGTATTGGGCACAATTCCTTTGGGACCTATAGAATGCAGCTCCCCCTCAGTGCCATGGGAGCCTCCATCACCACAGAGCCTTACACAGGTGAGAGGCTTTTCAAAGGGCCAAAATGGGAGAATTTTCAAGAGGCAAATAGGCCAGGCAATGCTATATAGCAGTGGCATGTTATCTCTTGCTCAGACAGGAGGAGTTCAGTGGTGGCTGATATCTCCCAGGTCAGGGAGGGAAGGAAATAATCCATTTCAGGTTTTAATCACAATTTTCAAGGAGCTCTCCAAGGTGCCAATCTCAAAATAGTTTCAGCACCTCAGCTCTTCTAAAACTAGCCCAAACCAGGTATGAAATCACCACCCCACTAACATGGGAACTAACTGGTGAGACTTGACCAGGTTCTGGATTTTGCCAAGACTGGAGAACTCCAAAGAACTGGTTGGCAAAAAGACCCAAGTCCTAAACAGATTTGGTTTTAGGTTCCTCATTTGATATATTGATATATTGGTAACATTGGGCAAATACAGTGTTGTATGGGAGGAACACAATCAATCCTTCAACATTCAGGAAACCCAACACTGTGGTGGGGGTATATTTTGTCATGCAAGTGCTCAGACCTAGCACAGGAAAAACCCATGTCTCACATTGCTCTGAATTATTTATTTATTTACTTTATTTATATTCCGCTCTTCTCACCCCGAAGGGGACTTAGAGCGGATTACAAGTACACATATTTAGCAGACAAAACCTGCCGTTCCCACATACGCACAAATAGACGAACAGAGGCAAACTCTGGCCACCAGGGGGAGCTGACACACTCCTCATCTCTCAGCATTCCCAACGTCCCTTGTTGTTCCTTCCGCATTCCTCAGCATTCCTGGAGTTCTTTAATGGCCTCATAATTCAGTCAAAATTTGCCTCCCCACTTAATGTGGTACCTTTATCTCCTACTTGACAGATGCAACTGTCTTTCGGGCTGCAAAGGTCAATAGCAGGCTACACTTAAAGGTCGAGCACCCACCTCTACCCGGGCAGGCCTCAAACTCATGACCTACTGGTCAGAGATCTTATGCAGCTGACACTTAGCCAGCTGTGCCACATTCCCGGTGCAATTACTATGAAGATTGCAGCAATGCTGGGGCAAGGAGAGGAAATCTGGGGGCTGGGAAATGACAGCATCATCCTTAGTAATCTAACAGTTCTGCACCTTTCTCTGAGCCCTGCATCTCAGCATATATTATAAACATTGCACAGAACCTGCCAGCTCAAGCTGCTATGACCACAAAGTTGTGGAAGGTGGTGGGGAAGGACCTCACTGCTGCTAATTCTGACAGCCCTTTCTCTTAAAGACCTGCTGTGCGAAAAGGAAGATAATTTCTGTGATAGGGGAGAAGTGAAAAATCAAAACTCTTGAATCCGAATTCTGTTTTCCTTTCCTTCTGAGATCTTGGTTTATCATTGCAGGAAGCCCTGCAACTGTGCTTATCTCTGGTCTATGTGGAGTCTTGCTAGGAGTCGGTTTCTTCATGCTGGGCCAGTTTTTGCTCAAGTGAGTTTAATCTCTCTTCTCATGTTCTATATTTTAAAAACAGTACATGTCAGATTCTAGGATTATCACTAGATAATCTTAGATCAACTCCCCCCCCCTAAATTCTGCCTTAGTCCTACACACCCACTGCCATTTCCTATCCTTTCCTTGCTTCAAGTTTCAATATGCAAAATGCTAAACTGATAATTCTAGAATCAAATTGAAAGGGACCATAAGGGCAATCTAGTCCAGCCTCCTGCCATGAAGAAATATGCAGTAGTCACCCCTCTGTTTCCATGGGTTCAGCATTCAGAGAGTCCAACACCCACAGCCTGAAAATATATCTTGGCTCCAAAAGGAAAGGTCCAAAAAACCCCCCTTAATTTTGCCATTTAATTTAAAGGACACAATTTTGGCATTGTGTACCATGAATCGAAAGTTCTCTACCAGCCCGCACCACAGGAAGAACACCATCATTCCCACGTCAGCATACGCAAACCTGTGCTAAAGGCCGTTCAGCAGATCATCTACTTGGGAAGCATCGTCTCTTCAGACGCCAAGATTGATAAAGAGATAGATCACAGATTAGCAACGGCATATAGTACATTCGGAAAGGCTTCACAAAAGAGTCTGGAGCAACAAGCACCTGAGGCAAAATACAAAAAGCAGTGTGTACACTACAGAGCTATTGTACTGTCTATTCTCCTATGTGGGTCTGAAACATGGGTCACCTATCGCCAGTATCTACGACGCCTTGAACGCTTTCATCAGCGTTGTCTTTGCATAATCCTAAACATACACTGGACTGACTATGTGTCGAATATTGCTGTCCTTAAACAAGCAGGGATCACCAGCATTGAGGCCATGCTATTGAGTACACAGCTGTGCTGGGCAGGGCACATCTCTAGGATGGAGGACCACTGCCTCCCAAAGATACTACTCTATGGTGAACTCATCACGGGTCAGCGCAAGAGAGGCACCCCCCAAAAGAGATATAAGGACTCCCTGAAACAACATCTCAGGCTTGGCCAGATTGATCACCAAAAATGGTCCGCCCTGGCCTCACATCGGGAGGCATGGAGACACACTATCCATAATGCTGCAGCTCTCTTTCGAGAAGACACGCCGAACGAGTCTCATAGAGAATGCAGAAAGAACCACAACTTGGAAACAACATCACCCAAGGAGACTTTCTGCTGTGCTTTCTGCAACTGAACTTGCCTATCTCAGATTGGCCTTCTTAGTCATCAATGCGCTTGTAGAAAGCGTGGGATGAGTCCTTCCTGAATTTGTATCTTTGTTTGCAAAGTAATGCCAGAGAGAGGGGGGGGGGAGGGAGAGGAGAGAGATCACGAATCTTGATACCTATGGTAATCATGAAACCAAGTCACAGTGGATACCAATGGTCCACCTGTGAGATGGTCATCCAGTGCCTGCTTAAGGACCTCTAGGGAAGGTAAAGACACCCAGTTTTGATGCATTTCATCTCACTGTCGAGTCATTTTGTTATTAATAGTTACCTCTATTTTCATGTAATTGCAATCTATTGGTTTATGTCCAACTATGAAGCAGGAGAAAACAAACTTCTGTATCAGTGCTACTCAAAGTGATAACCCCTGGATCAGAGCTGATCCTCAAGCCATCTTCTACTGGGTCTCTGAGAGTGTCTTGGAAAGAAAGAGATGTAGCCAGTGACCACAGATATGGTGCTGGTCCCTGGCACATTGAGGAAAATAATAATCACCAGTCTCCCACATCAGAGAGCTATCTTTCAAGCTGGATCTATACTGCCACATAATGCAGTTTGAGATTGCAGATTAACTGCATTGAACTGGATTATATGAGTACCCCATTCAATGCAGTTAATCTGCAACCTGAAATTGCATTATATGGCAGTAGAGATCCAACCTAAGTCTTATCCTTTCCAAGTTAAACATATTTATTTGGTTTGCTAAGCCATTCTTTATAGAGCATGCTTTCTAGACCTTTTACCATATTCGTTTTACAATTTTTCTAGACCTTTTACCATCTTTTACAATCTTTGGGGGGGGGGGGGAGCTGATTCCTAATCCCTTTAAAATGCAGACATGTGCTTTTCATCTTAAGAACAAACAAGCACCTCAAGCTCTAAGGATTACCTGGGAAGAAATCCCACTGCAGCCTTGCAGCGCACCAAAATACTCGGGAGTCACTCACGACCGTGCTCTGATTTATAAGAAGTACTGCTTGACTATCAAGCAAAAAGTGGGTGCTAGAAATAACATCTTACGAAAGCTGCCTGGCACAAACTGGGGATCACAACCCGATACAGTGAAGACATCTGCCCTTGCAATTTGCTAGTCTGCTGCTGAATATGCATGCCCAGTGTGGAACACATCTCACCACGTTAAAACAGTGGATGTGACTCTTAATGAGACATGCCACATTATCACAGGATTTCTACACCTTACACCACTGGAGAAATTATAATGTTTGGCTAGTATTGCACCACTTGACATCTGTCGGGAAGTAGCAGCTAGTAATTAAAGGACCAAGGCAATGATATCTCCGGCTCATCCTCTGTTTGGATATCAGCCAGTAAGCCAATGCCTTAAATCAAGAAATAGCTTCCTAAGGTCTACAGCAGGGGTGCCCACACTTTTTCAGCTTGCGAGCTACCTTTATAACAACCAAATCAAAAAGATCTACCTGGCGCGCTCCTGGTCCTCTGCCATGCGCACATGCTCCCGGTCCTCCGCTGCGTGTGCGCTCCCGCTGCCGCCTTCCACCTGCGTGGGGCTTCTTTCGCCAAAATGACACTTTAATGGGCGGGCCCTGGCGCTCGTCTCTTGCCAGGGTGTGGTGACGTGACCGCCCATTGGTTGCTCCGGGGAGCAAGGAGAAGCCACGCGCAGGGATAGGATGCAAGGCTGCGGGTGGGAGGGAGTGTGTGTGTGTGTGTGTGAGAGAAGGCAGCGGCGGGAGCTCGCGCAGGGTGCGCATGCGCAGAAGTGCCCCATCCGGCTGCGAGCTACCTCAAATGGACTTGGGATCGACTAGTCAATCACGATCCACTTCCTGAGCAGCCCTGGTCTACAGAAACACTCGCAGGAACATCTTAGCAAGTGAGAGTCCAAAAATGGCAGGCTAAAAACTGGAACTTCAACCAGGGGCTGATACCAGATGAGAGACTCCCTCCTGGGCAAAGACTGAGTGAACTGGAAGTCACTGAACAGACAGCTCTGTGGCACCACGAGATGCAGAGCCGACCTTAAGAAATGGGGCAACAAAGTGGAGTACACAACATGTGAGTGCAGAGAAGAGCAAACTACAGACCACCTACTACAATGCAATCTGAGCCCTGCCACATGCACAATGGACACAGTGACACCAGCGACACCAGAGGCACTCCAAGTGGCCAGCTTTTGGTCAAAGGACCTTTAGCATAATGCCAAGTTTTTAACTTTGATTGTGTTTGTGAATACATTATAACAGTACCCTCAATTTGCTTCTAACATGATAAATAATCACCAGTCTCCCATATTTTAGTTGCCCTTCCAGTTTTACAGTATCTTTCTTCAACTGTGGTGCCCAGAACTGGACACAATATTCCAAGTGTCCATTCACACCACGCAATTATCACACTATGCCCGGCTTTAAATGTCACGACAATGTCCCAGGGAATCCTTGGATTTGGAGTTGAGGAAGACGTTTCTAAAATTTTCAGTTAGAGGGTTGTATTGCCTATAAACCACAGGGTTTCACAGGATGTTGTTGTGGCAGTTAAAGTGAAATAAAAGGCGTAGTGTGATTAGACTTCAAGTGAGAACTGACCAAAACAATATAGAATAATGATAGCATTTTGTTCTTAGATTTTGGAAGAGGAAATCACCACTGAAAGCAAGCTGTGAAGAGATTGTGGACCCCACAAATTCTGGGTACCCAAAGGCCAACAACAATAGCCTAATCTACAGCAACATTTTGCCTAAGGTAGGTATTACATGTGGCTATGCTATTCTACATTCTCTTGGACCATAGGCAGAAGACAAATAGCTAAAGGTTTAACTATCCAGGCTTGAGATCTTGATTCCCTTTTACTTAAACTAGATTAATCTCCAGAATCTACGATTAAACCCACAAATTGTTCTAAAGGGAATTAATCTATATGTGTCTACTGATAACCAAGGCCCTTTGAGCTCAAGACAACTTTCTCCCAGTATGTCCAGATGTAACTTGATGATAAATCTGTTAATGTGTGGATAAGAAATCCAGTACGCTTCTATTGCTAGGGATCACGGCATATGAGAACAAAAAGATTGTAACATTGTGGTTATATTTATATTGGAATTTATTATTATTCCCTTTCTTCCCTGTATATACTCAAGTATAAGCTGCATTTTCAGCCCTTTTTTAGGCTGAAAAAGCCCCCCTAGGCTTATACTCCAGTCAGTTATTTATTATTTTACTGTTATTATTATTAATATTATTATTACATTTATAATTTTACTTTATTATTATTACATTTACATTATTTTACTCTATATTTTATTACATTTATTATTTTATTACTCTGTTATTACATTTATTATTTTACTCTGTTATTATTACATTTATTATTTTATTCACTATTATTATTATTGGAAAGATACGTAAGCACATTTACATTGAAGAAGGTTAGAATAATGGTTTAATCAGAGTTAGACAGCCTTATCTTAAATTACAGTTTTATGTAAATATTCAAAAAGATTTAACCTACTGATGCCTCAATTAATATAATTTTATTGGTGTCTATTATTTTTTTGAAATTTACCAGTAGCCGCTGCATTTCCCACCCTTGGCTTATACTCAAGTCAATATGTCCCCCCAGATTTTTGTGGTAAAATTAGGTGCCTCGGCTTATATTCAGGTCGGCTTATACTCAAGTATATATGGTAAATATCAAAAGCAATATGCAAGGCCACACAACAAATTTAAGTTTCTTATAAAAATATAAGAATGCAATGGATTGGACACCAATAAGAAACTATAAGAAACATGAAAAAATAACATTGCCAAGTGAACCTTACTGAAATTATTGAACCATATTAAAAATAAAATGAAAAAGCAATGTTGCAGGTGTGTGTGTGTGTGTGTGTGTGTGTGTGTGTGTGTGTGTGTAAGGACAATTATGACCACGGTGGAGAGATTGGAAATCTTTTCTTTTTCTTTCTACTATTTTTCTCTTCTTCCTTCCCCCTTTAGATTAAATTCTTTCCTTCCCCAATTCCCTAGATCAGTGTTTCCCAACCTTTTTTGAGCTGCGGCACACTTTTTACATTTACAAAATCCTGCGGCACACCACCAACCAAAATGACACAAAATGACACACACAGTAATACATATAGTTAATATGTTTTTAAATGTATTGATAAACTCAGTGTGGAACCTGGGCCTGTTTCGATGAACACAGCATAGATAACCTGGCAGGAATGGCAGAAAGACATAAACTTCCCACACAGAACTGCCCATAACCAAGAGAAAATACTATAAGAGTTTGGTGGGCATTGACCTTGAGTTTTGGAGTTGTAGTTCACCTATATCCAGAGAGCACTGTGGACTCAAACAATGTTGGATCAGGACCAAACTTGGCATGAATACTCAATATGCCCAAATGTGAACACAGATGGAGTTTGGGGAAAATAGACCTTGACATTTGGGAGTTACAGTTTCTGGGATTTATAGTTAACACACAATAAAAGAGCATCCTGAACTCTTGCAACAATGGAATTGAACCAAACTTGGCATATTGAACTCTCATTACCAACAGAAAGTACTGAAAGGGTTTGCTTGGGAATTGACCTTGAGTTTGGAAGTTGTAGTTTTTCCTGCCCCCCTGGCTAAATTGCCTGAGGCCCTTTCCTGCTTAAATTGTTGAGGGGGAAAAGGAAAAGATCCTGAGGCTGCTAGGAATGGTGAGAGTTGGAGTCCAAAACACCTGGAAGGTCCAAGTTTGCCCATGCCAGCTTTCGACAGAGACCTCTTCCTCCCCCTTTCCCTTCACACCCTTTCTTCCTCTTTCTGCTGAACACTTACTTTTTCTTCTACACTGCTGCTTCTGCCGCCATTTTGATCCGAGGGAGCAGCGTGAACGTGTTCAGGAGGGGAGGAGGGAGGGAAGAAGAAATGACCCGTGCGGCCGCTACTGCGCAGACTCACCCCAGAGCAAAGTGGGGCAAAGCGAGCAGAGCAAGGCTGGGAAGAAGAGAGCCCGAGTGGAGAGGAAAAAGTGTTCGGCAAGAGGGGGAAGAAAGGGTATTGGAGGTTCCAATTTCCCACGGCACACCTGATGATCGCTCACAGCACACTAGTGTTACACGGCACACTGGTTGGGAAATACTGCCCTAGATGATAGAAATACAATTGTGTAGTAGTTTGTTTTGTCTTTTAAAAATTTAATTTAATTTTTGTAGTATTAATATTATTGTTAGTGCACATAGGCGAGAAACCCTATACCTCTATACCCTATCATGCTTTACCTTTTGTTTTTGTCTAGCTTTTAAAGATATTGTAAATATTACAGTTCACAATCAAAACTAATTTGAAAAAAAAAGCAATAATGCACACAACAAATTACAGTTTCTTATCCATATCTTAACTGCAGCTCACCATTTGTAAACTGGACCTTTTTTGGGGGGGGGGGGGTTCTCAAGAAGGGTTGAGATGACTTGAAAAAGTTATTTTTGGCTATGCCAATTGGAAGATTGTGCAAGCTGTAGTTTTTTTTATTAAAAAAAGTAACCATTCAGAAGCTGTGGAATCCAGCAGCCCATAATTTGTGGACTTGGACATATTTGTTCCCATCCTGCTGGATGGGTGTATTATTGGCACACGCACTAATGGCATACTGTGCCATCATGGGCAACTATCAACATTTGTAGGAAATGAGGAAGACCACATTACAAATGGAATGACTCAGTCAAGGAAGCCACAGCCCTGAATATGCAGGATATGAACTGGACTGTGAATGACTTGAGACTCTGACTCTGATACGTCTCTCATTCATGGGGTCAGAATAAGTGGCGGCTAACATGCAAAGGCTTACTTAATCTATAGTCTCATTTCCAGGAGACATACCTCTTGTTTCACCATTTCTCTACCTCTGCAGCCTACATGGCCTTTCTGGCTGGAGGATTTTGAGAATTATAATTTTCCCAAGCTCTGATTCCTATTCAGAAGAGTAAATATTAGGTTTTAAAACTCTGTTATAAAGGAGAGATACCCCAAACCAAAGAACTCCTAATAAAAGTTCACATTTAAGTTTATGAGACCTGACTCCAGTTCTTAGTGTCTCATTATTTAGGAGCAAGTCTAGTCACATTGTCTCAGCTTGTAAAATACATTGGACTTTAGTAGAAAATCTTCAGCCAAATGAAATGCAAAGTATATAGAAAAGAATCATTGCTTGGGTGCTTTGAAGAAACCCATTCAAGAAAAGAAATATTCATTCTCTGACTTGTTCTGCATTACACTGGCCTTTAATAATAATCCAACCTGAAAGCCTTATCAAAGCAAAGAGGCCCGGTTATTTACCCAATAAGGTAAAGGTAAGTCTAGTTGTGTCCAACTCTGGGGAGTGGTCTCATCTCCATTTGCGATGGCATGCCCGAGCCTATGGGAAAACTATATTGTCCGACTTTACTCGGGGGCTATCTGTACACATTCTGTTAAGATTAAGACCCTTAGCAGACAGAGACACTTTAGGCAAAGTGAAAAGATAACCAAAATGAGTTTACTGTAAACAAGATGAATAAAGTGATAGTTCCAGGTTAACTCCACCTGGAACTATCATAAGGTAACTTAAAACAACACATTACAAAATGAGATTTTGATAGTTGCAGTCATCTTTCTTGACTCTTCTGCTTCTGCTGCAAAGCGATGGTTTATAAATTGGTGCTTCAACTGTTTCAATCTTCTTTCTTATGAACCTTAGGCTGGCCAAAAGCTTTTGTTGTCCTTTGGACATGGTATAATAATACTGCTAAATGCACATGCCAAGAATGCCTGTTTTTGGATTGCTGAGGCCTAGGATTTCCAGACAATGTCCCAAGCCTCTAGTGACTATAGAAAAAGATGTTGCTGTTTGTCAGACTGTGCGGAAGGTTAGCAGTCTTCCCAGTTTCAGACCTTTGTCAATACACACAGAGTCAGAGTAAATGAAAAACAAAACTTTACTCATAAGTAAGCAGCTTTAACAAAACCAGCCTTGAAAAATAACCATAGTCCATTGCAGATAACTTACACAAAGTCCAAAGCATTATAACCATGCATTATCTGCATCTTCGATGGTGCAAGAAGTCCTGTGTTAAATGGTCCAGAACAAGTCCAGTGGTAGATACATGGTAGTCTTCATGATCTCCTTCTTCACACAAAGTCAAGGAAAAAACACTCCTCTTGATATCCTCCATGCAGGGGGTGGCTCAAGCTTAATTGCTTCATTATCCAGGTGTTCTTCCTCAACACACATTCAAACAGAAGATGATCCTTGCAATTACTTAGCTAATATCCATATACTGTAACAAAAAAGAAGTCCGGCAAGAGAGCTCTATACAGGGAAATGGAATAGACGAACTAAGGCTGGCCTCGGGGGGGGGGGGGGGTTATGCTATACCCAAACACTAATAAAAAGGAAGATATCTACACTATTGGAAAACCTATAAACAGGGGGAACTAAAGCAGAGAAGAGGAAAAGGGCAGAGCAAAGACTTCACACCATTTCTAAGCCGAAGAGTCGGTATTGCCATATGGCCAGCATGACTGCATGGAGCGTACCTTCCCGCAGAAGAAGTACCTATTGATCTACTCACATTTGCATGTTTTTCAACTGCTCGGTTGGTAGAAGCTGGGGCTTACAGTGAGACCTCACCCCGTTTCCCAGATTCAAACTGCCAACCTTTTGGTCAGCAAGTTCAGCAGCTCAGTATTTTAACCCGCTGCGCTACCCAGTACCCACTCAAATGTCCCAGATCTCTTCATACCCCAGTTCCCTCCCTAGTTTACCATTGCATACATGTCACCCTGGTTAATGAAATCATGTGCTCATGCTTTTATCAACACAATCTCACAGCGGTTTGACTATTTACTATTATATTGTTATTCCAAGGAAGAGGACAGCCTTTTTCACATAGTTTCCCCCTTCTTTTTTCTTCCAGGGTCAAAGGACTGCCCATGTTGATCAGCCCAAGACACCTAGACAGAAAATTGTGAAACAAGAGCAGATTCCTAAAGTTCCTGATCTGACCACACATAAAGCAGATGAGGTCCACTATGCAGCCTTGGAGTTCAAATTTAAAAACTCAAATATCAGTCCTCCGATTGCAGAGGAAGAAACAGTGGAATATTCAGCAATCAGACGGAAATAAAGACCTTATTCCCAATCAGGCATGAACTAGACTATTGAGAGCAAGATCGTCTGATGTAAAGACTGAGCTCACTCAGACATGAATGCAAGGCTTGAATGAATAGAATGTTTCTCATCAAGGAGTTGGAGATGGATGTGGCAGAGGAAAAGTAAGCAACTTCTGACTTCTATGTTCTCCAGGAAAGTATCAACCCATCCCATCACAAATAGGTAAGGCAGAAGAAACCTTGAGAAGTTGGTAGGGCTGGAAGACTCTATTGTGGAAACTTCAGCTTTTTCAGCCTGGTTTCCATGAGACCATTAGACTATCTTGAAGGACGTTGATAGTTGCTCACCTCAGTCCTGGACAATAGAGTTTTAATTTGAAAATTTCCATTTTTTAAATAATAAATGTGTTCTGCAGCTCTATTATTCGCAAGTATTTTCAACAAGTGCAAATGTTTCTGAATCTGTGTTTTTAAACAGCATTATTTTATGTATTTATTTATTTTATGTTTTGTTATATCTTCCCTTTGTATGATAAAAATAATATCAGGTCATGTTTTACATATTTAGCTGTTTTGGCAAAGGTTGCTTTTTCTTGTCTCTCAATAATAAATCTCTGTACCATATACAGAATGGAGGAGCTTACTCGGACATTACCATATCTTGATCAAAAGCATGCAGAAATTGAAGCACACAACAGAATCTGAGCAGCAAAATTGTTGTGTGATCATCTATCGAGTGATTGGAGCATTGCTTCTCAAACTGTGGGACTCCCCTCAGCTCAGTGTTTCTCAGCCTGGTGGCCGGGACCCCTGAGGGGGTCATGAGGGGGTTTCAGAGGGGTCACCAAAGACCATCAGAAAACACATATTTCTGATGGTCTTAGGAACCCCTTTGGCAGAGAAGGCTGAAGATCTCTCCGCCTGCCGTTCTCTTCATTTTTGGAAACAGACGCCAAATCCTCCCTCCAAAAACCCTTCTCCTGCTCCCTGGATGTAGGTGAACTAATACTTCAAAACTCAAGGTCAATGCCCACCAAACCCTTCCAGTATTTTCTGTTGGTCATGGGAGTTCTGTGTAGGAAGTTTGGCCCAATCTATTGTTGGTGGGGTTTAGAATACTCTTTGATTGTCTAAGTCTAAATTCCAGCATTGACAATTCCCAAATATAAAGGTCTATTTTCCCCAAACTCCACCAGTGTTCACATTTGGGCACCTTGAGTATTCGTGCCAATTTTGGTCCAGATCCATCATTGCTTGAGTCCACAATGCTCTTTGGATATAGGTGAACTACAATTCCAAAACTCACCAAACCCTTCCAGTGTTTTCTGTTGTTCACGGGAGTTCAATTCCATTGTTGGTGGAGTTCAGAATGCTCTTTGATTGTAGGTGAATTACAAATCCCAGCAACTACATCTCCCAAATGATAAAATCAATTCAAATTTGGGAGTATTGCATATTTGTGCCAAATTTGGTCCAGTGAATGAAAATACATCCTGCAAATCAGATATTTAAATTATGATTCATAACAGTAGCAAAATGACAGTTATAAAGTAGCAACATGAGGAACTGCTTTGATTTTCTGGATCATATAACTGTCTGGAAGGGCCCCAAGACTTTGTGCAATCTTCCCTAGCCAAGAGGAATTACAGTGTATTGCAAAGTGCAGTCCTATCCAGCTTATTCAACAGGTTAGAGGTCAAGATGTTGTTAAAATTGTAATGGCTGTAAAGCAGAATCCGGGGTGGGGGGTGGGTGGGTGGGGAGGGGTGTGTGTTAGCTTGCAAATTCAAGATTGGTCACTAGATGGTGTAGAGCCAACTGAGAGAGGAAGGGAGAAGAACTATGTTGAATATTTTTTTTAAGTTGTGCTTAGAAGATAAGGAGGCATATGCATATCAACGCTTCCCCCAGGGCTGATTCAGTGTGTCTGCACTGTCACACATCCTGCTGCCCCAGCATTGATGTATGTTGTCCTCTTGCCATTATAGTAACAAGCAACCAGGAACATGAAATCGCTCTCCATTGTTGCTTGTAACCAGTGTGATACTTGTCAAAGTGTCAACATGATTTGGAAAAGGAGAATGAAAGAGATATGGCCGTATAAATAACAGAAACCATTCCAAGTCTAGCACAATAATTCAATTTCTTTGGCTGTATTCCTTGGAAACCTGGAGTTTGTACCTGGGTGAGGATTCGTGTTCTCTGGCTGAGAATTCTGAATAACCCTTCCTAAACTGCAAATCCCAGGATTTCAAGGGATATTTCCATGATAGTTAAAATTTTATTTATTTATCGTGTCAGGAGTGAATTGAGGGTACAGCTATGTATTTTTTTTAATGCAAACAAAGTTAGAGCTGTTCAGCAGTGGAACTCTCCTTCTTTGGAGGCTTTTAAGCAGAGACTGGATGGCCATCTGTCAGAGGTGCTGTTGTAGTTCAGCCTGTGATTGTGTCTGATGTCAATTGGGATGAGGATTTTCCTGGGCCTGAGGTTTCTCATGAACTGAGCGCTTCTCCTGTAGATTCCCAGGGTCAAATTCCTGGATGAGGTCCACAGCAGTCTTTCACCGAGAAACTGTCTTATGAGGATCATTTGTCAGGAGCAGAATTTAATGAGTTTAAAGGCAGAAGACAAGACTTTTGTAAACTAAGACAAAGTTCTCAAGATCGCCAAAGGTCAGCCTGTCCCTGGGCAAAGAAAGATAAGAAATCCTTATCTGGCTCTAAAGGCAAACTGAATGCTTTCCTTTCATTTCATGGGACAGGAAAAGCTTTATATGATGTGGGGAAAGGATTTTAGCTTAGTCTCATCAATATTGAACTTTCATGACAGTCTTGTCTCTAAGTGGATTTCTAATTTTATGTTTCAAGTTTTTGCCAGGTTCCTGTTCTGTTTATTGAATCTCTAGGCTGTCTTGTTCTTTTGAATTTTGCATCCTTGGATCTTGGGTTTTTACCTTTGTGAAGTTCATGGACTACTTGCTACCTTTGCAAACACTGTTTTGGACTACATATATCCTTTGCTTACATATATCCTTCAATAAACTGCGTGCTGATTTTACTATACTGGTGTGCTGTTTAAGGACAGAGGTGTTCCTGCTCTGGGATACAATAGGTGCTTTGAATGTGACTTTCCTGCTTCTTGGAAGGGAGTTAGATGACTCACGAGGTCTCTTCCAACTCTATGATTCTATCATTCTAGAAACTTGGCATTATACTAGATTTCCTTTAACCAAAAATGGCTACTTGTAGTGCCACTGGTGTCACTGTGAGAAGGTCCTTCACTGTGCATGTGGCAGGGCTCAGGCTGCATTGTAGTAAGTACTGTGGTTTGCTCTTCTCCACACTTTCATGTTGTGGACTTCACTGTGTAACCCCCCTTTTTTTAGCTCTGCATCTCATGGTGCCAGAGCACAGCCTGTTCAGCACCTTCCAAGTCTCCCAATCTTCTGTGAGCCCATGAGGTTCAGTTTGGAACAACAGTTTAAACCAGGCATCCTTAAACTGTGGCCCTCCAGCTGTTTGGGCCTCCAACTCTCCAAAGCTTAACAAGCTTGTTCAATTGTCAGGAATTCTGGGAGCCCAAACAGCTGGAGGTCTGCAGTTTTAGGATGCCTGGTTCAGTTGGTTGAGGTTCAGTTGGGAGCAATAGTTTAAACCCTTGTGCCAGCTGAACTGCTGACTGAAACGTTGGTGGTTCAAATCCAGGGAGTGGGGTGAGCTCCCATCTGTCATCTAGCTTCTCATGCAGGGACATGAGAGACGCCTCCCACAGGATGGTAACACATCCCGGCGTCCCCTGAGCAACATCTTTGTAGGCTGCCAATTCTCTCACACCAGAAGTGACTTTCTCAAGTAGCTCCTGGCATGGGAAAAAATTAGTTCCTCATGAATCACACTTGGGAAACAGAGCCTAAGACATTCTGGTCATTACAAAAAAAATGAAAACAGGATATCAGTGAAACACTTCCTAGAAATGAAGAAATGAAATATGTGGTTAAAGCGGTTAAGAGAATTAGCCAAGGTCAGAAACAGAGATTAATAGTAATTATTATTACTATCTTTATTTGTACTTCGATGCCATTTCTCCAAAGGGATTTGGGGTGGCTCAAAGAAGCACTCCTGAGCTAGACTCAGGTCAGATAGTCCAGATTAATAGTGAAAAATGGGATTTGGGAATAAGAATGAGAGACATTTGTTTGGTTGTTTGAGTTAGTCAGGATCTAGATGTGTCAAATGAGTCATCAGATTTCACGTGGACATTTTGTTCAATAAATTCACAGACATGCGATGAAAAAGATTTTGCAAACATTATAGCTGTTTTTGATTTGGGGATGTATGTGCTGAATTTGAAAAACACAATGGTATCTCACACCAATTAGACTAAATCAAATCAACAAGAAACATTCTAAGCAGTGCTGGGGGGGGTCAAGAAACTGGCACATATATACACATGTGGTGGTCTTGTAAATATGTTCAAAAATTTTGGGGAAATGTATTTCAAGAAATAAGAAGAATCACCCAAACAGAGATAACAGGGACACCGGAGATAGCACTACTATCGTTTATTGATAATGTTAATATACCAAAAGAACTAAAAGAATTAATTGCCAACCTGGTAACAGCAGCAAGATTGTTAATAGCTAAAAAAAATGGAAAGAAGGAGGGGAATGTCAACTGGAAGAGTGGTATCGGGAGATCTGGGACATTGCAATAAATGATAAACTGACAGGAAACATAAAGGTTAAAAGAGGATTATTAAAAAAGATGATTTTGGGACGATTTGGGGGAAATTGGTAGAATATGTATATATAGAAGGTAAAGGAACCAAACCTGTAATAGTAACAACTGATTTTTGGAAATAAGTATTATAATTGGCTGGTCTGAGGTGAAGGGTCAGCACTGGGTGATAGGACAAGATGTAATGAAGCCGAAGGATGAAATACTATAGGCATTAAGACATACATGTTCTGTATAAGTTGTTAAGGGATAGTGTTAAGTATAACAATGTTTAAATACTGAATATGTTAAAACTACAATAAAATAAAAGCTTCAAAAAAAGAAAAGAAAAACACAATAAAATATCTTGCTACTCACAGTTCATTAACAAAGTCAATTTTTAAAAATCATTCAGTTGATCAATGCTAATAAAGTTGGCCAATTGCAACATTCACACCTACCTCCAACAGACTTGCTTAGTTTCCAACAGATCTCACAACCTCTGAGGATATTTATTTATAGTATCAGGAGCGAACCAAACAGTTGTATTGTATTTTTTAAAATAAAAAACCCCGCAAAAAAACCACAACGTTTGCAAACTTGGCATTCTATTAATATGTTCTTTGACCAGAAGCTGGACACTTGGAGTGCTTCTGGTATTGCTATAGGAAGGTCCTCCACAGTGCACGTGGCAGGGCTCAGACTGCATTGTAACAGGTGGTCTGTTGTTTGCTCTTCTCCACACTTGCATGTCTTGGACTCCACTTTGTAACCCCATTTTTTAAGGTTGGCTCTGTATCTCGTGGTGCCAGCTCAGTCTGTTCAGTGCCTTCCAAGTTACCCAGTTTTCTGTGTGCCCAGGAGGGAGTCTCTCATTTGGTATCAGCCATTGATTGGGGTTCTGAGTTTTAGCCTGCCACTTTTGGACTCTCGCTTGCTGAGGTGTTCCTCTGAGGATACTTGCCATAGATGTGGGTGGAATGTCTGGAGAGAATGCTTCTGGAACGTGGCCATTCAGCAACCCAGTGATTCCAGCCATGAAAGCCTTCACCAACAAATTCAGATGTTACTCAGTCTTGGTTAAGAGCAGGTGTTGATGTTTCTTTGAGTGCTTTTGAACAGATTTTTGTGTTTCATATCAGCAAATTAAAGTGTTTTTGAAACCTATTAGAACACTTGAACTCATTTCTTACTATTTATTCTCAACTTTCTCACATCTTTTAAAATACAAATTTCATACAAAGCAAGTTATGTGTGTGTGTGTAAGTTGTGCGTGCTATACATAATGGGGGCAAATCTGAGTATTGAATTTAGAACTTACTTTTTTTATCTCCCCAGTCCGAACTTCAGTTCTTGTGGTCTGAGAAAAGCGCTGCCATTTGAAGAAAAGTCACAGGGTGCAATACAGTAAGAGGAAGAACCCTGTCTCATGTAAGCGTATGAGGCCTGGCCCTTGCTCAATCCTACCATTGCCACAGACACAAAAGAACAATATATTCGCTAATAGGCCTATTCTAAGATACGGCTGTGCAACACTTGGTGGCTGAGACAATATCTTTAAAAGGAATGAGAGAGTATTAAAAGGTTATGTAGTTCAAGTATTTGATATTGGCTAGTGTTCGCTATCAGCTTAGCCAAACATACTTAAAACCCAGTAACCTCTCCTGACCCCAATCACCAACCAGACAAAAATATTCTGATCATTAGCAAAATGGACCTCCTTCTCTGTGCGAAGCTGACAAAGTAGATTGAAGAGAGGAAAGTGATACAATCAACATGCCAAAATAGGAGTAAGTACTGCTCATTAATATGGAACAGGTATATACACCCCCCCCAAAGGTATACAATAGTTTTGCATTCAAGGTAAACCCTAACTGGTTTGGTGTCCTGGCTTTCGGTGGGGGCCCTGAACCATTTTTTGGGAGGTTCCTGAAATCGAGAGGGCAGAGATCTGTTTTCTATCAGCCCATTATGGGGGTGAGGGCTTCCCACACAGGCTCCCCTTCCTGGTTCGCACTTTAAGGAGGCTACTTCTTATCTGCTGTTTCTACCCTAGAGGAGGCATGTGGCTGCAGGCCCTGGAAGGCGTGAGCTCTCCTGTGTGGCGATTTGTAAAAAGTCACCATGATGTCAATGGGTTGACTGGAAAGACATATTTCGGCAGTTGATTGGCTGAGCCAATTAGGAGCCAGAGTTCTGAATGACTGCTGTCTCTGGCTTGCTGATGAGACAAACAGTTTTAACTGCCACTTTCACCCCAGAGAGTGCTGACTGGAAACAGCCAGGAAGGAAATGGCTGCCAACTCTCTGAAGCCTAATAATGTCTAAGGCATGAAGCATATTTTTAAAACTGTTTTAAAGGACTGTTTATTCCCTCTGTTCTTTGTGTGAATTCAGAGAGACTGCTGTATGTGTTGTTGCCCTGTTTGATCTTTTGAACGGAAGTAAAGATACTGTTTAACCACTGAGCTGCTGAGCTTGTTGACTGAAAGGTTGCAGATTCGAATCTGAAGAGCAGCGTCAGCTTCCGCTGTCACCCCCAGCTTCTGCCAACCTAGCAGTTCGAAAACGTGCAAATGTGAGTAAATCAATGGGTACAGTTCCAGCGGGAAGGTAAAGTTGCTCCATGCAGTCATGCTGGCCACATGACCTTGGAGGTGTCTGCTGACAATGCCGGCTCTTCGGCTTAGAGATGGAGATGAGCACCACCCCCCAGAGTCGGACACAATTAGACTTAATGTCAGGGGAAGCCTTTACCTTTACCTAAAGATACTGTTACTTGTTACATAAGCCCGAGTGACACTTTATTATACTGCAGATTATATTTTGGTTCAGAAACTGTGGTAAGGCTTCTGTTTATTTACATTTACCAACCCCCACATCCTGTATGCCACACACACACACACTCCTTGGAAACAGAGTGCGTGTGTAGTGTGCAGGCCCAGAGCATGTGCCAGGGCCTGCAGCCAAGCACCGCTTACTCTGTAAGCGCCGCTTACTCCAAGGAGAGTGTGTATGTGACATGTAGGAGTGCCTGTACCTGCCAGGGTCTGAAGCCAAGCGCTTTACTCTGTGATGCTGAAAAGCAGGCCAGGAACAAGGACCCACTCCTGCTTGCTTTTTTGTCAAGCTGAGTTTTGTACCAGGAGGGGTCTTCCAGTTCTGTGCTCCTGAAGAAAGAGAAGAAACGAAGGAAACGGGAGAAATAAATTCCACGCACAACTCTAGTATTCATTCACATAATTATTTCTAGCTCAGGAATCAGGTCTGAGTCCCTCGATAGAGATGAGAAGGTCAGGGTACAAAAGTTTTAAATAAATAAATAAAAATAAATTTTGTTGTTTGCATTTCCTCTCCAAAATATGTATGTGCCCTTAACAGGATTAAAGATCCAAATCTAGAGAAGTGTCACAAAATGGCATGAGAAATGTAAGGGAGGGTTGCAACTCTGTGCTTCAATAACATGAGCAGCTCATGGCTGCAGAGAGACAGCAGTTTGAACACCTGATATGAAAATGCAATTTAAGATGGAGTTTGCAACTCTGATGAAACCATGATTATAATATTTATTTTCCCATAGATACACATTTATCCATCCAATTATAATAAAGAGAGGAAAATCATAAATGTTATAAAATAATAATAATAATAATAGAGTAAAATAAGGGAAACATAATAACAGTAATAATAGAGTAAAATAATAAATGTAATAATAACAACAATAATAAAGTAAAATAATAAATGTAATAATAATAAATAGAGTAAAATAATAAATGTAAAATAATAACAACAACAATATAGTAAAATAACAAAACGTTGACTCAAGTATAAGCCAAGGCGGACTTTTTCAGCCTACAAAAAGGGATGAAAAACTAGGCTTATACTCGAATATATACAGTACTTATTAATGATTGAGACACTATTTCTATAATTATAACAGTTCTCCCAACCTACTTAATTGGGCATCAGGAAGTCCCTTCTACCAACAACTGGTGTACAGGTGTATGGCATTTCTATCAGACTTTGTGGGTAGGTGGACCCCAACTTGGTATATATATTACGTAAGTAAGTAACTGATGGAGAAGATTGGTTTTATATAGATTGCATTTGCCCTAGTTTGATAGAGGCAGTTCCAGCTAATCCTGTTAGTTTTCAGTTGCTTTTAAATTGCCTGATTTTTTCCTAGCTGGGCCAGCTTTAGCTGGAGATCTAAACTGAGCCAGGGATTGGACTTGATCGCTGATTGCTAATGAGCATACTCATGGTCCTTCGTCTTATTTTTCACAATGTTCTTTAAAAAAAGAAAGAAAAGAAAATCTAGACTACACCAGTGTTTCCCAACCAGTGTGCCAGGGCACACTAGTGTGCCGTGAGCAATCATCAGGTGTGCCGTGAGCGAAATTGGAACCTCCAATACCCTTACTTATTAAAGGAGCGCCGCTACGTCACAGTACAAAATGCACAATTATTCATACATACTCATATGAAAAAAACACATTCAAAGTACCCAATCCTGCTGGAGAAAATCAAAAGTCTTACATAAGGTAGTTCAGCGTGGTCACCACAGAGAGCGGAGGAGTTGCGAACCAGTTCACTGAGCGCTCCTCTACGGAAAACTCGCAATATTTTATGAAATCACGGAAGTGAGTGCAAAAAACAAAGTGTATCCTCACGATGTTATCCAATGTCAGTTCTGGGATCTGCACAATAACACAGTCAGTTTGCAGGAAATTTAAAGAAGAAGCACCATAATGATAGCGACAAGGTAGAAAATCACGTAGATAATCACTTATATTCAAACCGCCAGAGGCTGAAGATAGATGTGGCGATGGAATTGAAAGCTGGCATGGGGAAACTTGGACCTTCCAGGTGTTTTGGACTCCAACTCCCACCATTCCTAGCAGCCTCAGGCCCTTTTCCTCCCCCCCCCCCCCAGCCACTTAAGCAGGAAAGGGCCTCAGGCCGTTAGGAATGGTGGGAGTTGAAGTCCAAAGCACCCAGAGGGCCGAAGCTTTCCCATGATTGGTAGCTGTTGAGCAAGACCTTCGTGTGTGTCTTTCTGCCATTCCTGCCAGGATATCTATGTTGTGTTCATCGAAACAGGCCCAGGTTTCACACTGAGTGTATAAATACATTCAAAAACATATTAACTATATGTATTACTGTGTTAGAGTGTCATTTTGTGCCATTTTGGTTGGTGGTGTGCCCCAGGATTTTGTAAATGTAAAAAATGTGCCGCGGCTCAAAAAAGGTTGAAAAACACTGGACTACACTATCACTAAAAGTTAGGATAGGTGCTTTCTTGATTATTATAGTAAAGGTAAAAGTTTCTCCTGACATTAAGTCTCGATGTGTCCGACTCTTCGTTGTGGCGTTCATCTCCATCTCTAAGCTGAAGAGCCGGCATTGTCGGCAGACACCTCCAAGGTCATGTGGCCAGCATGACTGCATGGAGCGCCACTACTTTCCTACTGAAGTGGTACCTATTGATATACTCACATTTGCACGTTTTCGAACTGCTAGGTTGGCAGAAGCTGGGGCTAACAGCGGGAGCTCACCTCACTCCCTGGATTTGAACTACCGACCTTTCAGTCAGCAAGTTCAGCAGCTCAATGATTTAACCCACTGCACCACCGGTGGCTCTTTTTTAAAATAGTGGTCCTAATTTTAAAGCTATCCAAGATGCTGAATCCTATTCCCCCTCGATGTTTTCAACACCTTGGATAGCAAACAAAAATTAAACTCATACCTATATTGGTTATCCACCTCATTAATATTGTAAATACAACCACCTACCAGGATTAAAAGAGCAAAGAGGGCTAGAAACATCTCATACACATATCGCAGAATAGACAACATTTCAGGATGTACCAAAAAAAGAAAAGAAAAAAATGACGTTATTCTAGAAAATAGCCAAACATGTTTCTATATGAAAATGTTTGTTTATTTCTTCTTTTATTTCTCATTGTTACCCAGGTAAAAAGAATCATATCAGTCAATTTACAATTTGCAAAATCAATTATGGAATGTTTGCAAAATTGTCTCAACTTTCAATAGGCACCTTAATAAACACTTGCATCGCTAAGCTTATGCAACTGATACTTTAAACAGTTGGAGACAGAGCATTATACTATTCCATATTTTATGTGTATCATTTTTTAAAAATGCATTATGTCCAGAATAAAGATTTTTTGGTCAGACTCTAAAGCAGGGGTACTCATTAGGTTGCTCGGGAGCTACTAGTAGATCTTCGGCCCTCTTCCAGGTGATCTTCGGGCCTCACCAGCTGGATGGGGCGCTCCGCCATGCACGTGCACACCCTGCGCGCACACGCGCTCCCACTGCTGGCTTCCACTCTCGCGGTGCTTCTTTTGCCTGCGGGGCATTGCAGGAAGAAGGAAGCATGAGGCAGGGAAGAAGTGCTGCACAGGCGGAAAACAGCAGCAGGAGCACGCGTGGTGTCAAGAGTGCACGGTGGCAAGAGCGCGCAGCGGCAGCGGGGGCAGGTAGATCTTTTGGACTTGGTTGCTTTAAGAGTAGTTTGCATGCTGAAAAAGTGTGAGCACCTCTGCTCTAAAGTATCTAAGAAAAAAAAATACAGATAAACACTTACTATGCAAGAGAAATGCAAAACCTGCCTTTCCAAGACATGGTGAGTAGGAAACAATGTAATTGTGAAAAAATGTGCAGTCCATTGTGTTTTGAAAATAATATACGCATAAAAATAACAGATAATATAAAAATAAACGTCATCATAATCGACTTTCACTCGTGGCCAAGTGTAGGGTCTTAGTGATGGGTCTATAGGTGACTGTAGAGACCAATTCTTGGGCTGTATGTTCTTTCACAATCAGAACATTTTGTTGTTGCATGCTTTCATGGCCAGAATCACTGGGTTGCTGTGAGTTTTCCAGGCTGTATTGCCATGTTCCAGAAGCATTCTCTCCTGACGTTTCGCCCACATCTATGGCAGGCATCCTCAGAGGTTCTGGGGTCTGTTTGGAAACTAGGCAAGTGATATTTATATATATGTGGAATGTCCAGGGAGGGAGATAGAATTCTTGTCTACTTGAGGCAAGTGTGAATGTTGCAATTGGCCACCTTGATTAGCATTGAATGGCCTTGCAGCTTCAAAGCCTGGCCGGTTGCTGCCTGGGGGAATTCTATGTTGGGATCACTTTGCTTAGTTTGTTAACAGACCTCTCAACGCTCGGGTCGCCTTAGATCGCTCGGTCGGAGAGAATCGCTGAAAGATGGTCATACGAAAACTCTCGCTCTCTCGCTTTCAGATGGAAGGCTCTCTCTCTCTCTCTCTCTCTCTCTGGCTTTTCTTCACAAATGAAGATTCAGGAAGAATTCATCCCACACTTTCTACAAACGTGTTGATTTTCAGAAGTTGGATTTGTCCTTTGAGCCTGTGCAATTGATTTTTCTGGTGGAGCAGAGCGTGCACAGAACTGGCCTCACCCTTTAAACCAAAGGTTCGTCTGCCAGGGCCTAGCAAGCATAGGACGGTGGCATCGAGGTCCTCAGGCCGTAGGTTTGGTTCGAGTTTCCTTCTCTTAGATGGTTGACCTTACAGGGTTAGACAAGGACCATCTGCCTGGGTTTGAATTTAGAGTTTTCCTTCTCCTAGGATGCTTGCCAAAAGGCTAGAGAGCCCATCCTGCCCATTGACGCTCTTTGTCAGACCCTTTGGTTGTGACCTGTCTGGCATGGGAGGCCCTACTGGTGGCTATTAAGCCACCGCCAGCATAGCTCACAACTTCATTAGGTACGCAAGCCTCTTCCCACAACAAGGGGGCGCCAACGGAGAGGAGCAGTCCTGACAAGGATTTGCTTAATACACATTCCTCTTGAAATGTTTTAATTCATACAATATTGCCATACTCTGATATAAAAAAGGAACAATGAATCATTATAAATGTGTGCCTCATTGTTAAAAACAAAAACGGGAACACTTCTAAATGTTGGTAAGGCTTCAGTGCTCTGCAATCTCAAATTTACTCAAGTTAAGCATCAGGAAATTGCCTAAATTGAGTGAATTGAAGCTGCTTTCCAAAATAAAAGGATACATGTATACTTAGAAGAAGGAAGTAGCAGAGGAGGGAGCAGCAGCAACAACAAAGGAATAATAATAATGCCGAGAAAGGATTCCTTGAAAAAAACAAACAAACAGGAAGTGAACTAGCAGTAAGTGTGCTACCAAGAAGGGACATTTATGGAAGTGAATCAGTTCTAGGATGGTGGAAAATGGGGGGAAAAATCTCTCTTTGCCCAAAGGAACATAAAGGGACATTTGGGAGCAAACAGTGATTTGGGGGGCAGTATCCCCAATGCTCTCGGTCCCACCTCCTTCTCAGGTCTGGTTGGTGGGGACAAGAGACAGTGCCTTCTGCACCTGTGGAACTCCCTCACCAGTGAAGTCAGATTAGCTCCCTCCCTCCTGACCTTCAGAAAAAATTTAAGACTTTGGGACCAAGACTTTGAACAATAATTCAGTAAAATAAGTGAATATGGTTCTGGCCCAGCTTACTTGTCCAAACGCATCTGCCACCTCGTAACTTAAGATAATCCGGGGAGGCCCTGCTCTCGATCTTGCCAACATTGCAAACACAGCTGGTGGGGATGAGAGACAGGGCCTTCTTGGTTGTGCCCCTCTGCCTATGGAACGCGCTTCCAAATGAAATACAATTGACCCCATCCCTCCTGGCGTTCAGGAAAAAATTGAAATCGTGGTTCTGGGACCAGGCTTTTAGACAACAAACATAAAGCAGCACTTTGATTGGAAATGGATTGGCAAGGTGATGTATTTGAGGATAGGGTTTTATTGTGCAAGTAATGGTTTATGTACTGTTTTTAATTAATGGTTTATGTATTTAATGCTTTAATGGTTTTTGTACCTAATGGTTATTGTATTTAATTCTTTACATGTAACAGCATCGAATTGCTGCCAATGTAAGCCGTCCTGAGTCCCCCTTCGGGGGTAGAGAAAAGACGGGATATAAATACTGGAAATAAATAATAAAATACTAAATAAGTGAAATTACGACTGGAATGTCTTCTGGACTATGATTTTAAATTGTGTGATTTTCATTATTGGTTTTAATGTTTAGATGTTTTATCTTTTTGGTTTTAATGTATATGTATTTTATTTATATATCTGTTTATGCGGCATTGAATTGTTGCCTCGTTGTAAGCTGCTCTGAGTGAGAAGGGCGGGACATAAATATAGTAAATAAATAAATAAACATTGCTTGGGGCTCCACCAGAAACTTTTTCTTCAGAAATGGCCCCACAGCTGGAAATGTTTGTGAACTCCTGCCCTAACCTGATTGATGCCCACTTTTCGCTTTAGGGGGATCAGTCACAGTCAATATCTCACGCATAACTCAGCCGTGATTTCATGGCCATCTGTAGGGGTGATGCAATCAATTTTAGTCATTGGCAAAGAAGAAAAGTTCTCCCATTTTTTTATGTGACTTAACCCACCCGCTTGACAGAATTCTGTTTAATCACAACTGAGCCTATGAGAAAATGATGGCATCAAGTTCATCTGGTATAATTCTTCGTTACAGTCAACTCACTGAACCAACCTTCTTTTTCGAGTTGACAGAAACTGAGCTAAGGAGCTACTTCCCATGAAGATCTGACTGCATCATCATCATACGTAGATTGTTTCATTTTAAAAGATGAAAATGAAATTTTGCAGAAATTCTCAGTATGTTCCAAAACTGAATGAATATTATGGTTGGGAGTCAACTAATACAATTGTGTGTTCCCAACTTTCCTGAATAGAAATTGTTTGTTAGTCCTTCTTTCATTTGGAGCATAGTAGCCGCGAGTTGTATTTTTAACATAGGCTTGAGGTGCACATGTTCAATATGAAGTAACTTGTAAAGACTATGTTGTTGTTTATTTGTTCAGTCACTTCCGACTCTTCGAGACCTTATGGACCAGCCCACGCCAGAGTTCCCTGTTGGTCATCGCCACCCCCAGCTCCTTCAAGGTCAAGCCAGTCACTTCAAGGATTTTTATTCATTTATCGTGTCAGGAGCAAACTAAATAGTTGTATTGCATTAAAAAACAAACAAAACACAAAAGATTTCAAACTTGATATTCAATTAAATGTCCTTTGACCAGTAGCTGGCCACTTGGAGTCCCTCTGGTGTTGCTATAAGAAGGTCCTCCATTGTGCAAGTAGCAGGGCTACTTCAAAGATGCCATCCATCCATCTTGCCCTTGGTTGGCCCCGCTTCCTTTTTCCTTCCGTTTTCCTCAGCAACATTGTCTTCTCCAAGCTTTCCCATCTTCTCATTATGTGGCCAAAGTACTTCATCATGGTCTCTAATATACTTCCCTCCAATGAGCAACCGGGCATTATTTCCTGAAGTATGAACCGGTTTGATCTTCTTGTGGTCCAAGGCACTCTCAGAATTTTCCTCCAACACCACAGTTCAAAAGCGTCTATCTTCCTTCGCTCAGCCTTCCTTATGGTCCAGCTCTCACACTCATAGGTTACTATAGGGAATACCATTGCTTTAACTATGCGGATGTTCGTTGCCAGTGTGATGTCTCTACTCTGTAAAGACTATACCTTCCAGATAACATCACTTAGCTTGGCCATAAGATCCTGAAATCTCTGAAGACTTCTCATTCCTTCTATACACAGTACCTTCCCTCCTAGACACAAGATGATCAAATTCCTCAACCATTATGTCATTGACATAGCTTTAGGAAAACAGCAAGCATTCTGATAAACCCAACTCCACACCTCAAACTGCTATCACCTCCTCCCTCTCTTTCTCTCAATCTTAATTTCACTCTCTCTGCTTCTTTCCCCACTTGTATCTTCCCTGCTTCCTGATACATACTACATACCTTGTGGCTCCCCCAATTTAGTAGGAACATTCCTGTCTAATTCTTTGCCTTCCCACATTTTAGCTGCTTTAAAACTATCCCTGTTTTTCCTTCTTTCTCTTCTTTTTTCTGATCTTGCCTCAACTGAGTTCAAAGCAAAAATGTAGTTTGCACTCAATTAACTCAGATAGGAGAAGATGGGTTCTTACCCTTTCCAGGAGGCTCAGGCAAAAACAGATTGCTCTCACCATGTGTGTTCCTTCTCATTCATAACCTTTGTCGTCTCAACTACACTCTGATGTTGTTTGGCCACCCGTGTTCCTGGTTTTCCACCTGGGAAAGTTGGACGCATGACACACCCACATCTTTCATGCACAGCCAACTTTCTGTTGCCTTCATGGACAACATAGATGACAAATGACATTTACTCAACTCTCACATAACATTGATTCATTCAAAGCCATAGCCATGTTAGCTTGGATTCAGTATACCAAGGGATTTTGTGGCACCTTAAAAACTGACTGAGAAAAGGAAGTTGGTAACAAAAGTCTTGGTAAGTCTTCTTCCTCAGATGCACCTGAGGCAGTACAACTTCTCAGGTGTTACAGATCCCTTTGCATACTGATTTCAAAGAGCTTACTTAGCTGGGTCCCAGCCCTAGTACACAATTGATGGATTGAAACACAGTTCAAGCATGCAGTAAATTTGACATTTTGTTTCCTGGAAAGTAACTGAGTTGAAGTGTTAGAGCTGCAACCCATCACCTTTCAGGCCCCACATGCCTCTGCAGTAGAGGGACCTTGGAGATAGGGTAGAGCCACATAAGAGGGGCATAAATTGCCTGTGAACTAATGTCTCCCCATTCCTAGTATTGATTTGGTGATTGATAAATATGTGAGGGGAAGTCATAGGGAAGAGGGAGCAAGCTTGTTTTCTGCTGCCCTGGAGACTAGGACACGGAACAATGGCTTCAAATTACAGGAAAGGAGATTCCACCTGAACATAAGGAAGAACGGTGAGAGCTGTTAAGCAGTGGTACTCTCTGCCCTGGAAGCGTGGTGGAGGCTCCTTCTTCGGCGGCTTTGGCTGGATGGCCACCTGCCAGGGGTGCTTTGAATGTGACTTGGCTCTTTGGCAGAGTGTTTGATTAGTGGTTTTAATGATAATTTAAGTGTTTTATTGATTTATTCTGTAAGTCACCCAGAGCACCGTTGGTGGAGGGCGACTAAGCAAGTAATAAATTGATTGATTGATTTTCAATCATTTTGTCATTTGTGAGTTGTAGTTGCTAGGATTTATAGTTCACTTACAACCAAAGAGCATTCCAAACTCCACCAATGATGGAATTGATCCAAACTTAGCACACAGAACTCCCATGACCAACAGAAAATACTTGAAGGGTTTGGTGGGCATTGACCTTGAGTTTTGGAGTTGTTGTTCACCTGCATCCAAAGAACACTGTGGACTCAAACAATTATGAATCTGGACCAAAGTTAGCACAAATACCCAATATGCCCAAATGTGAACACTGGTGGAGTTTGGGGGAAAACAGATCTTGACATTTGGGAGTTATAGTTGCTGGGATTTATAGTTTGCCTACAATCAAAGAGCATTCTGAATCTCACCAATGATAGAATTGTGCCAAACTTCCTACGTAGAATTCCAATGAGCAACAGAAAATACTGTGTTTTCTGATGTCTTTGGTGATCTCACCGACATCCCTCCCTGCAACCCCCCCCCCCCCCCCCCAGGGGTCCCTAGCCCCAGCTTGAGAAACACTGTTCTACTATGTTTTACACTGTTTTACTATTTCTGGGAAGAAAAATGGTCATATTCATAGATTTCTAACTCCAAGGATCTTTCATGCTGGATAGGAAGATATTTTTCAAATTTGAATCAAAATTTTCACCCAACATTGAGTCAACAGGGAATCACTTGTACTCAAAGATGCTTCTCCCAGTGTTGCCCAACACCAGATCTCTATGGTTCACTTTTCACAGTGAAATGATGTTGCAACTGATGGGCGACAGTTTCTGGGACGTAACCACTTCTGCTTTTGTAGGTATTTATTTCCAGGAAACTCTGCTTCCTTCAGTACAGCTTTGACAGAACAGGAGAGGCACAACAGCACCAAGACTCTAAGCGAGTCAAGAACAACACTGAAACAAGGTAAGACCATTGATCTTCTAAAAGGGTATGACTTAGATAACGTAAAATAACTTCTCAGTACCATTACCTCCTCCCTACTATCTTTTTGCAAGTGGGTAAAATTGTTATTTATTCAACCAGGCTTTGGGAATTGATTTTTAAAAAGATAATATGGATAATATGATACACTTTGAGATGTTGTTTTTGTTTAATGGCTTATGTTTCAAACTAGCTTTACTTTTTGGATAGCTTAATTGCTTTGTTTTTAAGCTTTTTAAAGCTATTTGTTTTAAAATAAGTTTAATAGCTTATATTTCTAACTAGCATTACTTTTTGGCTAGCCTAATTGCTTTGTGACCTTTTAAAAACATTCATTTTTAAATATGTTAGTTTTAACTGTTGGAGTTCCAAACTAGGTAAAAGGCAGATGATAATAATGATATTAATAATAATTGATTTAAGATAGTGTTTCTCAACCAGGGGGTCGGGACTGCCGGGGGAGTCATGAGGGGGTGTCAGAGGGGTCACTAAAGAACATCAGAAATCACAGTATTTTCTGTTGGTCATGGCGGTTCTGTGTAGGAGGTTTGGCTCAATTCTATCACTGGTGAGGTTCAGAATGCTCTTTGATTGAAGGTGAACTATAAATCCCAGCAACTACAACTCCAAAATGTCAATGTTTATTTCCCCTGAACTCCACCAGTGTTCACATTTCAGCATATTGGGTATTTGTGCCAAGTTTGATCCGAATCCATCATTGTTTGAGTCCACAGTGCTCTCTGGTTGTAGGTGAACTACAACTCCAAAACTCAAGGTCAATGCCCACCAAACCCTTCCAGTATTTTCTGTTGGTCAGGGGAGTTCTGTGTGCCAAGTTTGGTTCAATTTCATCGTTGGTGAAGTTCAGAATGCTATTTGATTGTAGGTGAACTACAAAACCCAGCAACTACAACTTCCAAATGACAAAATCAATCCGCTCCAAACCCACCACTATTCAAATTTGGGCGTATTGGGTATTTGTGCAAAATTTGGTCCAGTGAATAAAAATACATCCTGCATATCAAATATTTACATTAAGATTAATAACAGTAGCAAAATGATAGTTACGAAGTAGCAACGAAAATAACGTTATATTTGGGGTTCACCACCACATATGTATTAAGAGGTTAGAGCATTCGGAAGGTTAAGAACCACTGATGTAAGGGTTGCCAATGGCACTGAATTGAGTTTTAAAGTGCTTAACCTGGGCTAGATTCCATTTATTCTGGTATTTCTTTCACTATGGTTCATCAGTCTCCTCCCCCCCCCCCTCGTTTTCTGTTTTTCCTTTGCTTTTTTTTGCTTCAATATTTCAAGGCTCCAATTCAGGAATAGCCCATTTCTTCACCCACCCAGATTTGTTGGATTTCATTTCCCATTGTTCCTAGCCAACAGTAGCCAAAGTGAGGGATGATGCAGTACATCAACATCTGGAGGTGTCACAAGTTGCTCAATGCTTCTGTAACATGTATGCAACTTCCACTGCTCCAGATGTACTGGACTGCATTGTTTTCATTATGCCCAGTCACCATAAGCCACAATGAGAGATAAGAGCTGCAGTCCATTAATCTCTGGGGCAGTCAGAAGTTCCCACCTCGGCTCTGAAATGTGGTTGGTTATTGAAGAATGTCTTGATTGTGTGACAAGGGGCTTGGCTTGATTTCATAGTACGGAACATTAAAAGGAAAGTATGAGAAGTTTCCAAGACACCTAAAATGAACAAAATGTGCACTTAAAAAGCAGGCCCGGATTACCCATAAGGCCACCCTAGGCCATGGCCTAGGGCGGCACCTTTGGGGGGGGGGCAGCAGGTCCGGACCCTCCCAAAAAAGTTTTTTAAAAAATCCAAAAAAATTCCAAAAAAAATTCAAATATTTTTTTTAAAGCTGCATGCGCGCGGTGGCGTAAGCGCCATCCACGGCCGCCCCCCTCCTTTGCTCTGCTCCCTTTGGCTCTGTCCCCACCCTCGGCTCTGTCCCCACCCCGGCTCCGCCCCCCACCTCCTCACTGGCGCGAGGAGGAGGAAGGAAAGCCCCATCCCCGGAGCCGATGCGGGGCCTCCCCACGGCTCCTCCATCCTTCCTAAAGCCGCGATTTTGGCCGCTTCTCAGGCCAGCATAGTGGCTTTAGGAGGGAGGGAGGACCTGGCGAGGAGCCAAGGGTGGGGCTGGGGGCGGGGTGGGGAGGAGCCGGGGTGGGGCAGAGCGGGGAGGAGTTGGGGGCAGGGCGGAGCCGGGGGCGGGGGTGGAGTGGGGAGGAGCCGGGGTGGGGCAGAGCCGGGGCGGGGGCAGAGCCTTTGGCCTAGGGCGCCAAAAGGGCCTGATCCGGGCCTGTTAAAAAGAACTGTATATTATTTAAAATAATTCAACATCTATCTATCTATCTATCTATCTATCATCTATCTATATCTCGGTGCTCCATGCAGTCATGCTGGCTACATGACCTTGGAGGTGTCTATGGACAACTCCAGCTCTTCAGCTTAGAAATGGAGATTAGCATTAACTCTCAGAGTCTTAATGTCAGGAGAAACCTTTTCTCTCTCCCTCTCTATCTCTCTCCCCCCTATATATAATATTAAGTGAAAAAACCACAAATGCTTTGGAAATTTATGGTATGTGAATGTAGGAAGTTGAGTGAAGAAACACAGAAGTTGAACTGCCTGGAGGAACTTGGAGGGCTGAGAAGAAAATGATGTGGTTTGAGCTCTCTGTCCGTGTAGCTCAGGGCCCTTCCACAAAGCCCTATATCCCAGAATATCAAGGCAGAAAATCCCAGAATATCTGCTTTGAACTGAGTTATCTGAGTCCACACTGTGGGATTTTCTGCCTTGGTTTTCTGGGATGTAGGACTGTGTGGAAGAGCCCACAGTCTCAAGGATGTTTGCTCAAGAGTAAGTCCTCCATGTGATATCAAGCAGGAATTTGGGGGTCTTGCCTGAGAAGGCAGAAACTAGCCAGACCCACCAGAGAGGATCCGGTACTCTGGCGAGAAAGACGCACCCAATTAAAAGTTTTCCCTGATTCTACAAATAAATCTCACCAAATTGAAGAAAATGCCACCAAGTTTATTTCATTCCAGCTGGAGCGGATGTCAAGCCGCAATCGTTTGCCCAAAGCTGACATAAAGCGCAAAGCAATACAGTACATTTTAAATGAGAAACAGAGCTGTCAAAGTTCAAATTCCCCGCCCTCCGCCCCTTCGCCGGCTTCAAGGTGATTGGATAGAGTCATCAGCTGGGAGGGAGGCGTGGCCAGCTTTGCCAAGCCTCAGCCAATCAAGAGGCCAGCACTGCTTCGGGCTCTCAGCCAATGAGAGCAAAGGAGGCAGTACAAGCAGAGAACAATGAAACGGGAAGAAGGATGAGAGGATTAAATGATTAGATACTTGTCCAAGCGCTGGCGATTAGTTTTTAAAAGTCCTCAAGCTAGCCCTTCTATTGTCCAGGTGAAGGGAGTAAACATTTTTTGCTTTGGCGTGGATGCCCAGACCCTGATAGTCCTTAATCTCAGATATGAATCATTGATAGTATCTGCCATTGGTTTCGGCCAAGGAGAATGTAAACAAAGGGTGAGGCAGATTGGGCCATCAGAGGCTTTTTGAAGGCAGGATGCCCCCTTTGTGTAGAATGACAAAATCACAATGGGGCATGTCTCTTCATGCTCCAAGATCTGAGAGCGCGCGCACGAGGGACATTCTCCTCAAATGGCCCAACTCTGAAGTTTGAGGAAACGTCCATTGTTATTGTCCATGCAAGAGTTAATAGTTTAAGTCCTTTTGCCTAGGGATTACTCACCCAGGAAGTTCCTGAGCTTTTGCATGCTGGGGTCACAAAAAGGTGGCATTTCATATTTTTATACAGGAATATATGGAAGGGGGAAAACATATAGGGAATACATTCAAATAGGGGGAAATAGGAACCATGCCTTCTCATACCAGCCCACCCCACCCCACCCACCAGAGTCCATGACAACCCATAAATCATGAAGAGAGTTCATGGGGTTTTGGAAAGGAAAAATTTCTGAAAGTCCTTAAAAGTGAGCAAAAGTCTCAAAAAGCACAAGGAAGTTCATAGAAAGTCCATAAAGTGTGGGTTACAGGGGCATTGCCATGTGGGGCCATGGGAAGAACCTTTGGTTCCCACATGGGGGAGAGATAGGCGATTATGGGATCATTCCAGCCTGGTGCTCCTGGAAAAACTATGAATTCCTTGGTTTTGAACTATCTTTTATGGAGTCCTGGGAGAGGGTCACCTCCAAAATCACATGTTTGACCAAACCCGATCAGAGTCAACTCAATGAACACAATGGGGTCTACGTCTGAGCAGACATTTCTTGAATTTCTAGCAACCAGAATTTGATTTTTTTTTTAGAAACAAGAATTTTACAACTCCTAGGCTCCTTCTACATTGCCAGATAAAATCCAGATTATCTGCTTTGAACTGGATTATATGGCAGTGTAGACACAAATAATACAGTTCTAAGCAGATAATGTGGATCATCTACTTTGATAACCTGGATTATATGGCAGTGTAAAAGGTCCCCCAGAATTTTCGCACAAGTATGACTGTGTTGGCTCTGAGGTATCCCCAAATCCTAGTCATGTCTTTACTAGTAAACAGTTTTAGAATTGGATTGCTGCGAGTTTTCCGGGCTGTGTGGCCATGTTTCAGATGTGCTCTCTCCTGACCTTTTGCCCACATCTATGGCAGGCATCCTCAGAGGCTGTAAGGTCTGTTGGAAACTAGGCAAGTGGAGTTTATACATCTGTGGAATATCCAGGGTGGGAGAAAGAACTCTTGCCTGATTAAGGCAAGTGTGAATGTTGCAATTGGCCATCTGATTAGCAATGAATAGCCTTGCAGCTTCAAAGCCTGGCTGATTCCTGCCTGGGGGAATCCTTTGCAGGTGCTAGCTGGGCCTTCATTGTTCCAGGTTTTGTTTAGTTGCTTTGGTGTAACAGATAACTGCTAGCGTTTTGGGTCTCTGTGTAGTCTGACATGGTGGTTGTGAGAGTAGTCCAGCATTTTTGTGTTCTCAAATAATTATGCTGTGTCCGGGTTGGTTCATCAGGTGCTCTGCTATGGCTGACTTCTTTGGTTGGGTTAGTCTACAGTACCTTTCATGTTCCTTGATTCATGTTTGGGAGCTGCATTTGGTGGTCCCTATGTAGACTTGTCCACAACTGCATGGTATACGATAGACGCCTGCAGAGGTGAGAGGATCCCTCTTGTCCTTTGCTGAAATACCTTTGTTGGTATTTCTTAATCAGCTTCCTTCTGCAGTCAGTGGTTCCCTTACTTACTTTCTTACTTAGGCGATCCCTCGTAGCTCGAGGAAGATTTTCTTCCAGATGTGGTGTCTTGGCGGTGGGTCCAAAGGTGGCTGTGGAGCCCTATTCTTGATCTGCATCTTCTCCCACAGTGAGGACATCGGTTTCTAGACAGAAGGCAGTACTGGTCGGGGTTGGCTTGATGTGCCTTCTTCTTGGCACGTTTCTCCCTTTCACCTGCCATTCGCGCCTCTTCAAATTCTACAGCACTGCTGGTCACAGCTGACCTCCAGCTAGAGCGCTCAAGGGCCAGGGCTTCCCAGTCAGTTCTCAGTGTCTATGCCACAGTTTTTAAAGTTGGCTTGTTCTTGATCTTGCTGCTCTTCTGATGTCTGTGGTGGAGTCTCCTTTGCCCTGTAGAGCCCAGTTTAGGTGTTTCAGTTCCCCTTGGAGGAGGTGGTGTTTGCAGATTCTTTTTGCACAGTCTGCCAGGGCTTTAATTGTGTTTCTTTTTTTGACTTGGGTGATGGCTGGAGTTTTTATGTAGGTTTTAGAACTCTGCTCTTAGGGTGTTTCTACACTGCCAAATAAATACAGTTTGATGCCACGTTAACTGCTAGAGCTGGACTTCCTATATTGACTAGAGAGGGAAATTATATCCAAAAATATATGTGGTTTTGCAAAGAAAGCATGTTCTCCACAGAGAACACCACATTTTGGTTCCTCTTTACTGCCCTGTACATTACAAATACCACAAGTAGTTCTTCCTTACGAAAAGGAAGAAGTTGAGCCTAGGAATGTTGACATTTCTTCAGCACCCAGACATGTGAGGCTGGTTTGACATTTGGGAATTTTTACTTTAATAAAAGGACTTTTAGTGTGATTGTGTGAATTGACAACATTTTTCTTATAATCTATATAAATTAAAATGTAATGTTCGTTTGTGGGATTAACATAACTCAAAAAACACAGGACAAATTGACACCAAATTTGGACACAATACACCTGTCAGGCCAACTACTGACCATCACTCACAAAAACACAGCAGAATAGACTTAAAAAGCCAAAAAAATACATTATAACACATGTGCAAAACCACAACACACACATATATTTATATGTAAACACACATATATAGACATACACACACACACACATACACACACACACACACACACACACATATACGCAGACTGGGGCACAGCAATGAGTGGCAGGGGATGACTAGTAATCAATATAAATAGAAATGTAATGTTCATTTGTGGGATTAACATAACACAAAAACCACTGGACAAATTGACACCAAATTTGGACACAATACACCTGTCAGGCCAACTACTGACCATCACTCACAAAAACACAGAAAAACACAGCAGAATAGACTTAAAAAGCCAAAAAAAACATTATAACACATGTGCAAAACCACAAGACACACATATATTTATATGTAAACACACATATATAGACATACACACACACCCACACACATATATACACACATACACACACGCACACACATACATATATACGCAGACTGGGGCACAGCAATGAGTGGCAGGGGATGACTAGTAATCAATATAAATAGAAATGTAATGTTCATTTGTGGGATTAACATAACACAAAAACCACTGGACAAATTGACACCAAATTTGGACACAATACACCTATCAGTCCAACAAGTGACCATCACTCATAAAAACACTGAAAAACACAGAAGATACTTAAATAGCCCAAAACCCCCCCAAAATTACATTACAGTGCATGCACAAACCCACATATACACGCACACATATACACACACAAAACACATATACACAGACTGGGCCACAGCAACGCATGGCAGGGGACGCCTACTGTGTGTGTGTATATGCATTGCATTGAAAAGGCGAAAAGAGAAGGTCTCTACACACTCTCTCTGCTCTTTTGTTCCTCTTATCATAAACAGAAGGTAAGATTGTTCTATTAACTGAATGGTGGAAAATTCAGGATAGACAAAAGAACAGCCTTTTCCTGATCTAATATGTTGTTGCTGAGCTTCCCTTTTCTGTAGTTACAGTTTAACCAGGAGACTCAATATGGGTAACTAACTAGATGCAAAAAAAAATGACGTGCCTCTTTCTTTAATAGCCCTGAAGAAGAAGGAAATTGGATGGATGTACAGGGCTAGGGTGGTTAGATGCAAATGAGACCTCTCTGACTTATAATAATGATGTACAAGGGGAAATGTTAGCAAAAGTAGCTTTCTCGGTATACTAGAGATGGCTATGAAGGAACTAGATCAGATCCTCAAATGTAAATAGAGAGACTGAATACTAAATGCTAGAATTATTCATGCCATAACATTTCTGATTATTATGGAATGGGTGGTTCTGAAATCTGGGCATATGCAGAAGGCTGTCAGGAAGAGTGTGCCGTCGCTGCCAGGCTATCAATGCCTTGTGAAAGGGCAAGGACATGGTCTATCTATCCCGAGGGATTGCTTCTTTGCCTCATTTTAAAGGGTCAGGGCTCCAAGGACCACACTGAACACTTTGGTTAGCTCAAACGTTTTATTATCCAATATATGAATTAACTTCACTCAGACGCTTTACTTAATTTCCCCAAAATAACAACTGGTGACGTAGTCCCCAAAAGGAGGTAGAAAAGTTTAAAGTTCCTTTTACTGTTTTTGGTCCACGAAGCTGTAGCTGAAAAGCTCTCCGAGTCCTTTGTCTTCCAATGGCTTTGAGGTAAGAACACTCACAGCCCCAATCAGATGGCTGAACTTGAAGTCACAAAGTCTTCCTCTTGAGACCGGACAATTGGTTTGAAGACGCTTGGAACTCCCCAGAGTTACTCAGCCTTCTGATATGCTGAGCCTTCTGCTTGAATTCCAAGGATACCAGACTGGTATTGAAGGATGGCCTGACCAAGGGCCTGGTCTGGCGAACCTTTAGACACGTCCTAACAGGAGGAGTCCTGGTAGCCTTAAAATGTAAAAGCAGCTTCTTCCCAGATCCCTGGCAAAAGGGGAGGAACAAACTCAATTGGGCTCTGCTAATGATGATTGGCAGGTGCTAAGGGCCTATCAATGCAACTAAACCTCTTGCAAACTGTGCAGGCTGCAAGATGATTGGCAGGTGCTAAGAACCAATCAGTGCAACTAAACCTTTTGCAAACTGTGCAGGCTGCAAAAACACACTCTAATAATGCAAACCTTTAAGAACTCAAGACTTTCCATGCAGGTGGTGCTCACCGCGCCGTCACAAAGAGAAACGTCTTTGTCTTGAGGCTGTATCGAGATGGCTGTGTGCCAGTAGGTTAAAGGTGAATCCTACTAAGACTGAGATTTTGTGGCCTGGCCGCTCGCCTGGAGTGGCGCCCTCTCTGCCCAACTTCGATGGTGCCCCCCTGCATCCATCTTCCACTGTTAAGAGATTGAGTGTCGTCCTGGATTCACAATTGACTATGGAGGTCCAGATCGCTAATGTTAGTAAGCAGGCCTTTTTCCATCTCCGGCAGGCGAGACAGCTGGCACCTTACCTTTCAGAGGAAGCCTTGGCTATAATCATCCATGCGACGGTTACATCTAGACTGGATGATTGTAACGCCTTGTATGTTGGCCTTCCCCTGTCGATTACTTGGAGGATCCGCATTATTCAGAATGTGGCTGCCAGGCTACTTGCAAAAACACCTTTGCAAAAACACCACATAACTCCAACTCTGTTACATTTGCACTGACTTCCAACGGAATTCCGGGCTCTGTTTAAGTTGTTGGTTCTGACCTTTAAGGCGCTTTATGGTCAGGGGCCAGCATATCTCAGAGACTGCCTCTCCCCTCTTTGCCGCCAGTGATCGCCACGACTCCTCCAACTAAACTTACTGGATGTTCCAGGCCCCAGGGAAGTACGTCTCGAGAGCACAAGACGCAGGGCCTTCTCCATCTCTGCCCCTGTCTTGTGGAACTCCTTGCCTCCCCACTTGAGGGCCATGCGTGACTTGCGGCACTCAAGACCTGGCTTTTTAGCAGAGCTTTTAATGTTTAATGCAGTCTATTTGGTATTGTGTATTTTTAATGCAATTGTTTTACGTAAATCGCCTGGAGCATTTTAATGGAGGGCGATTAACAAGTGAGAAACTGAAACTGAAACTGAGAAACTGAATACTGGGAGTTGTAGTTTGGTGAAGCACCAGTCCTCGTTGGTAAAGAAAGATAAGGCCTTTTAATACAGAATCTCCCATGATTCCATATCACTCAGCCATGGCAATTAAAAAAGTGTCAAGCTGCATTAATTCTATGGTGTAGATGCATCTTAAGTCAAACCTGAACTCTCGTTAAAAGCAAAAATTTTTAAACTGAGACTGTTGTATTTTAGATATAACAATATTGCTAGTTTTGAATATAGCAACTTTCTTCAAGCCTCCACTGGTTATTTGTTATGTATATAATTCAGATTTCTTACTGTACTAGCTGAACCCAGCACGCGTTGCTGTGCCCTATGTAGGTGATGGGAGAAAGTCTGGGTATGTAAGTTGTGGAAATGATGTGAGCATGTGTGTTGTGTGTGTATATATATGTGTGTGTATGTGTGTTTATAGTTGTATGTGTATGTGTGTGTTGATATTTGGGGGGTATGTGTGTTTGTGTTTTGGTATGTGTGTGTGCATGTATTTGTATGTGTATATTTGTGTGTGTATATATGTGTGTGTGTGTTTATCTGTGGTTTTTGTGTATGAATGAGTGTATATATATATTTGTATTTGTTTTTGTCTAGCTTTTACAAAAACCCTTCTTTTGCTTTGCTTTCTTCACCTCACCCTAACATTATAACAAATCCCCAATAAAGTGTAATCAAAGTGTTACGTTTTCCTTTCCAGAGTGTGTCCTTTACTGTCTCTAACTCTCTCCAGCATGAACTTTCCCTCTCTGAAGACACAGATCGCTGTCGGCTCGCCCGGGATGCATTTCCAGCATCCCGGGGAGGCCGAAACTGCGCTCCTCTGAACCACTGATACGTATCCACAGGTCAACGGATCGCTTCCTAACCGGTGCCAGGCTTCGGAACCGGGCGGCGGGGGGGAGCGCGGGAGGAGGTGGGAGGGGCTAGGGAGGGGGGAGGGATGTCCCGCCTCCTGCCCCGCCCCCTCCCGCCAGGCTTCGGAACCGGGCGGCGGGGGGGCGGGGGAGGAGGTGGGAGGGGCTAGGGAGGTGGGAGGATGTCCCGCCTCCTGCCCCGCCCCCCTCCCGCCAGGCTTTGGAACCGGGCGGCGGGGGGGGAGCGCGGGAGGAGGGGGGAGGGGCTAGGGGGGAGGGATGACCCGCCTCCTGCCCGCCCCCTCCCGCCAGGCTTTGGAACCGGGCGGCGGGGGGGCGCGGGGAGGAGGTGGGAGGGGCTAGGGAGGGGAGGGATGTCCCGCCTCCTGCCCGCCCCCCTCCCGCCAGGCTTCGGAACCGGGCGGCGGGGGAGCGCGGGAGGAGGTGGGAGGGGCTAGGGAGGGGGAGAGGGATGTTCCGCCTCCTGCCCCGCCCCCTCCCGCCAGGCTTCGGAACCGGGCGGCGGGGAGGAGCGCGGGAGGAGGTGGGAGGGGCTAGGGAGGGGAGAGGGATGTCCCGCCTCCTGCCCCGCCCCCTCCCGCCAGGCTTTGGAACCGGGCGGCGGGGGGGGAGCGCGGGAGGAGGTGGGAGGGGCTAGGGAGGGGAGGGGATGTCCCGCCTCCTGCCCGCCCCCCCCGCCAGGCTTTGGAACCGGGCGGCGGGGGGAGCGCGGGAGGAGGTGGGAGGGGCTAGGGAGGGGAGGGATGTCCGCCTCCTGCCCGCCCACTCCCGCCAGGCTTTGGAACCGGGCGGCGGGGAGGAGCGCGGGAGGAGGTGGGAGGGGCGAGGGCGGGGCGGGGGATGTCCCGCCTCCTGCCCCGCCCCTCCCGCCAGGCTTTGGAACCGGGCGGCGGGGGAGCGCGGGAGGAGGTGGGAGGGGCTAGGGAGGGGAGGGATGTCCCGCCTCCTGCCCGCCCCTCCTGCCAGGCTTCGGAACCGGGCGGCGGGGGAGCGCGGGAGGAGGTGGGAGGGGCTAGGGAGGTGGGATGTGTCCGCCTCCTGGCCCCGCCCCCCCCGCCAGGCTTTGGAACCGGGCGGCGGGGGAGCGGGGAGGAGGTGGGAGGTAGGGAGGGGGGAGGCGTGTCCCGCCTCCTGCCCCGGCCCCCCGGGGTGGGAGGGAGGAGGAGGAGGGGGCGCGGGTGGGGTGGGAGGGAGGAGGGGAGGGGCGGGGTGAAGGGGAGTGGGGGAGGGTGTTTTGGAGGAGGTGGAGGGGCGGGAGAGGAGGGAAAAGAGGTGCCGGAAAAGCTTCCCTCCTGCCTCCTCAGGGATCGGGAGAGAACCGGGGTCCCGATCCTGGCGGAGGTGGGAGGAAGCTGCCGGGACGGCGGCGGCGGGGTGGGGGGGTGCGGAAGGAGGTGGGAGGGGCTGGGGAGGGGAGCCGGTTTCCCCTCCTCCTTCCAGGTCCCCCGCCGCCGCTCTTCCTGAGGAGGCGGAGGAGCGCTCTGGCTGCCATGTGCGAACGTTCTAAACGTTCGCTGGCAGCGAAGTGGCCGAGGTTGGCAATTTTTGGGGATCGTTTTTTGGGGTGCTGGGAGGTATGTAGGTCGGTTTTTTTGCTGTTGTCTGTAGCGAGTGTAATGGTCCAGTAGGCTGCCAAGTTTGGTGCTTCTGTGAGCCATAGTTTCTTTGTCTATATACGACATTAAACGGACTCACCAAAATTATATATATAGATTGTATAAGTGTATATTGGTATGCAGTTTTCCTTAACTCTATGTTGTGGGAGAGGCTGCAAGCCATGTGATCAGAACTGGGACTATTCAGGACTCAGACTCAATTTTAGATACAGTAAAGTATGCTTTCAGGCGCCAGTAGAAACAGTATGCTTTTAGAAAACGATTGAAACAGACTTTAGAGACTCTATTAAACTCTGGAAACTAGAGAGATGCTTTAGAGTTGACTATGGACTATTGATTACAAGAAAGATGCCCTGTGTTATCTGCACAGAGAAACTACTTTAAATCCTATCTGTAACTGGATCGATATGCAATATACCTTTATGCCGAATACATGAAATTTGTGAGTAAACCAGCTGTGTTATTTTAAAGATGTCTACTTGTTTTTGTCTCTTGAGATCATGATGTCAACCAAGATGTTTTAAGGGAGAGTAGACTTTTTTGGGCAATTGAAAAGAACACCCTGAAACTCTGCTATATAAATATAAATAGCACCGGGAATGTGGCACAGCTGGCTGGGTGTCAGCTGCATAAGATCTCTACTGACCAGAAGGTCATGAGTTCGAGGCCTGCACGGGTCGAGGTGGGCTCTCGACCTATTGTGTAGCCTGTTGTCAACCTTTGCAACCCGAAAGACAGTTGCATCTGTCAAGTAGGAAATTAAAGTACCACTTAGTGGGGAGATTAAATTAAACTAATTTATGAGGCCATAAAAAAGATCTCCAGAAAACATGCTGAGGAATGACGGAGTGCGACAGCTCCCCCTGGTGGCCAGATGTTAAATTGCCTCTGTCTGTCTTGCGTGTTTGTGTGTCTAAATGTAATGTGTACACTGTAATCCGCCCTGAGTCCCCTGCCGGGTAAGAAGGACGAAATCTACAGTAAATTAAGTAAGTAAGTAAGTAATTAAATAAATAAATACATATACATACCTCTATATTAGCGCATTGGCATATCTTTGTTCCAAGAGCTATCTAGGTATATCAGTTTAACAGCTGAAAAACCTAATTGCCTTGCGTGAATGCTAGTTAATATTTACCACTAAGGAGAAGTTTGACTCAAGCGAGTTTCTAACCCTTCTCAGGGAGATTCCTGATTTCCCAAAGCTTATGGTGAATGCCATTTTCCCAAAGGTTATGGCATAATTTCCCCAAAAGCTAGGTAGAATTGAGGACAGTAGGGAAAGAGGAAGGCCCCGTTACAGGTAGATGGACTCCATCAAGCCATCTAGAGGCCTGAATTTGCAAAAGCTGAACAGGGTTGTTGATGAGTTGGATACTTGGAGGTCTCTCATTTGCAAGGCTGCTATATTTTGAAATAGACTTGAAATTAATGACAACAAGCAGGTGCATCTAGACATTTATTAAAAATGCAGGAATCCAGCTATTTTTTGTACTTCAGAAATTTGGCAAATACATTTTGGGGATTCATTGGGGGATGACTTTCAGCAAAATACAATGCTATTTTTGTTCAGTCGGTTTCTGGAGGCTACTGGTGGTCTTTCAGATTCACAGATTCTGGATATGTGGCTGGGATACTATTCCATCTTCAGATCCTAAGTAAAAACCAGAAACAGAAACGACAGGGATTTTTGTGTGTGTGTCAGGAATGACTTGACAAACTGCAAGTTGCTTGTGGTGTGATAGAATTGGCTGTCTGCAAGGATGTTGCCCAGGGGATGCTGAGATGTTTTACCATCCTATGGGAGGCTTCTCTCATGTCCCACAACAGGGATGGATGTGATGTTAATATCTTGTTCCAAATATATATATTGTCTTTGTTTCATCTCGTTTTTTCCTCAAATAAAGGTCTCATTCTTCCTGCTTTATTTCTCATTCTTTCCATTTCATAGGATCCTTTGGGTAACAGCAAAATTAAAAATCAAGACCAACGTTTTATCAAGAAGAGAAAAGATGATGGGCTACTCCCTTGAAATCTTGGTTTTCGGGCTTCTTTCAACTGGCCTGCTTTGGGAGGGTAAGAACTGGGAAGATGGGGAGGAGGAATACAGCAGGCACTTTCTGGATCATCCCCAGATGTGAGCAAGGGGAAGGTGTGAGTCTGATGTTCTCTGTCTGTATGGTTAAACTTCTTGTCTTCTCTTTCCAGGTGTGCAATGTGACATGAGCCTATACAAGCTTTATGTCCAACCTGCGACAGTCCAAGAGGGACTCTGTGTCTCCATCCCCTGCAACTTCACTTATGACCCAGCTGAAGCCAACAGCACTTCCACATTGTATGGATACTGGTCCAAGGAAAATTGTGGGATTTCTTCTCCAGTGGCCACCAACGATGCAACAAAAACTATAGCAGACAATGCTCAGAATCGCTTTTTTCTTTCAGAGGAAGTGGGACAAGGCAACTGTTCTCTTGTCATCAATGATGCCCAAATCAATGATGGTGGGGAATACTGCTTCAGAATGGAGAAAGAACCTAAAGCAAAGTTTAATTTCCCGAATAAACTGGAAGTGACTGTCAAAGGTGAGTGGTGATAAGGACATCAGCCTCCCTGTAGAAGATTCAAGTGAAATACACAAATACATCATTTGCCACCAGACAGGATCTCCTCCACATACACTGTTCCAAAAATGTGATGTGCTATGAACACAGGCACAAACCAAAGTTCAACAAGAAGCAACAAACGATTCATGGTTTGGGCAAGCAGGGGTTACAAACTCTGGCACTACTTTTCAGTTGTCCATGCACTCCTAATATCCCTCACTGGTTCTCCAAGCTGTCTCCTGCTAAAGGCATAGTGCACATGGTCTGCTGCCACATACCATTCCCTGAAACGTAGTGTACACTCTTTATGCCACAAACACAGGCACAGACAGGAATGTAATAAAGTGTTAGAGGGAGAAATGGGATCATTGGGTTCTGTCGATTCCAGAGCAAGTGGGATCCTTTGGCCTCTGAATCAGACTGCCTTTGAAAATCAGAGGACCATGGAGGCTCTTGGGTTATCTCAATAGGACATCTGAGAATCACTCAAACAAATCCTTGACAAAGCTTTCTTTCTTTTTAAGTGCCCATATTATTTATATCGTCATGCAAATACGTCTCAAAAAGTGATTTTGTGTGTGTTTGTATGTGTCAGGAGCGACTTGAGAAACTGCAAGTCGCTTCTGGAGTGAGAGAATAGGCCATCTGCAAGGATGTTCCCCAGCGGATGTTGAAATGTTTTACCATCCTGTGGTAGGCTTCTCTCATGTCCCTGCATGAGGAGCTGACAGACAGGAGCTCACTCCGCTCCCCAGATTCAAACCGCCGACCTTTTGGTCAGCAGTTCTGCCGGCACAAGGGTTTAACCCATTGCGCCACTAGGGGCTCCTCAAGAAGTGATGAGGTGAACGTCTGATAGTTCCCAAGGTCTTCATAGCTCCTCTTGGATAAGGAGATTGCTGAGACAATACTGAGCATTTCCAAACATCTTAAACATGTCTAAAGATGTTGAGCCTTTGCAAGGGCTCAAGAGAACTGTACTCCCCTCCCTCATCATATATTTACATATGAATGTAGTATCTTCATTTTTATACATCTTAAAATAAAGGCATCCTGAGGAAATGCTGTCACAGACATTCATCTGCTTCTTTTTCCACTCATCATACGGTATCACATCAGTGTCTGTTTTCATGCCCTGTTTCTAGCTTGAAATGCCACACTACACAAAATTGCCCAGCTCTGAAAAATGCAGAGCTGTGGAAATATTGTAGAGATTTGTTTCACATTTCCAGCACAACAAATATAGGTCTTCAATGTTAGGCCAAACCCCTCCTCTTTTTGAAGGCTATCATTTGCAACCACTTCTTTTGTGCATAGTGTACTGTTTCCCTGCTATATTTATCTAATGATAAGACTGATGTTTCAGAGGAAGGAAATGGCACAACCACCTCTGAGTATTCTTTGCCTCAGAAAACTCTGTGTAACCCATGAGATCATCATATGCTGGCAGGCAAATTGTAGGCATGTGTAGCACAGCAGTTCTCGTTCGTGCCTGGAGGGCAAGGAATAGGTCCCGGGGTTCCATTAGCATTAGGGCCGCCAGCAGCAGAGGTGGATTCGGAGGATGAGCTAGATGATTGGGGTGAAGCACAGGGCCCTTCGGATGGGCCGCAGTCTCCCACAGAGAGCTTGGCATGGGATGAAATGTTGTTTGGGCCCAGCTTAGATTCCGATCACCAGGTGGAGATGGGAAGCAGCGAAGGGAGTTATGAACACCCTGGGGGGAGGAATTCCCAAGAGCCCGAGAATGTAAACATGGACGAACCCGAGTGGGAAAGTGCCAGGGAGGAAAGTTCTCAGGAAGATAGCGACACAGCTGCCGAGAGGCAAGGTCGCTCCTTCGATAGGAGACGAGACATCGAGTCTAGCAGGAGGGCTTGGTCGAGGGTCCTAGACCGACCAAGGTCCGTGAGCAGAGATTGGAGACGAAGGAGCCTAGAGCGTCGCGGACCTCGGCCGACGGATTAAGTATAGGGTCCGTGGGAACGCACCCTCAGTTCTCCGGCCACGTCTTTCCTGAATAGGCGTGAAGCGGAGTGGGACCACAAGCCAGCAGTGGTCATCAAGCCTTGCCTTGTATCTGCCTTGTTTCTTGAGCCGCAGCGGTTTGCGGAGCCTTGCCCTGTGTCCTGATCCGCATTGGTTTGCGGAACCTTGCCCTGTTTCCTGATCCGCATTGGATTGCGGAGCCTTGCCACGCTTCCAGCTTATTTGCCACGTTACTTTGGACTACTTGCTTATTACCTTTTGGACACTTGCATATTATTGGACTATTTACTCTTTGGAACTGTTTTTATACTCAATAAAGTAGTTAGCCTTCAGTACGTCTCTGTGTGTGTGATTAAGGGGCCCGCTACGTCCGTGATCGTGACAGCATGTATATCCAAGAACCAAGGAGAACTGTCTGGGTGCTTAGGAAATAATTTGCATCAACAGTTTTTTGTGGTCTCCTTCCCCTAATGAAACTCCTCATTCATATATATTATGGCTTCCAGGTTGCAATCCAGAGACTTCATATTTTTCTTTTGCTGATTCCTTATATCCTGGGACATAGGGATAGAAAACTAAATGTACCCATTATACTCTCCTGGAGAAGAACGACCAACCAAAAATGTTGTATAGGTTGTTGTGAGTTTTCCAGGCTGTAAGGCCATGTTCCAGAAGCATTCTCTCCTGGTGTTTTGCCTGCATCTATGGCAGGCATCCTCTGACCTCACAACCTCTGAGAATGCCTGCGATAGATGCAGGTGAAACGTCAGGAGAGAGTGCTTCTGGAACACGGCCATACAGCCCAGAAAACTCACGACACAATGATTCCGGCCACGCAAGCCTTCGACAATAAAATGCTGTATTCTATGTGAGATGAAGACCTGTTTTGGGAAAATAATGCAGGGCTGTTGTGCTATATACTAATGACTCTCTTTTTCTCTTTTCTTAGGATTGCAAGACCCAGTAATAAACTTTTCTGGGAAACTTAAGGCAAACGATCTTGTAAATGTCAATTTCACAGTGCCAGGAAGTTGTTACTTGAAGCCTCCACATGTCTCCTGTAAAACAATGGCTAGAAATTTCACACTGATGGCCTCTGGGTCAAATGATTCCCATGTAAACAGGGTGTTTGACTTTACACCCTCAGTGGCAGACAATGGGCAGAACCTCACCTGTGCAGTCACCTATGGAAATGGAACATCTATCTACAAGGAGACAACTATTCTTCTGAATGTCACATGTGAGTGGCTCTTGCTATTTGTAGCAGGAGCATTTTAAGGTCTTAATGTTTTTACTAACACTGCTGTTCAAATTAGTCGGATTGGGACTGAAATAGCTATGCAAGGAAGAAGATCTCAAGCGAAGGCTTGGTTCTGCGTAAAATAGTTGTGAGTCATATTATTCACACTCTGGCCTCTGAAAGCAGGTGTTTTTTCTGAGCATTGCTTTTGGGCATCCTGGTGATGGATCTCCTCTGTGGACCTGCCCCGCAGTTCCAAGTCCTTGGATGTTCCTCAGAATACCCTTCTTGGATCTCAAGGTGATCTTTATATAGATCAATGGATTGGTCAGTGGGTTCATCTGTGAGCTCTATCAGGCTCACTATTAAAATGTAATAGGAGCATCCAGACACAACTGTAAAAAAAAAGAATGAAGTATATGAAGACACAGTTTAATCCCTGAGGTGAGTATGCTTCTAGAACATGGCCATATAGCCCAAAAAACTTACAACAACCCAGTGATTCCAGCCATGAAAGCCTTCGACAATATATTGATGCTAAGCAACCTGAATTCTTTAGTCCTGGTGAACAGCATATTGCCATTTGCCTGCCCACCCCCAAAATAACAAAACCATACACCAGTATTTGGGTTTAAATATGGGCAACTTTTAATTGTTACCGATTACATTTTGACTGGATCTAAACCTATAGATCCTGAACAAGGTGGCAAAACCGAGGTAGCGTCCCCGACCGCCCTACCCTTGGCTAGTTAGTGTGAAATAGCCGGGTCCCCAGGGAACCTAATCCGGGCAACCTCTAAGGGAAATGTGTTGGAGAAGTCCCTTGGGATATTTGAGACCCGACTCTCCCCATTCCTAGGCCATTAGAATTCCCCTCACCTCATCAAATTGGACCTTAGATGAGTGCTTTAGTCAATTGTCTTCCTGCCTGAAGGGGGTGCCTTGGGCATATACCAAATTTAAGCTTTTCCTAACTGTTTTCCATGATCACCTATTTAATGACACACCGTCCCAATTTGTCCTGTAATGGTATAGGGTAGGCGAAAAAACATTCCTAACCGACCCCTTAATAGCAACCTTAATATACTGTTTATTGAGCGGGAGTGGTGGGTCGACGCGTGGCTTCCGAATGAAGAAAGGGGGCAGGCCAGGCAAAGGGCCTGGCTCTGCCCCCCTTGAAAATAGTTCCAACTAGAACTCAAATTGTTCTCTCTTCAGGGGAGGAGGCAAACTTCTCTCCCACTCCTGCTGTGCCAGGGTGGTAAAAGTTATGGGGAAATTTTGTTGTTGTTGTTGTTGTGTGCCTTCAAGTCATTCTAGACATATAACGAATGGACCTCAAGACTTCGAAGCAGCTAAAGAGTCCAGGTTCTGCTGTCTGTAGGATGTTGTTGTTATTATTATTTTTATTATTGTGTGCCTTCAAGACATTTCCTGTTTAAAGGCCCATAGCCGGGTAGTCTGCGAGAAGGCCTTACTGGTACATTATTTTAACTGTTATGTTTATTCATATCATGATCTGGTCACCATGCTCAATATATCCCATATGCATGGGCTATTGGGATAATGATACAAAATGTTTGCTAGGGTAGATCCTCTCAGACTCACCCCCCAATCAAAATCCTGGCTACAGGCCTGAGCAACCCTAAGGTAGGGTTTTTCTGGCAAGATTTGCGTAGAAGCAGTTAGCCATTGCCTTCACCTAAGGCTGAAGAATGTGGGTTTCCGTAACCAAGTGGAGATTTGAACCCCAATTTAACTCATTCCACAACCCTACTGGTGTTGAAAAATGGAATATGATAGACATATCCACCTCATCCAGAGGTTAGCTATCCAATGTCTGCATCCCTTGGGGGAATTGTTTACAAATGACCCACCTTAATCCTAATACTGGTTGGTTACTGCAGGAGACCACATGGACAAAGCCAACATTATGATTTTTTTGCTTTAAGAATGTAGTGGGATGGGAAAGATCCCAATACCAGATACTCTTCTAAAATATCCTGAATTCTCAGCAGGATGTTCACTCACACAAAGTGCTTGCTCTTGTTTTACAGACCCACCCCAGATGCCAGTTATCAGTTATGAAATTAGACGTCTAGATAACAGTAAGTAGTCATGTACTTGAAAAGCCATGGTATTATTAAAATTATACTTAGGTTGTTCGTTTACCTTACAGATTATTGAGGCAATAGCAGTAAATCTGAACAAATTTAAGAACCACTGACCCTTGCACGAAAAGTGATGTGCCTGGGTTATCCATGTTGCATTTTGAGGCACATTGGGCTCAATTGACACTTCTGCTGTACAGTCTGTGGGTTCTCTTGGCCATTCCAAATCCCAAGCTTCTGTTTCCCATCTGTACAGTAATACAGACCTATAGAGGGGAGCACTGGAGCCCCCGGTGGTGCAGTGGGTTAAACTGCTGAGCTGCTGAACTTGCTGTTCGAAAGGTTGCAGGTTCAAACACGAGGAGCAGGGTGAGCTCCTGCTGCTAGTCCCAGCTTTTGCCAACCTAGTAGTTCGAAAACATGCAAATTTGAGTAAATCAATAGATACCGCTCCACTAGGGGGGTAACGGCACTCCATGCAGTCATGCCGGCCACATGACCTTAAAGTAAATATCTGATATGTCGGATGTGTTTGCATTCACTGGACCAAATTTGGCACAAATACCCAATACACCCACATTTGAATACTGGTGGGGTTGGGAGGGTGATTGGTTTTGTCATTTGGGAGTTGTAGTTGCTAGGATTTATAGTACACCTACAATCAAAGGTAATTCCGAGCTCCACCAATGATGGAAAGGAACCAAACTTGGCAGACAGAACTCCCATGACCAAGAGAAAATACTGGAAGGGTTTGGTGGGCATTGACCTTGCCCTTGAGTTTTGGAGTTGTAGTTCACCTACATGCAGAAAGCACTGTGGACTCGAACAATGATGGATCAGGACCAAACTTGGCACGGATACTCAGTATGCACAAATGTGAACACTGGTGGTGTTTGGAGAAAATAGACCTTGACATGTGGGAGTTGTAGTTGCTGGGATGTATAGTTCACCTATAATCAAAGAGCATTCTGAACCTGACCAGTGATTGAATTGGGCCAAACTTCCTATACAGAACCTCCCCTCCCCCTGCCTTGAATGGACTCGCTGATTCAAGCCTCCCTTCATCCTCACATGCCATGTGTTAAGCACGCCTGCTCTCCCCTCCCTGCTTGGAGTCTCAGAAACAGTCCTCCCCTTGGCTGAGAGGGCAGCCAATCAAAGCAGAGGAGGGCTTTTGGTGGGTGGATTTGCCCTCTGTTTCCAGAAAGGAAGAGAAGGACAGGCAGCGAGATCTTCAGCCTTCTCTGCCAAAGGGGTTCCTAAGACCATCAGAAATATATGTTTTCTGGTGGTCTTTGGTGACCCCTCTAAAACCCTCTCATGATCTCCCCTAGGTTGAGAAACACTGCTTTAAAGCTCTCAGGATGCCCTCCTCTTTTGGAGGACAGAGAGCTGGTTGTGTCTCACAGCTTGCCTTATTGTCCTTAGTTGGCTTTCCATCCTTGGAAGTAGTTACGGATGGTGTTCCATCGCCAGTATTCAACCTACAGTCCAGTCAACGGCATTAATGGGAAATGAGAACAGGGTGACCATAACCTTTCAGACTACTTGGACTACTGAGTTACTGTGTCCACCATCTTGCCCAATTCACTGTCCCTTTGCAATCTTTCAGGTTCTGAAAATGAAACAGATGCCTCCCAGGTCACAGTACAGGAAGGCGACAGTGTGGTCTTATACTGTAAAGCGGTGGGCAACCCATCAGCCAGTGTAATATGGTTAAATGGATCACATAATATAGCAGGCAATAAACTGGAGCTTTACAAGGTCAAGACCCAAGATCAAGGTGACTACATATGCCAGGCAAAAAATTCAGAGGGCTCCATTAATAAAACCTTCCACATCCTCCTAAAATGTAAGTAACACAACTTTCAGATTTGCCTGTGGGGATCACTGTGGGAAAGTGAATCTGAACTGGAGGTGTTTGGTCTGGTTCAGCAAGAATCTTTCTAATTTTCTAGGAGACTAGTCTTCAAATCCTTCCTCTCTATATGGGTTCTATGGAAATGGAGATTTAGACCAAAAGGGAGGGGTTCCCCCAAACAAGTGACCTCCAGTCAAGCATTGCCCATTGTTGTCCGTGGAGACCCAGGTCTCTATGTTCAGCAAAACCGCATTTTTCCATCTGTGCCAGGCTAGGCGGCTGGAGCCCTACCTATCCGAAAACGACTTGGCCACGGTGATCCAGGCGACGGTCATCTCGAGACTGGATTACTGTAACGCCCTTTACATTGGCCTACCTTTGAGGGTGATCTGGAAGCTCAAGCTAGTGCAGAATGCTGCGGCACGTCTTCTTGCCGGGGCTCTGGCGAGATGCCACATCACACCAATATTGCGGCAACTGCACTGGCTACCAATCGAGTACCAGATCTCCTTCAAAGTGCTGGTGCTAACCTTTAAGGCCTTGTATGGTCTTGGGCCAGTGTACTTGAGGGACCACCTCTCCCCATACCTTCCCCAGAGATCCCTGCGCTCCGATGAACAAAATCTCCTCAATGTCACCTCCATTTGACAATATCGTTTGTCCTCAACGAGACAAAAGGCATTTTCGGTGGTTGCACCAACTTTGAGGAACGCGCTGCCAGAGGAAGTCAGAGGAATTAGAGAACTGTCTTCATTCCGTACAGTTTGTAAGACGGTCCTCTTCCACTTAGCGTTCCCGTCTGAGTAAAGTTGTTAATTCTGCTGTGTAGTTTTTAGATCTATTGTAGTGATAGTAATAATTTTAGATTAATTCTGTAGTTTTATTTCCTGTTTGTATTTTTATATTGCTATAAACCGCTCCGAGCTTTTAGTAGGAGCGGTCTAGAAGCTGAAATAATAAATAAATAAATAATAAATAAATTTATGTAGCTAGCAAAGTTAGGGAACTATAAATCAGGGATTTAATTTTGTAATACACAGTTTGCATATATACCACATCAATAAATAGGCTGAACTATATTTCAATAGACTTCAGATTTCAGGTCCTTTGTAGGTCTGAAGTACCTCTGGGTCTTGGGACCTGAAGCTGAGTTAGAGCATGGCAAAGAGGAATAACTATATAATGTGATTTGGAGCAGGCCCAGAGTGCCTATAGCTTCATAGCAGCTCCGGTAGCATGGCAAAGCATGATGGGAACTGCAATCCAACAACATTCTGAATTTCCCACAAGTTTCTGGGCAACAAATGGGGAGAGAAATCTTAGTTTCTTCTCCAGTTAGGAATTAAATTCCAAGTCTTATAATTTACTGAATCTAGTTCCCTTCTCTCAAGAGGTATGCAGTGTTCCCTTGCTACTTTGCGGTTCGCTTTTAGTGGACTCGCTGTTTTGTGGTTTTTTTTAATAAAAAAAATTGATTTAAAAATTATATTGCAGTATTTTCGCGGGTTTTTGCCACCGCTGCTCTCCAAGGCACTTTCCCCCCTCAGTCCTCCCTCCAGACTTGAAGGGCCTTTCCTTCACTTTATTTTGAGTTTATAAAGACTTAAAATAGTGTGTAACTACTAAAATAATGTATAAATATTAAAATAAATATAGCATCCCTACATCGCGGTTTTTCACTTATTGCGGGAGGTCCTGGAACGTAACCCCCGCAATAATTGAGGCAACACTGTATTGGGAGAAAGGGAAGCCAGTGATTCCTGACATCTTAAACTATTTCACTTCTGATCCCCTTTCAGGAAGGGAAATGTTTACATGACCTCGGGTATATAAACATATAAAATAGGCATAAAAATCAAACATTTAGTGATAATAAATCAACATTTACAAGACTTGCTAGACAGGTCAAGTTTCCTTCTTATGAAGTATAGCTGAAGCATTTACAGCAGTCCGCTGTAAACTAAGTATGGGCTAACCCAGGCCCAGGGGTAGGATGCATCTCCTTGGGCTCTTTTCTTAGCCTCCTCTCTCTCACCATCATATCGTTCCTTCCTTTTCTCTCTCTTTCCTTCCTTCTTCCCTTCCTCCTTCACCTCTCTCTTTCTCCCTCTATCCTTACTTCCATTCTCACCTAGCTGTTTACTCAGTTTCCTGGCCTTGGCAAACCGCAGTAGTAAGGATTGATTACTGACTTGAAATGAAGATTTGGACCAGCACTGTATTTTCCTGAGTTTTCGAATGTGATTTTTTAAATCATTCTTTCTTCCCAATTCTCTAAGGAGCTTTCAGCATTTGGCCCGAAGGCAAGCTTGAGTGAGATTTTATTAAGTGTATCTGCGTTAATAACTTTAATTTTAGAGATAAATGATTGCTATTAGAATAATATAGTGCTGAACTGTTAAAAGTTTATTATTTTCTTCTAATGGCTAGCCAAAGAAAGTAATTAGCACGAGCATGTCCATGTATTTATTTTTAATTGTAGAGATAATACTTCCGATTTTTAAAAATCATCGCCACGCTTTTAGGTGCAGTTTTAACGAGGGATAACATTGGCAATTACCGCTCATTTAATGCTAGACTGGAAGACGTCTTTGCTGTGTTCATAAAAGATACTTTGTCCAATTCACTGGAGAGCTGGGAATCACCCCATTCAATTCACTGGATTTCCTTCTGACCAAACACATACATCGCTGCAATATAATGGTGTAATATGTAGGTCTTACAACTCCCTGGTTCAAAACCCAACTCATTTGTGAATTCACTGGAGCAGTGTTTCTCGACCTTCCTAATGCTGTGACTCCTCAAGTCGTGGTGACTCCCAACGATAAAATTATTTTTGTTGCTACTTCATAATGGTAAATTTGTTACTGTTATGGATCATAATGTAAATATCTGATATGCAGGATGTATTTTCATTCACTGGACCAAATTGGCATGAATACCCAATACCCCCAGATTTGAATACTGGTGGGGTTGGGGGGAATTGATTATGCCATTTGGGAGTTGTGGTTGCTGGGATTTGTAGTACACCTATAATCAAAGAGCCTTCTGAACACATCCAATGATGGAATTGAACCAAACTTGGCACACAGAACTCCCCTGACCAACAGAAAATACTGGGTTTGGTGGGCATTGGCCTTGAGTTTTGGAGTTGTAGTTCATCTACAACCAGAGAGCACTGTGGACTCGAACAATGATGGATCTGGACCAAACTTGGCACGGATACACAATATGCCCAAATGTGAACACTGGTGGAGTTTGGGGAAAATAGACCTTGACATTTGGAAGTTGTAGTTGCTGGGATTTATAGTTCACCTACAATCAAAGAGCATTCTGAACCCCACCAACGAATTACGCCAAACTTCCCACACAGAACCACCATGACCAACAGAAAATACTGTGTTTGCCAACACCCCTGACCCCCCCCCCCCCCGCCTTGTAACTCCCTCAGGGTACCAACTCCCAGATTGAGTAATGCTCCACTAGAGGGCTTGGGACAAATTCTGATCTTGTTGCCTTGATATTTCCATCTGGAATATGGTAACAATATTAATAGCTGCAAATGTTGCTTTAGGAATTACAAAGGCCTATTGGTGCATCTGGAAGACTCAATTGGTATCCCCCCCCGGCAATACACACCAGATTGCAAATGAAGGCATACCCTATGGAGTGGTACCTGCAAAGAGAAGGTGATGAGGGAAAAATTTGGATGGAAAACATTTCCCTGCAAAAAGAAGAAAAAATAATATGTATGAGAAAAAGTCAACCTTGGTCTGAAAGGGTTGGAATGGACTCTTCTAAGCACATATATTAGTTCTTGGTGTAGAACAATAAGATAAAATTGCATTTTCAAATGTTGACCAAGTCCTTTCTGCCTTTAAATAACTACAAACAAAAACCCCTTGAAATAGGAGGGGTAGACTGAGGAGACCAGAACATTGCTTATTTTTCAGGCACATTTTGACATCTGTTCGTTTAATGGGCAAACCATAAAATTTAATAAGCGACGACGTGCAGGCTTGTTGAAATATATTTATTGCAGTCATGCATAGCCAATTGATTTTAGAAAGGGAGGAGGAGGGAAGAATCTGTGAGCTCATAATGTATAAAGGGTGTAGTATAGAAGTGTCCATACTCAGAAAGGTGTGATTAGGTTTGGAAATTGCGTCTTAGGAGCAGTAATGGAAAGCACCGAAAGAGCTGAAATAAGTCTTTGCTTAAGGCTGGAAAAGATTATGAGGAAACATGCTTGTTGCCTTTGAATAAGTAACTAACTAGTCATTTGGAAGGGGATGGAATGGATTTGTTCTCTGCAGCCTCAAAAGGCAAGGGTAGAACAAAGTTTGGAAATGTAGAAAATGCTGTTTCGAATATAATACTGAAACTGGGTTGTTGTGAGTTTTCTGGGCTGTATGGCCATGTTCCAGAAGCATTCCCTCCTGACATTTTGTCTGCATCTATGGCAGGCATCCTCAGTGTTTGTGAGGTGTGTTGGAAACTAGGAAAATGAGGTTTAGTTTCCAACAGACCTCACAACCTCTGAGGTTTGTTGGAATGCCCGGAAAACTCACAACAACCCAGTTATTCCAGCCATGAAAACCTTCGACAATGCATTTATTTCATTTATTTATTTATTTCACGATATTTATATGCCGCACTTCTCAACCCCGAAGGGGACTCAGAGCGGCTTGCACAAACTGGGAATACAACAAACTACATTACTGCCATAGCACCATATCAGTACTACACATCACATTGCACTATAACATTATATCGCAATATCATTAGTAATATTGCATGTAAAATAGATATACAATTATAATATCACAATATCATTAGTAGTATTATATTGTATCAATGTATATACAATATATTATAACATACTCATATTATACTATATTATCTCTCTCGGCATTCTCGGCATGAAGATTCTTAGGAAGGATTCATCCCACGCTTTTTACAAGCACGTTGATGACTAAAAAGGCCAATCTGAGATAGGCAAGTTCGGTTGCAGAAAGCACAGCAGAAAGTCTCCTTGGATGATGTTGCTTCCAAGTTGCGGTACTTTCTGTGTTGTCGTTTCTCTTCGAGACCCATTCAGCGTGTCTTCTCAAAAGAGGCTGCAGCATTGTGGATAGTGCGTCTCCATGCCTCCCGATGTGAGGCCAGGGTGGACCATTGTACTATATTATATTGCAATATCATTAGCTATATTGCATGTAAAACAAATGTACAATTATAATATCACAATATCATTAATATTATAGTATATATTATATTATATCATAATTATATTATACTACATTACAATATAATTATTATATTATAATATATTGACTATATATATATATATATATATATATATATATATATGTCATAAACATAATGTTGAAAGTTTCACAGACAGCCAACGCTACCATTAGGCAATATAAGAATTGCCCCAAGCAGAAGATGTTTATATGTATGTGTGCATGTGGGAACATAGCCATTGGTTCCTCCTTATCCCTTGTATGTAACCTACAGTTTGGCCTTAAGCCCCTGAACTAGCATACCACCCTCAGCTGTGATGGGGTTTTATTGTTATTATTATTTTTAATTATGAGATTCTGCATGTTGTATGTCAGCCTGCTCAGTCCCAAAATATCAGTGGATTGGCGAAATGTTCTGAAACTTGGCAGGCTTGCATTTATAACTGTGGCCTAAAATGAAGGAGAAATGAGCCTCTAATGTTTCCCCATTGGCACCAATGGCTCAAATCTTACCGGAACAAAAACAGAACCCCTTTGCTGATTTCAGGAACTTCCTGGTAAACAGAACTGGGGGAGGGGAGCTGCCAAAAACAGGACCAAAAACGGCATGAGTTTTTTTCCCTGAATTGCACACACCTCTTCTTGACATGGGCTGGAGCATGGCACCATTTTGTCCCTACAGAGTGACTCTACAACAAGTTAGGTTCCAGAGTGGACTAGCTCCCCCCACTGGCTGCTCCTAACTACCCTGCTCCCACGTCCAAGGAATGTGTGGCTTGTGCACCAAAACTCTTTGCTCCACAGTAGGAATGAAACAAGATATATTGGGAGGCTGAGTTGTTAGGAAGGACAGACATTCTGCTCCACTAACCTCTGCCATTCCTTCTCATAACTAGCATTGAAAAATGAGGAGCCACCAAATGTTGTTCCTCCAGTGATGGGTGCCCTGGGTGTCATTGCGGTCATCGCATTAATCATTGCAATCATTTTGATTTTCAAAAGGTAAGTAACAATTATTGTTTTTTGTTGATTTCTGGATGGATGGAGGAGCAAGTTGACAATCGAAAGGAGCTGGAAGGGGGAGAGTGTGTGACAAGAAGGTGAAAAGCGTTATGACTTAACTGTGATCCTAATGCACATGAACACACACAGTATAGTTTGTTCTTGTTTCATTTTGCAAGCTGATTTTTACAAGCATCCAGCCTGATATAAAAATGGCTGGATCATACTGAGCCAAGGAAATCTCCAGATCTCCAGATGTATCAGTAAGGGAGGGGATAAGAACATAAGAACATAAGAAGAGCCATGCTGAATCGGACCTCAGCCCATCTAGTCCAGCATTCTGTATCACACAGTGGCCCCCAGTTGTACACGGGGATCTCGAGCAGAAGGGAGGGCAAAACCCTGACCTGCTCCCGACCCCCCACAACCAGTACCCAGGGAAATCCTGCCTACCTCAACCAACTCCGAGGTGGCACTTGAATGTCCTTTTCAGTAACTACCGATACACTTGGTATCCATGAATCTGTCTAATCCTGCCTTGAAGTTGTTCAGGCTGACAGCTGTCATAACCTCTTCTGGAAGTAAATTCCATAACCCAATGACCCTCTGAGTGAAGAAATATTTCCCTTTATTAGTCCTAATTTTCCTACCTTGGGGCTTCAGGGATCTGGCCTCCAAATAAGAATTCTGCCTCCTTGAAATGTCCCATCATCAGTTCCCAAGTGTCTAAGATCGCAGTAACTTTAAACACCAGCTGAGCCTTTAGAAACTCGGTGCAGTTTTGGTACCCAAAGAAAAAGGAAAGGCAAAATAACTAAGGCAATGAAAACTTAGCACCCGTATGAGTTGCAAGCCTGAAAGATGTTCATTGTCTCAATCTCCTACAATGATAGAAATATGCAGATGAAAGAAACTTCCAATTCTTTTGAGTAGGGGAAATGTTTCATCAGAGTGTTTGCAAACTTATGTGAGCCAATTCTCAGAATTTGGAAAAGTCACTTTCGGGTAGGACAGTGTCAAACGTTTTCAACTATGCAAAGTGATCTTTCCAAGCTCTGACAAGTCTTAGGACCTTTCCAGACATTCATCTTCAAAGCAGATATTGTGGAATTTCCTGCCTTCATATTCTGGGTTATATAGCTGTGAGGAAGGGCCCCGAGTGGCTACCCAGACTGCCCATCTGGTTGTTGTACTCCGGGCTGCTTCTTGCGTCCATTATGCTCTTTTGCAGACTGATTGCTAGAACCTTCTCAGGCATTGTCAGGAGTAAGGCGAGCTATCAATAGTTCTGCTTGCAGTAGCAAATGGAGTCAAGCCCATTGGCTTAAATGTTTATCATATAGATCAGTGGTTCCCAAACTTTTTTGGCCTACTGCCCCCTTTCCAGAAAAAAATTTACTCACCGCCCCCCTAGAAATTAATTTTTAAATTTTTAATAGCAATTAATTAGAAAGATATATGTATTAATATTTCTACCTTTTCCTATCTAAAATATAATAAAGAAAGTTGTAAATTAGAAACATTGAAGTTTGAAATTATGAAACTATTTATTGAACTTAGAATAGAAAGGTAACACAAAAAAAGTTAAAACATTCCAAATCATCTTAATGAGAAGGATGAACCTCGTCTGCTGCTATCAATCTAGTAATCCTCGGCTCTGTTTTCGTCAGCAGTAATCTCAAATCATCGTGATTGACTATTTTTGCAATCGGTTTCTTTTTTTGTTAATAAATTGGTTACCACACTGAATCCAAGTTCCACCAAATATGTTGAAGGACATTATTATTATTGTTATAAGACTCAACCAGTTGGAAGGGAACCCCAAAGGTATTATTATTATTATCCCTTGCTTGGTGAGAGGAGGAGGAGGGAGCAGGAGGAGGGAAGAAGAGAGAGAGACACACACAGAGATGGATGGTAGCCTGTCACCTGGCTCACGCCACCGCCTCCACCGCCTCCACCGCCCCCTGAGCCTTCCAACGCCCCCCTAGATCACCCCACCGCCCACCAGGGGGTGGTACCGCTCACTTTGGGGACCACTAATATAGATCTTTATAGACCTATTGAGTGGAATTGGTCTTTGGAGAGAACAGAGTAGTAGGAGAGACTCATTGGTGCGAAAATGCAAACATAAAATGCCTTGAGGTGTTGTGTGGTTTCTGGGCCATGTTCTAGCAACATTTTCTCCTGACATTTTGCACATGCAGGCAAATGTCAGGAGAAAATGTTGCTAGAACATGGCCACATAGCCCCGAAACTAGACAACACTCCAGTGATTCTAGCCATGAAAGCCTTCAACAATACATCAACAGCATACATCTATGAGCTAGATTTATATCTGTGTTGTATATCTGTGACATCCTATTTTTGGATCTTTGAGCCCATATCTTGTGTCATTTGAACAATGTGGGTCACACTCTCTGAGCATTTGACATATGGCAGTCAGACCTCATTGCATCCTAAGGATTTTCTATGGGAGCTACAATGCTGCTGCCTTTGGACAGCGGAGACTACTTAAGCAGCACTGTGACCTTTTTCTCTCCTGATTAAGAGTTTTTTGGGTTCTCCCAAAATCTGAAATTTCACAGAATTTATGAGCTTTCAAGAGGATTTTTTTGTGTGTCAGGAGCAACTTTAGAAACTCAAGTTGCTTCTGGTGTGAGAGAAATTGCTGTCTGCAAGGACATTGCTTAGGGGATGCTCAGATGTTTGATGTTTTTTACCATTCTTGTGGCAGGCTTCTTTCATGTCCCCACATGGGGAGCTGGGGCTGACAGAGGGAGCTCGACACACTCTCCCTGGATTCAAACTGCTGACCTATTGGACAGCATTCCTGCCAGCACAGGGGTTTAACCCATTGTGCCACCAGGGGATCCACTTCTTTTTTTTTTTATTATTAAATTTTATTATTTAAAACACATTAACATGACAACAACATTACACCAACAATATCGGACATTGCGTGGGCTTTATGGTGGTGTCAAACCTGGCGCCCATGTTACATCTGTCCGACAACATACAATTAAAATACATACAAATCACGAATTGACTTCACCCTTCAACTACGAACCTACTACTTATTACATCATAAGCTAAGAGATAGGGAAAAAGAAGAGAAAACATGGAACCCATTTATTTTGTATATTAAAAGTGAGAAAAAAAGAAGAGTTAAAGGGTTATTGGTTGTAGCACTTAAGGTGCCGGAAAACAGGGGATCCACTTCTTGTATGAGACTTGTATAGACCTCTCGCTTCTGCCCTGGTTAGTCTTAAATTGACAAGTGGCAAGTGGGGGACCTTGCCTTTTATTGCTTTAAGCAAACCTGGCAACCCATTTACACCACAGATCCTCAAGACAGTATATATGGCTCTCTAAATCCTCCCCATAACTTCACATCAATCCTGTAAGGAAGGCCACACTGGGATTTACTGCCTCCATGGGCACCAAGTGAATGCCATGGCTAAATGTAAATGTAAACTCTGGTCTTTCAAGTGCCAGCCAAACACCCTAAAGAAGTATATTACTCCAAATACAGTAGAGTCTCGCTTATCCAACCTTCACTCATCCAACGTTCTGTTTTATCCAACGCAGTCTGCCTCCCGCCCGTATTCACAGCTGTTTCAATACATTATGATGTTTTGGTGCTAAATTCGTAAATACAGTAAATACTACATAATGCTACCGTGTATTGAACTGCATTTTCTGTCGATTTGTTGTAAAACATGTTTTGGTGCTTAATTTGTAAAATCATAACATAATTTGATGTTTAATAGGTTTTTCCTTAATCCTTCCTTATTATCCAACATTTTTGTGTATCCAACATTCTGCCGGTCCGGTCATGTTGGATAAGTGAGACTCTACTGTATCTCATTTATAATGTCTTGGACTATGTCTCCCATCATCCCAGCCAACCCAAGCTATCTTGAAATAATGGATGTATAGGCCAACACGTCCTGCAGAAAGCTGGTTTATTCCGTTTGCCTTTATATATGTTCTCCTTTCTCCTTGAAAAGATTATCTGCACTGTGAATAATCTCTGAGATTTATTTTTAAAGCTTCTCTTCTATTTCATACAGAAGATAATCTGTCCTTTTTTCCTTAACGTTCCATTTTATACTGTTTCAGTGTCGTTAATATATTCCTCTCTCTCCCTTTGCCTCTCTCTGCCTTTTCTTCTTTAATTCAAATATGAATTTTTTTATGAATGCTTCCCTCATATAAGCTTTATTAGTTTCCCATATAGTTAGTTTATCCTTCTCGGGAGTATTATTAAGTCTGAAAAAAAAATCCCCTTAGTTCATCAGTACACCACCTCGTTGTCTGACAATAACAAATTATTTAATTTCCCAGAGCAAAGTCGCTCTTATTTATAATTGATCAACTTAAATATGCTGTGTTACAATCAATTTCTGCCGAAGCTCCCAAGTAGTCAGCCTGAAAAAAGAGAGATATTTCTGAAGCAGAGAGGAACCAGGAAGATAGATCTGATTCATACTGAGACACACAATTGGTTCATTCAGCTTCATATGAAACTGACTGGTACAGAGGTCTCCTCAAGGTCTCTGACAATGCTCTTTCCAGGTATGAAACTTAAAATACCTATTATTTACTAGTGTGCCTATGGTTAGGCATGAGAAAAATATTGCCCTTGAGATGTTCACTGATTACAATTCCTATCAGACCTTACGAACACAGCAGACAAGGCAGGTTGGCGTGTCAGCAACCAATAAAACCTGGAAGGCTGCATGTTCCTCAACTTTCTGCTAAGGATCAAACCTGCCAGATGTGGGCTGCAAACTTGAGCCAAGGCCTTCTTCATACTCTCCAAAATTTCAGAGATGGACACCAGGGCATGCAAAATTACAGTGTGGGCAAGAGAGAAAAGGTTATTCATTTGCAAGAAAATGCAAGCTAGAATAGACTGCAGCAGTTTGCTTTTGCCTGAACCTACTGGGTAGGGCAAGATGCGGACCCCTTTCCCCAGTCCCTGCCAATTTAATTGCGCAAAATTTACTTTTACAGCAGTTGAAGTAATCTAAGGTGAAATTGGAGCATTTTAACATTAGATTTTTTGTGTGTCAGGAGTGACTTGAGAAACTGCAAGTTGCTTCTGGTGTGAGAGAATTGGCCATTTGCAAGGATGTTGCCCAAGGGATGCCCGGATGTTTGATGTTTTATCATCCTTGTGGGAGGCTTTACTCATGTACCCATATGGGGAGCTGGAGAAGACAGAGGGAGCTCATCCGCGCTGTCCACAGATTCGAACCTCTGACCTGTCGGTCTTCAGTCCTGCCGGCACAAGGGTTTAACCTATTGTGTCACTGGGGGCTCCTTTAACAGTAGATATAAAAGAGGGAGAACAGAGGATTTACCAAAGTTGGACAGTTGGAGGGTGCACTAATACTGGTCTCTCCCTGTTTTGCTAAAAACATGTCTGTATTCCTCTATTAAACATTCAAACATAAATTGGACCCAGGATTCGGAGACAGAAAACTTGAGATGTCTCTAGTAGTATAGAAGGGGGAATGTCAACAATACTCGCTGAAATGCCTTCATCAAAGGTACAATAGCAGTTTTTACTCTGGCAACTGTAGTCAAATCTAATGTGGCAAATCATGTGTTCCTTTGCAAATCCTCCCGAGGTCTAATAAGATAGTAATCAACTAATATTGAAAACTAATATTGGTTGGTGATCTGATCTGGTATAGAAAATCCCAGATCTTAAAACTCATTTTGTCCTGCCAATTCTCCTGACCACAAGGAATACTTTGAGTAGTAGTCCAAGAAAATTAATTTATCTGAAGTATGAAGCACATTCCTAATATTAGCTTCTCTAAGGAATAGTTTTCCTTTGCCACCAAAGTTTTCTTTCCCATATTTGTGAATCAGTCCGAAATCCAAGTTTGTTTATTTTTTCCTTTGATATAATAATGATTGGCTCATAGAACAGCCTCTCCGATTTGTCATTTGGTAACATATTCAGATGCCCGAGGCTTAAATCAATGTGTTCTTTGAATAACTAATATATTCTTATACTTAGATTGCTTAAAAAAAATCTGCTGTTTATTCTTCATTTATCACACTATTTAACCCATGACTCTTTGTTTGCATGCATAGAATCAGACCTGTAACTAAAGAGAGAAATGCATAAACATGCAAAGGGAGAACATATCCTTATGCAAGGCTCAACCAAGCCATGCAATTGGCACATAACTTGCACATGGAAGGCTGACATATCATTCAATGAAAATCACAGCTCCATAGGGATTATAACCAGGCTTCCGATGAGTCTTGTTCTAAAACTAATCTCAACATGATACAGGCATCTGGTTTTGCCCATATTTTGTCCTTAATTTCTTCACATAATATGAGGAAGCTTGTGTTTTCTGACAAAGTAGGACTGGAAGAGTTGGATGAGGACAGGGGTGTGGAGGTCTCCTGTTTTCAGAGGTTCCTCAAGTGAATCCTGGAGGGGGCTTGTTGTTGCATGGTTTCATGTTATTTCTGCCTTATAGCAACCCCAAAGAAACCTATTGTGGAGTTTTTCTGGGGGAAAAAGTGTTTAGATGGATTTGTAAATGCCATATTTAGGGGATTAGAGTGTGTGACTTGGTTACTCAGAGGGTTTCTGGGGCCAAGAAGGGCTTTGAGCCCTAATCATCAACACTCAAACCAGTACATCATACTGGGTCTAAAGTTGGAGACAAATCTTTCCACTGATCTGTTTACTTACAAATGCCTTTATTAAGTAGGCCTGCATAAGGCACCAGATCTGGTTTGATCTTGGAAACCAAGCAGAATCAGCCCTTGTTAGTTTATGGGTGGGAAACCACCAATGAACATCAGGATATCAGGTGTTATAGACTACTGCTTCTTAAACTGTGGGTTACAGCTCAAATGGTGTCCTGTTTGCTCAATGTTGGAGTCCCTAAAAAAATAGCACAGGATAAAGTTTCTGAATGCCACCCATTTATACAAGTCGACAAGTGACTTCTACTAAATGTTTGGCCCATTATGGGTGTGTATTCTTGTGGGAAAGCAGTGGAAAACAGAATTCTGTGTATCCTATTCCCATGATGGCAGTACTGTAGATCGCTCCCTATAGTGCAGTGATTTCCAACATTTCTTTTGACCAGGAACCACTTTGACCAAAGACCACTTTCCAACATTAGTACCAAAATGGTTATAAATCAGTTTTTGGTCAACTTCAGATTTAGTTTGGTTATTTGGTCCATGCCTTAGTTACCTCTGTACTGGACTATTGCAATGCACTCTATGTGGGGCTATCCTTGAAAATGGCCCGGAAACTTCAATTAATCCAACGTGCGGCAGCCAGACTAATAACCGGGGCGAACTACAGGGAGCGGTCAACCCCCATGTTTAAGGAGCTCCATTGGCTGCCATTTATTTTCCGGTCCCAATTCAAGGTTCAGATCATCACCTATAAAGCTCTAAATGGTTTGGGACCCACCTACCTTCGTGACCACATCTCCTACCACAAACCTGTCCAGTCCCTTAGCTCTTCGGGGGAGGCACTCCTTTCACCCCCTCCGTTATCACAGACCTGACATGTGGGAACGAGGGAGAGAGCTTTCTCCTCTGTGCCCCCCGACTTTGGAATGCATTGCCCAGTGAGATTAGGCTAGCCCCCACTTTGGAAACTTTCAAGAACCTCAAGACGTGGCTTTTCTGCTGCACTTTTTGGGGAATGACCTGTCATACTCCCATGTAATGGGTGTCCTCATATTGTACTGTCTCTTCCCCACATGTAGGACTGTCTCTACTACCCTGCTCATGAGTCTCCCTACAAATATATACGTTTTTAATTTTATCTCATCCTTAGTTTTTATCATTGTATTTTGCACCTGTGCCCCACCCATTGTGATTGTGTTTCTTCCCCACTGTATTACTTTGTATTGTTTATTATATTTTACGCCTGATTTTCCCCCTGTATTATTATTGTTATTATTTTACTGTAATTATGTCTTTTATGTTACTGTATTGAAATGCAATTCTTGGCCTCATGTAAGCTGCCTCAAGCCCCCTTTGGGGAGATGATGGCGGGGTACAAATAAAGATTATTATTATTATTATTTGCTGTGCTGATTCAGAAAATTGTATTGGATAGGCCACATCAGCTCTAGTTTCTGATACAGAACATATGCCATCCAGTAGTTGCCATCTGGTAGCCCACAGAAAACTATATTTAATAAGCCTCAGCACTATAAGAGGGTTTTGCAAGAGCATTTGCTTTTGTTGCAACAGTCTAGTAACAGTGAGGACGCAGACCACATTTTAGTTCTTGCAGAGTACTGGTGGTCCACGGATCACAGGTTAGAAACCACTGCTATAGTGTTTAAAGGGAGAGAGTTGCCTTGACTAATATTTTACAAAGGTACAATTCTCCTGATAGCATTACTTGCATTGCATAACTGGCCTTATGGATCAGACTTCTTTGAGACTTTCTAGCTAGGTCTGAATTCAGATTGCTGTTGTAAACCCTCATTCCGGTAATTTTAGGAATTGTGGGCTTGGTTCAAGTCTAGAAGGAAAAAGAAATTGTTTATATCTGATCAGGTCCTTCAAAATGATCATTTATAAACTTTTCTAATTGCATATTTAAAAATAATGGTTTCTCCCCATCTTATTTCCTTGTAGGCCTCTCCATTGGTGCCCCCTTGTCGTGGGGGGGGGGGGGGAAGCTTGCGTACCCTAATGAAGTTGGTGTAATAGCCACCGGTAGGGCCTTCCATGCCAGACAGGTCACAACCAAAGGGTCTGACCAAGAGCATCAACGGGAAGGATGGGCTCTCTAGTCTTTTGGCAACCATCCTAAGAGAAGGAAAACTCTAAATTCAAACCTGGGCCAATGGTGCTCATCTAACCCTGTGAGGTCAACCATCTAGAGAAGGAAACTCAAGTCAAATCTACGACCTGAGGACCTTGCTGCCACTGTCCTAAGCTTGCTAGGCCCTGGCAGACGAACCTTTGGTTTAAAGGGTGAGGCCAGTTCTGTGCACACTGCGCTTCACCAGAAAAATCCATTGCACAGACTCGAAGGACACATCCAACAACGCGCTTGTAGAAAGCGTGGGACGAGTCCTTCCTAAGAACCTTCGTTCGCGAAGTAATGCCATAGATTTCCTTGTAGGAATCGTAATTATACACCAGATATATCTGCACCATATTATTTTATCGTCAGTTTTAAATTTTATTCATTTTGCTTGCACCTTTGAAGTCTCAAAATCATATCCTCATGTATTACATGTTTAGAGGATGTGCAGTGTTAATACTAAAAGGTGCCCATAGCAGTACTGTTCATTGATAAACATTCTATTAAACAAGTAAATAACTTTTCCAGGTGTTCTGGAAAATATTCTCCAGATTCTTCAGGTAAGCTTCTTTACTCTGTTTCCCCTTTTTTTGGTCTGTCTACATAATCTATTGTCCAAATTATCATTGTATTCTTTTGATCACACCATCTGTCTCCTGCTTTGTTACTGACACTTTTAACTAGTTCTGAAACCAAAACTTTCAGACGATGCTTTTCAACACCTGTATCTCTATTAACTCTGAGCTTTGGAGTGAGCGGTCTATTAAGCTGAAATAAATAATAATAATAAATAATAACTGTCTCTCTGCTAACTTTCCTTTTTTGCCAGTAATGTGTAACATCCAGTGAAAAACGTACTGGGAATAAATCTCTTTGATGCCCATCTGCATTATATGCATCGGATCCAAATGCAGCATGCTGTCCTTGGTTCCATTTTTGTCTTGGGTTTCATCGTGTTTTGAAAACAAAAAAGCAAGTCTGTGTAATTTCCCCTCACCCTTACTAGTGCATGCCTCCTACATTATGATCTAGTATTAAAACCTAGGCAATCTCATCACTCTTGGTATGTGAGGATGTAGAGTATTGCTTCTTATGTTCAGAACTGCATGTAAGAGAGAGAGAGAGAGAGAGAGAGAGAGAGAGAGAGAGAGAGAGAGAGAGAGAGAGAGAGATCTTGGAGGAAACAATGTCTGGAAAGGTTCTTCTATCAAGGAAAGAAGTCAAGGGGGACTGCTTGTTTTGTTTTGGGTTTTTAAAGGATTAGAACACATATATAGCCCATTCACACTATACCAGTGTTTCTCAACCTTCCTAATGCCGCAACCCCTTAAAACAATACCTCATAACCATACAATTATTTTCGTTGCTACTTCATAACTGTCATTTTGCTACTGCTATGAATTGTAATGTCAATATCTGATATTCACTGGACCAAATTTGCCACAAATACCTGATATGCCCAAATGTGAATACTGGTGGGGTTGGGGAGGGGTTGATTTTATCATTTGGGAGTTGTAGTTGCTGGGTTTTGTAGTTCACCTACAATCAAAGAGCATTCTGAACTCCACCAATGATGGAATTGAACCAAACTTGGCATACAGAACTCCCATGACCAACAGAAAATACTGGAAGGGTTTGGTGGGCATTGACCTTGGGTTTTGGAGTTGTAGTTCACTTGCATCCGGAGAGCACAGTCAATCTCTGGATTTCATAGGATAGAGCTATGGCTCTTAAGTGGACTTATTTCTCTATAATTGTATAGTGTAAATAGGACCATGGATGTTCTGTGCATGTCTAAATATTCTATAGTGCATTGATTGTATTTCTGCAAATCATAATTTACATCATGCCCGCTAAACCATTACTAACACAATCAACTCTTCTGTCACTGTTATCATTATGGATTGCAGTGAATGTGTACAATTTGCGGTGGTCAATTTGTAAATTGCTTGTGTTCGGGGGGTGGGGGTGGTATTTTATGTGGAGATGATCTAGGTTGTGTTAGATGTAAAGGAAGTGACATTTATTTTCAGGTACCAGAGGAAATCTATGATGGACTTGGAATCACACAAAAAACTCCAAACGCTCCATAGCGACTTCCCCCCCAGTGACCAGGTGTGTAGCATTGCCTTTCTCCCTTTTTACTTTTAAGCCATCCATATAGCACTTGTTTGACCTGCAGCCAATGGTGAAGGGTTTTGAATGTGGTCTTCGGACCTTCATGTGAGTCTTGAGTTCCTACTGATTCTTCACTCCCAAAGCAACTCTCAAGATAAATAACATTTTTAGAAAGGTCTTTCCCACTGCCATTTATTGGATTTGGGGAAAAGGAGTCTGAGAAGTAATCTTTCCAAGCCTTGCTCCCACCAAAGGGTTTCTTATACTGCTTTACTAGGATCTATCTCAGGCATGGGCAAACTTTGGCCCTCCAGGTGTTTTGGACTTCAACTCTCAGCTGTTAGGAATTGTGGGACTTTACATTGTTAGAAATTGTGGGAGTTGAAGTCCAAAACACCTGGAGGGCCAAAGTTTGCCCTTGCCTAATCTATCTAGTATCTCTAAGATTGAGGGATTCAAGATTGTGGATCTGCAAGTTGTGCAGAAAGATTAGCTTCTACTAAAGGTTGAGCTAAGCATTTGCGTTGCTTTCTTCAGGCCACAAACGAAAATGATCGTATCTTCCCAAGGATAAAGTTGATAATGAAGACAGTCTTCATGCGCTTCGGTGGATAGGATTCCATATGGACATATCTCTGCCTGTAGAGGTAGAGGAGTAAACATGGTGGGACTAGAAGAGGACTGTGTAATACTAGCATTTCTTTTCATCACTGGGGAGGGAGGAATTCATTATTAGCCTCAGTCAAAGTTCCCCAATCTCCTCAAAGTCCACCTTGCTGCTGGGCCTCCCATGGCCATTTGGTGGCCAGAGAAGTGCAGGGAATGGCAGAGACGTATCTGGTTATGTGTCTGTAGTCATATGTCAGGAACACACTGCACAATAATAATAATAATGATGATGATAATAATAACCGGAAACAACTGGAAAATCTGACACAATACAAGGATTTAAAGATCGAACTGCAAAGACTCTAGCACAAGCCCCAGTGGTGATCACCATACTGGGTGCAGTGCCTAAAGACCTTGGCCTGCACTTAAACATAATTGGCACTGACACAATTACCATCTGTCAGCTGCAAAAGGCCACCCTACTGGGATCTGCATGCATTATTTGCTGATATATCACATAACCCTAGACGTCTGATCCAATACAACAACCAGCATAGTGATCTTGTTTGCTATTGTACTAATCTTGTTGTGTTTCAAATAATAATAATTTTACTTCTTCCCCACCTCTCCTCATGGCTCGAGGTGGGTTACAACATTGCTAAAACACATAATCAAAACACATATACTCCGTAAAATACACATATTAATATTAAAACATATTTCCACAAAATACACATTAAAATACACCACAAAAAATTAGACATAAAGTGGAAGTTTAATATTCATCATTATAACCATCTGAGTTTGATCAGAAGTGCAGTCTAAAACAAATACCAGAAAGGAGTAAGCCAACCAAAGTCAACAGTCTAGAATCAAAAACACAAAGTTTAAACAAGCCAATAGGGTGAGCCAATTCCGTGATCCAAAATATGATTTGTGAGGTCAAGCCAGAGAAATACAGAGTCATTTCAGGAACAAACATTAGCCAAGGTCACAATCCAGGGTCCTGCGTGCTGAGAGTCCTAATAGTAGCAGTCAAGGTTTAGTCAAGAAACAACAACGTTGACTGCCAATACAAGCCTTCATACGAAGAGTCTCTTTATCCTATGATCTCAGCTGTTGCTTGTTCAAGACTCATTTTTCTGCTAATCTTGCAAAATTAGCAGATCTGCAAAAATCTGCATTCTCTCTCCTGCGTTCCAGAGCTAGGCTGGGGAGACTCCTGGGAGCTGCTGGACTCCATCTTCTCTGCTGTCCACTCCAGCAACTCCTCACCCTTACTATCAAAACCGGCCATGAGACCAGAGACTTAATGATAGAGCTGTTCTCCAGGGCCTCCTAGGAGTCCTGAGAAGGTCTCATAGCTTGACATAATTATGGTTCATCTTGTGGGGATTTGTAAAAGGGCACCATGATATAATGGGTTGACTGGTAAGGCATATGTTGGCAGCTAATTGGCTAAGCCAATTCTCATTGGCTACTGTCTCTAGCTTGCTGCTGAGAGAATCATTTTTAACCACTCCTTTTATCTCGGGGAGTGAAGAGAGCACTGACTGGAAACAAGAAGAAACTGGCTGCCAACTCTCTGAAGCTTGATAATTTCTAAGGCATGAAGCATATTTTAATTCTGTTTAAAAGGACTGTTTATTCCCTCTGTTATCTGTAAGAATGTAGAGAGACTGCTGTATATTTTGTTACTCTGTTTGACCTTTTTAACTGAAGTAAAGTTACTTTGTTACAAAAATCTAAGTGACACATTATTATACTGCAGGGTATATTTTGGTTCAAAAACAGTAGTAAAGCTTTTATTTACATCTACAACCCCTAACACATCTGGCTACAGCCACATAGCCAGATGTTTTTTGCTGCCCCTCTTTCCACTAGTCATTAATTGACCACGGGGAGATGGTACAGGGCAAGATGGATTCTGTCAGAAGGTAGGAGTGTTATTCTTCCTGGTATGTCTCAGTGTTCTATTTTTTTATTCCTCCAAGATTACAGTCTTGTACACAGTCTGCAATATTAGCTGAGTTGTGGGGTTTGTATAATATTGAGTGTTTGTTCTTCCTTCCGCCAATAGGATCACAGCCCCATAGACAATGATGTTCCCAAAGAATCAGAAAAAGCTGAAGAATCCATTGAAAAAGTCCCCAATGACCCCGAAGACCTTCATTATGCATCTTTAACATTTGTTGCACGGCAGGACGTACCAGATGTGATTCCAGAAGGAATTCAAACAGACTATGCTGAAATCAAGAGATAGTTGTTCTCAGAATTTTTGGCGAAAACACAAACACCAAGGACTCTTCAGGCTAGCTGAAATTGTGGAGAAGGCTGCCTCCTGGTTCGAATCTCCTGTATGCCTTTAGAAGAAATCATTTCCTTCCAAGGCCTTGCCTGTACTGGATTACACAGCTTCAACTAATAATATAGTTGCCATCCTGAGAACCAAGACCAATCGCATTGCCTTGATCTACTGCAATTTTGGGAAGGAGGGGCAGAGCTCAATGGCAGGGTCCTATTTCAATTCTTGGATGCTTTCCAGACAAAGGATTTCAGCACAGTAGGACTACAATATACCCATGTTTGAGGTTCTGGGAAACCATACCAATCAGTAATAAGTAGTAAAGGAAAGAATATTTGAAAATATTAGAAAAATTGTCAAAAAATCTGTTATTCCAATGTTCAAACAGCCTGACTTCAGAAAAAACCTTTCTAGGAATCTCTCAGTCTTTCAATGCTACTCTATGGTCTAGAGTAGACCCATCAGAATGTGACCATAGAGTCACACTGGAAGACCGAGAGATTCCTAGAGAGGCCATATTAATCAAGTCTGGGAAGGATCAAATCCTCAAATGTAGAGGGTGATTAACGATTAATGGATCGGATTGTCCTGGAATGGATTGCTTAGGAATCCATCTTCCAGTGTTATCAGGTCAGTGTAGAATACAACCATAGAGTTGCTCTGGAGAACATAGATATTCCTAATGAGTCAAATTTGAAAAGTCATAATGAGTCATTTGTATACTGGTGATCTCCAGCTCTAGTAGATCTGGCTGTCTTCCTCCTTGATGGTGTTTAGATGTCAAGAGGGGAGATTTTTCTTTATTGTGCAAGAATATTGTAGGGACGCTGTAAAATAACCCCCATAAAATGATCCAAAGCTTTGGGGAATTAGAGAACTTCTGGTCTTGTATTGGCTTTGAGCTACAACTGCTATATAATATCTTATCATCAGCCATATTGGTTTGGACTGTTGGGACTTAAAGTACAAAATATCTGGGTGGATCTTTGTAGGGGGTGGAGGTCTTGTAGAAAAACTGCAAATAATAGAAAGGACTTGTTTTTAACCTGAGAGATTCCCTCTCTAGGAATATCTAGGTCCTTCAGTGTTACTGAAGGGTCAACATCAACCAGAACTTAGAAATTTCAAGGGCATTAAACCCACAAATGTGGATGACTGGATGTAATGTGTCATTTATTTAATTTCTGCTTATTTTATTATTTGAAATAAAAAAAAGTTTCTGCTTATTTTATTATTTGAAATCCCCACAATTTCTTTTTGTAAGCCTGAGGTTGTTTGTTTCCCTAACCCTCCCTCCAATGTCATGTTGCTGCCATCATTTATTTGCAGTATTTATTTATTTATTTGCGGTGTTTGTATACCACCCTTCTCAACCTCAAAAGGGGGCTCTGGGCAGTTCACAGTGTTGGCTCAATTCAATGCCATCGATAAAAAACAGTATAAACATCACTTCCAATATTTCTACAATGGGCAGAATGCTTGGTTCCACAGCCAGGTCTTTAGCTGTCCCCTAAAGGTCAGGAGGGAAGGGGCTGACCTGATCTCACTGGGGAGGGATTTCCATAGCTGTGGAGCCACCACCGAGAAGGCCCTGTCCCTCATCCCCACCAGCCGCACCTGTGAGGCCAGTGGGGCCGAGAGCAGGACCTCCCTGGAAGATCTTAATCTAACTGGTTCATAGAGGGAGATATGTTCAGACAGGTAAGTTGGACCGGAGCTGTTTAAGGCTTTATAGCTACAGCCAGCATTTTGAATCATGCTCGGTAGCTAATAGGCAGCTAACGGAGTTGCCGCAACAGGCAGGTTATATGCTCCCTGTGTGATGCCCCAGTTAAGAACATGGCTGCAGCACTTTGGACTATTTGCAGCTTCCAAACAGTCTTTGAGGGTAACCCCACGTAGAGCGTGTTGCAGTACTCTAAACAGGATGAAACAAGAACGTGGACTACCTAGTCAGACTTCACAGCATATTCTCTCTTTTTAAAAGTGTAATTTATATATTCTATTGTGTTGTGTTTGATTGTAATAAGAAAGAAAAGTTACCCCAGACATGGGGCAAAAATGTGAAACCAAATTTCAAAATAAATACATGGGGAAAAAACGATAAACACTGTGGCTGAAATGCTTTGGAAAGAAGAGACAAAGGGAGAGGTGGGCAAGGGAGGCCATACATACTTTTGCCAAGCCACCTGTCATCTCACACTGGCAGGGATCTGTGACCATGCGGCTTGCATGACAGCTCTGATGGGCCATTCACCGTTTCCAAGTACGGTGTGATCCAGACAGAAAGCACCAAAAGCCCACAGATGCCTCCTCTGCAAATAAACATCCATTCTTAATTCATCCAACTGTCATGTGTTCCATGTGTGTGCACATGCATGAGATGTGAATGCATTTTTAACAGCCAGGCAGCAACCAGCCAGGCTTTGAAGTTGCAAGGCTATGAAATGCTAATCAAGGTGGCCATTTGCAACATTCACACGTTCTTTCTTTGACCCTTTCTTTGACCCTTGGCATTCCACATATCTATAAACCTCACTTGCCTAGTTTCCAACAAACCTCACAACCTCTGAGATGTGGGTGAAACGTCAGGAGGGAATGCTTCTGGAACATGGCCATACAGCCTGGAAAACTTACAGCAACCTAGTGATTCTGGCGATGAAAGCCTTCAACAAAGCATTTGTTTTATATGGAGGATGTGCCAAGGTTAAAGGACACATCATTTGAGAAATCATTTGGCAACAGTGACATCCGCTGGCTGAGGAAAGTCTAGGGAAGGAATGGAAACCTGGATTTAATGAAGCTGCTTTGGGTTTAGGGATGGGGAAAGAATCCCAGTATATGGCTGGATAAGAATTTACTCACAGCCATGACTTTCTTCATACATGAATATTTGAGATATTTATCATTTGAATGAAGAAGAAGTCAATGCATACATTCATTCATTTATCCAGCCAACTGCCAAAATCCTGCCTGTGTTTTGTTGTTGGGTGCCTTTCAGGTTGTTTCTATATTAGGTCTCTGTATTAGGTTAGAAATAAATACATAAATATGCCCCCAGTGGCACAGTAGGTTAAACCGCTAAGCTGCTGGACTTGCTGACAAAAGGTCGGTGGCTCGAATCCGGGGCGAGCTCCTGCTGTTAGCCCCAGCTTCTGCCAACCTAGCAGTTCAAAAACATACAAATGTTTAATTTTTGTGTGCTATCTAAGGTGTTGAAAACATCGAGAGGAATAGGATACAGCATCTTGAATAGCTTTAAAATTAGGATCACTATTTAAAAAAACAGAAGCCACCGGTGGCGCAGTGGGTTAAACCATTGAGCTGCTGAACTTGCTGACTGAAAGGTTGGTGGTTCGAATCCAGGGAGTGAGGTGAGCTCCCGCTGTTAGACCCAGCTTCTGCCAACCTACCAGTTCGAAAACATGCAAATGTGAGTATATCAATAGGTACTACTTCAGCGGGAAAGTAATGATGCTCCATGCAGTCATGCCAGCCACATGACCTTGGAGACGTCTATGGACAATGCCAACACTTCTGCTTAGATATGGAAATGAGCACCACTCCCCACAGTCGGATACGACAAGACTTAATGTCAGGGGAAACCTTTACCTTACATAAATATAATAAAAAGCTTGACCCTAAGGCAACACTCTCACAAGTTCACAGGATTTTCTTGGCAAGATTTGATTGGTGGGTGCCATTTTTCTGGCTGAGAGAGTGTGACTTGCCCAAAATTACTGAGTGGAATTCCAAGGCTAAGACAGGATTCAAAATGCTATCTCCCAGAGAATGCATGTTGCTTCAGTACCAATATAGATTAGATCGGTTCGGATGAGTACCAAGCACCAATGAGTATTAGGCACTATGGCTGTGCAAAGCTTTGGAGGCCTGTTTCATAATATAGATACTTGTATGAATCGTTAATATAAATCTCAGAATTACTAGTCAGAACGGGACTCTTCTAAAGCATTATGAAATGAAATGGAAACTGCTGAAAGTTTTTTAGAGAGATTAGTAAAGATTTCTTATTTCAGAGCATTTCAAGCTGTGATTTTTTTCAATGTAACATATTCCGTAATTGTCTGGGGTGGGAGGGGGTGAGGAGGCCGATGTGATTGACAATGGTAGCTGCGTGTTGCTTTTTTTCCTTGTCAGCCAATCACATGGCTTTCTGCAAAGCTGGTCTCCTCCCTTCAGCATATGTCTGGAATTAGTAGGAGAGAGAGAATAATTTTTTTAAAAATTCCTAAAAATCAGTAGATGAAGGAATCTTTCTGAAACTTTGTAGGATTGATTCCTTGCACCGGGAATGTGGCGCAGCTGGCTTTGTAGGATTTATTCCTTGCACCGGGAATTTGATGCAGCTGGCTGGGTGTCAGCTGCATAAGATCTCTACTGACCAGAAGGTCATGAGTTCAAGGCCTGCCTGCCTGGCTCGAGGTGGGCTTGCATCTGTCAATTGTGTAGCCTGTTGTCAACCTTTGCAACCCGAAAGACAGTTGCATCTGTCAAGTAGGAAATACACTGTAATCCGCCCTGAGTCCCCTGCGGAGTGAGAAGGGCGGAATATAAATGAATTAAATAAATAAATACATGAATAAATAAAAATTATGTTGTCTCGTGCAAAAATCCTTCTAGTTTTATTTTTTTTAAAGTATTTGTAAAAAAAATTTAAATCCTAAAAAATCAGTGGATGACAAAAACGTTCTGAAACTTGGTAGGCTTAAAATTGTAAATGCTGCCTACATGTGTGCCAAGTTTCATTCCAATAGATATAAAACCAACAGAGAAACAAACCTTGAAAATTTCTGGTGCTCACTGCTCAAGATTTTATTCTACCCTTTCTGCAATTCAAATAGAACCCAGCAGGTGACGCTGTGTACAAGTGAATGAAATCTTGAGCATGGCTGTATCAGCTGCTACCAAGTGTTTCCTTTTTTCTTGATGGTCAATGCATTCATGTGTCATGCAAAGAGCATGTGGGAATATGTTCTATAGGAGGATCAGCCAATGCCTGTGGATCTGCATTCCAGACACAAATAAACCACATTATCACAGGATGAGTTTCATTCAGGTATTTATTCCTGAGAGACAGGGTAGTGTAGTAGTTTGAGTATTGGGTCCCTATTCAACCATGGGAAGTCACACTATCTCAGCATCAGAGAAAAACAAACAAATCTTGCCAAGGAAACCTGTTATGGGGTCACCCTAGGGTCCCCACAAGTTGGAAATGACTTGGACAGCAACACAATTATTAGCCGGCAAGGCTAGGAACATTTATTTATTTATTTATTTATTATTTGGACTTGTAATTTGGATCGCTGTCCAAATTTCACAAACCTCTTTGGCATATCAGAACTTTGCTGTTCACCAATAATACAGATCATAGTTTTGAGTGAGCAAGTGTACTTCTGAGCATTTGCAGAGTATTATGTCGCTAAATAGAGCCTTATTTTAAAAAAAGCAATTCTTCTGCAGAGTTTTTAGTACTGGACTGGCACACATTGAAATTTAATTACTGAGGCTGTGCCTCCTGTTGGCATGGGGAAAGTTTTGGATAATCTACAAAGTCACAGGAACAGGAACCATCTCTTTCTAAAATGGCAGCCATTCCTATAAATCTCCACTTTGAACTTACTCGGCTTATTAAATTAGTTTTAATAATCACAAGACAATCAGTATGTGGCACTAACGCAGCGTTTCTCAACCTGGGGGTCGGGATCACTGGGGGGATCGCGAAGGGAGTTTCAGAGAGGCCACCAAAGACCATCAGAAAACACATATTTCTGATGGTCTTAGGAATCCCTTTGGCAGCAACTGCAACTCCCAAATAAAAAAATCAATCCCCCCGCCAACCCCACCAGTCTTAAAATTTGGCCATATCAGGTATTTGTGCCAAATTTGATCCAGTGAATGCAAACACATCCTGCATATCAGATACTGACATTATGATTCATAACAGTAGTAAAATTGCAGTTGCAAAGTAGCACAACTGTAGGAAGAACTACAACTCCGAAACTCAAGGTCAATGCCCACCAAACCCTTCCAGTATTTTCAGTTGGTCGTGGGAGTTCTGTGTGCCAAGTTTGGTTCAATTCCATCATTGGTGGAGTTCGGAAGGCTCTTTGATTGTAAGTGAACTATAAATCCCAGCAACTACAATTTCCAAATGACAAAATCAATCCCCTTCCAACCTCACCAGTATTCAAATTTGGGCATATTGGGTACTTGTGCCAAATTTGGTCCAGTGAATACTGACATTACGATTCATAACAGTCGCAAAATTACAGTTGTGAAGTAGCAACAACAATAATGTTATGGTTGAGGATCACCACGACATGAGGAATTGTACTAAGGGGTTGTGGCATTAGGAAGGTTGAGAAATACTGCAGTAATGGAAATAATATTTTGCAATATTTAAAATGGGAGTGTTGAGAAATATTGAGATACCTTGTTTAGTTCCAGATAGAATCTAAATCATAGTTGGACCAAGACTCAAATTAGTCACATCTGGTAGACCAGTGTTTTTCAACCTTTTTTGAGCCACGGCACATTTTTTTACATTTACAAAATCCTGGGGCACACCACCAAACAAAATGACACTCAAACACAGTAATGCATATAGTTAATACGTTTTTAAATGTATTTATACACTCAGTGTGAAACCTGGGCCTGTTTCGATGAACACAACATAGATATCCTGGCAGGAATGGCAGAAAGACACAAACTTCCCACACAGAACTCCCATAACCAAGAGAAAATACTATAAGAGTTTGGTGGGCATTGACCTTGGGTTTTGGAGGTGTAGTTCACCTATATCCAGAGAGCACTGTGGACTGAAACAATGTTGGATCAGGACCAAACTTGGCATGAATACTCAATATGCCCAAATGTGAACACAGATGGAGTTTGGGGAAAATAGACCTTGACATTTGGGAGTTACAGTTTCTGGGATTTATAGTTAACACACACTCAAAGAGCATCCTGAACTCTTGCAACAATGGAATTGAACCAAACTTGGCATATTGAACTCTCATTACCAACAGAAAGTAATGAAAGGGTTTGCTTGGGAATTGACCTTGAGTTTGGAAGTTGTAGTTCACCAACACCCAGAGAGCACTGTGGGCAGGAGGGGGAAGAAAGGGTATTGGAGGTTCCAATTTCCCATGGCACACCTGATGATTGCTCACAGCACACTAGTGTGCCATGGCACACTGGTTGGGAAACACTGGCCTAGATTGCCCAAGTTGGCCCACGCCTGCTCTACTGTGATGAGGTCTTATGTTGTCCTTTGGAAGTGTATGGTATCCACCAAACTCTGCTGCAGCGCTCCATTTAAAAGGAATTGATTCCCTTGCTCCCAGCTTTCTTCAATATTGTCATCATCATCACTACCACCATCATCACCACCAGCATCATGAAGAAATCTGTACATTTTCAGTAAAGATAAATGTTTCCCCTGACATTAAATCTAGTTGTGCCCGATTACGGGGATTGGTGCTCATCTTCATTTCTAAGATGAAAAGCCAGTTTTGTCTGTAGATCTCTCCTAGGTCATGTGGCCGTTACCTTCCCATCAAAGTGGTATCTATTGATCTATTCACTAGGCATGAGAAAAAAGTTATGAAAATGATTCGTTTCGTAAGAAATTCGGAAGAAATGCTACTTTCGAGTATTTCCGCACCTGGAATGCCAACCAGGAAGTGGACTTTCTTTATAGAACTTCGGGGCCAGGATTTTCTTAAGTGTCGTTATTAGGTCGTAAGGGGGGGGGCACCCTCCTTCTCTTTCACCACCCTCCCGCCTCCCTTGCCAATAAGTATTATGGCAAGGCAAGCCCTAAACTCGTTCCTTCTTTCGGCTGGAAGGAAGTCTGGAAAAATGTAAACAGAGAGGATTACTCAGAAGTAAATCTGCAAAGGAGGGCACTTTGGATGAAGGGCCCTCCTTTGTGGATTTACTTCTGAGTAAACCTCTCTGTTTACATTTTTCCAGGCTTCCCTGCCTCTCCTGCCCTGCCAGGATCTAAAGCATCAAAGAGTATTGGGGTGAGAAACCAACCTAATGTATAATAGAATGAATGCTACTGTAAGTGCCTAATATTATAAGTAATCCAACTGGTCATACCTACATTCCATGCACATGCAATAATACAGCAGTAATAACAATAACAAGAGGTAAAATTCAAACCGAAGTATTCTGACTGGTCTCTCCCCATGCGGTGCAAACGGGCTCTTCTCTTATTAGCCTGGGAAATTAGCCCGGAAAAGCCAGCGTTGCTGCTTGGGAGCACACACATACATATTCTTGGGAGGGGGATTTGCTGCAGAATCCAGGGCTCATAGAGAAGATTCTGCAGCAAATCCCCCTGAAAGAATATGTATGTGTGTGCACCCAAGCAGAAAACGCTGGCTGGCTTTTCCCGGGCTAATTTCCCGGGCTCGCAGAGAAGAGCCCGCTTGCACCGCATGAGGCAGGGACCAGTCAGAATACTTTGGTTTGAATTTTACCTCTTCTTATACCCATTGTTATTGCTACTGTATTATTGCATGTGCATAGAATGTAGGTATATGACCAGCCTGGGCAAACTTGGGCCCTCGCTCCCTCGGGATCGGGGTGAGAGAGAGGCAGCGAGGAGCGAGGGGGGGGGCTCCTCCTCCTTTTCTTTGCTGCTTCCAAGAATAGAATACCCCCCTCCCTCCCTCCCTCCCTCCTTTGCTCCTCCTTCCTATTTGGAGAGTCCCATCTAGAATTCAGTGTGATTTATTCAAGTTTTGGCCTACAACTCCCAGAAATCCCAGCCAATTTACCAGCTGTTAGGATTTCTGGGAGTTGTAGGCCAAAACCATCTGGAATGTGCATGCGCTGGCATACGAAGTTAAGTTACATTTTAGAAATTTTTGGAAATTTTTTTGTAAGTCTTCCTATTACTAATCAAAAAAAATCCCCCCCCCCCCAATTAGATTTTCGATTTGCTATTTTTGGGTTCTAAACCATGCCTACTATTCACATTTGCAGATTTTCGAACTGCTAGGTTGGCAGAAGCTGGACCTAAAAGCTCACCCCACTCCCCAGATTCGAACCACCAACCTTTGGGTCAGCAAGTTCAGCTGCTCAGCGGTTTAACCCGCTGCAAAACCAGGGAGCCCTTTACATTTTAGGACCTTCTTCATATTTTGTGTGTGTCAGGAGCGACTTGAGAAACTGCACGTCGCTTCTGGTGTGAGAGATTTGGCGATCTGCAAGGGCGTTGCCCAAGGGACGCCCAGATGCTTTACCTACCTGTGGAAGGCTTCTTTATTATTTTATTATTTACAGTATTTATATTCTTCTCTCACGTCCCTGCATGAAAAGTCGGAGCTGACAGACGGGAGCTCACCCTGCTTCGCAGATTTGAATCACCGAAGAGAATTTTCAGCTATCTCTATAAAACTGCAGACTTCATTCACACTGGCAGATTCTTCAGTGGTTCTCCGCTGAATACTTGACCTGGAAATTACCATTCCAGGGATGTAGTGGCAGGACTTTTGACTCCAGCCCCAATGCTTGGGCCTGAACCTCCCTCCTTCTGCATTTCTGTGCAAAATAAACCCAGCCTCCGACTTCCTGAGGTCTCCCGTCTCGGTTCTCCAGTGCCCCAATTTGTCTTCCTTCCAGCGGCTCCAGGGGGAATGCAGGTCTCTTGGGAGAGCGAAAAAACCATTTTATCTGATGGCTACTAAGTTCTAATAGTGGTTCTTTCCCCGTCTTTTTGATTTGATCATTTATTCATGAAGGCATTAAAGCTGATGTATCACTCGCATGGGATCCCCTCCTCCATTCCTCCAAACAAAATCAGAAGTCCGCCACTGGCAAATTTATTAGCCCTCCGCAAAGTCCCGGGAACTAATCTCCAGGGAGTCCTACCACAGCGCGAGTTTGACTGACTTCTGATGCAATAGTAAACTGGAAATCCATGTAGGCTGGCTTTTTGTGTCTCCTCAGAGACAGACAACTAGATGGACAGATTTTAGGGGGAGATGCTGAATGATGAAATACATACGGTGGCGCAGCGGGTTAAATCGCTGAGCTGCTGAACTTGCTGACCAAAAGGTCACCAGTTCAAATCCGGTGAGCGGGGTGAGCTCCCACTGTTAGCCACAGCTTTTACCAACATAGCAGTTCGAAAACCTGCAAATGTAAATAGATCAATAGGTACAACACATTTTTAAAATAGTCTTAAATAAACACAATAGCAATAATTGTGTTAAATAACTGTTATGGTTACCTTTTAGTTCTAGGATATGTGGAGGAACAATAACTTGCAGTTCAACTTCTGATCTGTGTTTTACTTTACTTCCTTAAGTGATCCCTCCTAGCCTGAGGATGATGGTCCTCCAAGTGTAGCGTCTTGGCAGCGGGCCCATAGGTGGCTGTGGAGCCCTATTCTTGATCCGCATGTTCTCCTGCAGTGAGGATATTGGATTCCAGGTGGAAGGCGGACCCAGTCGGGGTTGGCTTGACATGCCTTCCTCTTGCCACTTTTCCCCTTTTGCCCTCCATTTGTGCCTCTTCAAATTCTGCAGCACTGCTGGTCACAGCTGACTTCCAGTTAGAGTGCTCAAGGGCCAGGGCTTCCCAGTTCTTGGTGTCTATGCCACAGTTTTTAAGGTTGGCTTTGAGCCCATTTTGGACCTCTTTTCCTGTCCGCCAACATTACGTTTCCCATTCTTGAGTTGGGAGCATAGTATGCTTTGGGAGACGGTGATCGGGCATTCGGACAATGTGGCCTATAGGGCTGTTTGATTTTAAAAAAACGTTTCAAAACTCGTTTCAGATGTAATCATAGATTCCATTTTGAATTATTTGGACTTCCAAAAAAATTCTGATAAATTTCGGAAGTATTTTCAAAATTCGGAAGTCTTCGGAAGTCTTCAAAAAATGGCGTCCGCTTTCAAAAATGGGCAAAAAAATCAGCAGAAGGGAGAGTCAGCTGTTAGCCATCAGGCAATGAGCAATCAGCAAGAAAATTTGGAAATGACATCAAAAATTCAGAATTCAAAATTCTGAAATTCGAAGTTCGGAATTCTGAAATTCGGAGTTCGGAATTTTGAAATTCGGAGTTCGGATTTCAGAATTCCTGTTGGGAGGGCTGCTCTTGAAATTGCTTTAAAAGTCAGAAGTATCCGAAAAACTTCCAAAATTCGGGCATATCCGAAATTCGATAACAGCCCTAGTAGCCAATCCAATGGAGTTGATGGCGTAGGAGCTTCGCTTCAATGCTGTGGCCTTTGCTTTCTCCAGCATCATCTGTGCATCGTACTACTGGATGAAAAGAATCAATGTATGTGTGTTCAGATAATTTAAAATATGAAAACTGCAACTACCTAATTAAATGGGAGATTTTAGAGCTATACCTGTAACTGATGACATGGGGGGGGGGGGCCTTAACTTAAGGCTCTTCGGTAGGTTGTGCTTGGAGAGGTGTCATGGAGGATGCTTCCCTATCAGAAGAATGTGCCTCCTTCATCCGCTGCCACTTACTGCCATCCCATCAGCCAGCCTCTCTTTATTTCCCAACCTTCGACTCCAATTTCACAGCAAGCTGATTCCATCATTTCGGGCCTTTCTGTGCCTGTTAATCATCCTCGCTTCCCCCTCCAACCCCTTCGCTGTTTCTAGTCTTGGACCAGGTCACTCGGATGACCAAGGAAAGAGACCCGTGGCCTTAACTCTCTGCATTCAGAGGCATTATCAGTCTGGACGCTCCTTTCTTCCATCACTGGCAATGACAGAGCTATCAATTAGTGGGAAAAGATAACAGGAGGAAGAGGAGGAGGGAGAGAGAGCTAGATTAGACATGATTCGATTAGAAGGGGTTCGTTAGATTAGGAGACTCTCAGTGAGAGATAAGGATAAAGGCAGAGATGATAGAGATAGATTAGATAGATAGATAGATAGATAGATAGGGCCTAGCCAAAATCATTCCTGTGCAAAAAAAGCCCTGACCATATTCAAATTATTCACCAGAGGTGTGGCATAAGTATAAGTATCATTGGAACCAAATGCATCAGAATAATTACATACATTGTGACGCAGAGTAAGTGATTGGTCATGAAGAGAAAAACAAAATGCTATTTGGGCATGGAATCATTGGCTATGAGGCAAGATGGGATCTATGGTAACCTCTTTGAGTCCCCTTTGTGGAGAGAAAACACCGGCTATAAATAAACATAATAATAATATTAATGGAAAAGCTTACATGACATGAGAATGTAAAGATCGAACTGCAAAGACTCTGGTACGAGCCAGTAAAGGTGGTGATTGATACACTGGGTGCGGTACCTAAAGACCTTGGCCTGCACTTAAAAACAATCAGCGCTGACCAAATTACTATCTGTCAGCTGTAAAAGGACACCCTACTCGGATCTGCACTCATTATTCACCAATACATTTATTTATTTATTCGTTTCGCTCGGGGCGGCTCACAAATCACAAAAAGTACAGCAACATAAAACAATAAAATATAGCACAGAAAAAGGCCTTACATTAAAATTCATTGAACTAAAACCAACTAAGTTGCAAAGGCCTGTCAGAATAACCAGGCCACACAGTCCAAAACACTTGGGCAGTGTTCGACGGGGTATCAAATACAAAAGCCAGCATAGTGATCTTGTTTGCTTTGTACTAATCTTGTTGTGTATCTAATAATAATAATAATAATAATAATCATCATCATCATCATCATCATGGAAAAGCTTACATGATATGAGGATTTAAAGTTAGAACTGCAAAGACTCTGGCACAAGCCATAAAGGTGATCCAAGTGGTGATCGGCACACTGGGTACAGTGCCTAAAGACTTTGGCCTGCACTTAAAAACCATCGTCACTGACAAAATTACCAACTGTCAGCTTCAAGAGGCCACCCTACTCAGTTCCGCATGCATTATTCGCTGACACATCACACAGACATAGACACTTGTGATAAAATACAAACGCCAGCATAGTGATCTTGTTTGTTGTGTATTTATCTTGTTGTGTATCAAACAACAATAACAATAATATAGCTCAGGGCTAGCTCACTTGTGGACAGAGATGCCGTTCCAAGGCTTAGGGCCACATTAAATGTGAGGAAGGCAGCTACTGTTTGCGTGCTAACTTGTATATGCGCATTCTATCCATGTACTGTATATCCAAGTGATCCAATTGTAATATCTCTGGGCAGAGATCCAATTTTAATATCAAGAGAAGATTTATGGGTGAAAGGAGTGAAACATCTCCACTTCTCCGTCTTGTGCAAATGGTGCCAAGTGACCAAATGCTATCCTGTATTAGAAATAAAGCAGAGCCAAAGGTGCAGAGTGAGCCCAGGAACTCTGGAGTCCTGTCCGTTATTTCACGTGTATTTCTTTATTTATTTACGACATTTCTACCCCACCTTTCTCACCGGGGGATGGGGACGAGGACGAGGGGGGCGGGCTCAAGGCAGCTTTACATACAGGTGACAATTCGATGCCTTAAAACACAATGTACAATTAAATAAATATTGAAATAGAATTTAAAAGTACACTTAAAACAATTAAAACATTTAAAAACAATACATTCAGAGTAATCTGGCCCGTTCCAATGTTCATTGCACATTGTTCAAGTCTATCTATTGCATAAGTTCTCTAAAGGCTTGGTCACAAAGCCATGTTTTCACTCTCTTGTGGAAGATCAGGAGGGAGGAGGTTGATCTAATATCCCTGGGGAGGGAGTTCCACAGCTGAGGAGCCACTACTGAGAAGGTCCTGTCTCTTGTCTCCGTCGATCGTGCCTGCAAGCGAGGCAGGATCAAGAAAGTGGCCTCTCCAGATGATCTTAAACTCCACAGTGGTTCATAGAGGGAGATACGTCGAGCAGATAAGCTGGAACAGAACCATTTAGGGCTTTATAGGCTAAAGTCAGCAGATTGGCAGCCAGTGGAGCTGAAGTAACAGGAGGGTTGGATGCTCCCTGTACACCACTCTGGTGAGCAATCTGGCTGCTAACCATTGGACCATTTGTAGCTTCTAAACAGTCTTCAACGGAAGCCCCACGTAGAGCGTCTTGCAGTAGTCTATTCAAGATGTAACCAGAACGTGGACTACCATGGTCAAATCTGACTTTCCACACATAGCAACAATATGTGGGGCTGGCAAACAGAAAACTGAGAGTACTGTTGCACCTTCCGTGGTTGTGTAGAAGAGGGAATTTTGGTTAGTGTTGCCTGTAACAAAATCGGTTTACAAGCAACATGTGCCGAAATTCCCTCTATTACACAACCATTAAAGGTGCAGCAGCCCTCTCCAGTTTTTTTATTCTGACAATCTTATTTCAGACAGAACCCTCCCTAACCAGTAGACTTCACTCTCCTTCCAGAGCCAAACCCATTTTCTCCTTGCTCTCAGGCTCTTAACCACTAGACCTTACTTTCTCCCTGGACTATCTACAGATGTCACATGCAACTCCTGGAACGATTCCATCAATGTTGCCTCCGAAAGATCCTGCAAATCTCTTGGGAAGACAGACAGACAAATGTCAGCGTGCTGGAAGAAGAAAAGATCACCAGCATTGAAGCAATGGTCCTCTGCCATCAACTCAGTTGGACTGGCCATGTTGTCCGAATGCCTGATCACCATCTCCCAAACCAGCTACTCTACTCCAAACTCAAGAATGGAAAACGCAATGTTGGCGGGAAGGAAGAGAGTGAGAGAGAGTCAAAGATGGACTCAAAGCCAACCTTAAAAACTGTGGCATAGACACCAAGAACTGGGAAACCCTGGCCCTTGAGCACTCTAGCTGGAGGTCAGCTGTGACCAGCAGTGCTGTAGAATTTGAAGAGGCACAAATGGAGGCTAAACGAGAGAAACGTGCCAAGAGGAAGGCACGTCAAGCCAGCCCTGACCAGGACCGCCTTCCACCTGGAAACCAATGTCCTCACTGCGGGAGAACATGCAGGTCAAGTATATAGCACCGGGACTGTGGCGCAGCTGGCTGGGTGTCAGCTGAATTAAAGATCACTACTGACCAGAAGGTCATGAGTTCAAAGCCAGCCCGGGTCGGAGTAAGCTTCCGGCCAATTGTGTAGCTTATTGTTGACCTTTGCAACCCGAAAGACAGTTGCATCTGTCAAGTAGGAAATTTAGGTACCACCTATGTGTGGGGAGGATAATTTAACAAAATTTACGAGGCCATAAAAAATCTCCAGCAAAAGCATGCAGAGAATGCGGAAAGTACTTCATCAGTGTCACAGATGGACGGTAAAGCAACAGCTCCACTGGTGGCCAGAAGTTGGAATGTTAAATAGCCTCTGACTGTCTGTCTATATGTGTTGTGTGTCTGTGGCATATAAATACTGTAAATAAATAAATAAATAAATAAATATAGGGCTCCACAGCCACCTGCATATCCATCGCCAAGACACATAACTTGAAGGACCATCATCCTCGGGCTACGAGGGATTGCCTAAGTAAGTAAGTAAGTACTTTCTCCCTGCCAATTAAATTCTCCGGCTGTGGTTCCCATTATTGGTTCTAAATTTTTATTTTCCTTTGGAAATTGCCCTGTAATCTGCTTCGTAATCGCCACGGTGCTAATTATGCAAATGGAATGCAAATGAGGCACTAATCATAAGGAGGTTATGGGGGGAATGGCAAAGTGTTTAAGGGCTGGGGCGAGAAGGGGAGGTGAGAAGAGACGGCCCCGGGGTTGGAAGCCCTGGGCTTTTGAGGGCTACAGAAAGCTGGAAGGTGAGCAGGGCAGGCAAGACAAGGAGAAAATGTTATATAGACTCACTCACCCTTCTGCACCGGAACCAGCAGACCCCTAAGAAATATCGCAGGCCATAAAATTGACCTTGAAACAGGAATGCTTTCCATTTTTTTTCTTTCTTTCTTTCTTTGTGTATGTGTACAAAAAAAAGCTTCTGTTAGAACAGAGATGGCCCTAAGTCCTTGGGCAGGTCCATAAAGAGAAATATTGCAAGAAGAGGAAGGAAGGGGGGTCAGAAAAAGGAGCACATTCATTGTGGCACAGCAAGAACATAAATACAGGTAGCTTAATACTTTTTAAGCCCTTTAATTACTTCTCTGTGAGCAATGGGATGGAACACTGCTTGCACGATTTTTCCTCTTGTTTTTTCCCCCCCTCGTCGTATCTTCACGCGGAAAAGGACGAAAGGCCGACTTATTTTTTTAATGGAAGGCTTATTTTGAAAGAGGAAAAATCGGAGAGCGGAATGGGGTGGGGGGAACTGGGACTTTCCACAGGGGAGCCAGGAACCCTCAGACTCCCTGCCTGTCGTCTCAATCCTATCTCAGTTTAATAAAGTAAACGTATTCCTAGGCATTGCATGTTTAGCCAAAAATGTCGTACCAGAGGCAGAAATTACATGGAAAGAATAGGGATACACCACAACAAAAAGGGGGAGCAAACTTTTATTCAAACTAAATGATGGACCCATTGGGGGGACGGGACACCATGTCGACTAAGCCTTGAATGAGTAAACAAAAGCTTTCTGAATCTTCTAGAACAGTGTTTCTCAGCCTTCCTAAAGCTGCGACCCCGCAATACAGTTCCTCATCTTGTGGTGACTCCCAATCATAAAATTATTTTCATTGCTACTTCATAACTCTCATTTTGCTACTGTTATGAATCTATCTGAACGTATCTCCTCCTATGAACCATCTAGGACAGGGGCATGCAACCTACGGCCCCCGCGCCGGATCCGGCCCGGCAGCCGCTTCTGTCCGGCCTGGTGAGAAGGGCGTTGGGGGCGGGGCCAAGGGGAAGGGGTGTCACTGCTGCCATCCCATCACAGGCTCTGTGGGGCCTGTGTCGGCAGACAGGCCGGAGGAGTGGCGGCTTTGGAGTGCCTGCCATCCCTGGAGGGGATCTGGGTCTGCAGCGGGAGCACTTGATTGTCTTCTGGGTCGCCAGGGCGAACAGCCGCCTTAGATCGCCGAGTGCTCCCCCTGCAGGCTTGGATCCCCTCCAGGGATGACAAGCACTCCAAAGCCACCGCTCCTCTGGCCTGTCTGCCGACACAGGCCCCACAGAGCCCGTGATGGGATGGCGGCAGCGGCACTCCATAGCAGGGCGATCAGCTGGGGAATGGCTGGGGGCGAGAGCGGGCGGAGGCCTGCAGCCTGTGATCGCCTGCTGCTCTGCTCTCCTCTGCTGCGGCGGTGGCTGGGTCCGCTTTGGATCCTCTGGGCTGGGGTCATTCGGCCATTCCATCTTGGGATCCTTCCTCTCTTCAGGATGTCAGCCTTCATCTTGGTTCGCACCTTGTCTTCTTGAATTTTATTTTATTTTAGTGGTTTTTATTATTATTTTATAATAATATAATATAATATAATATAATAATTTTATATTATAATTTCAATATATTATAATGTCTACATATATACTATAATATAATAATTATGATATTAATACTAATAATATATGAATATTTCTTGATATATTAATATGCTAATATTACTGATGTGTAATATATAGTAAATATAGCAAATAAATAAATAAATAATGTAGATTAGAATGAAGTTCAGCCTTTAGGTGCGGCCCTCCATAATATTTTTTGTCTCTCGTGTGGCCCCTTGGGAAAAAATTGCCCAACCCTGATCTAGGAACTTAAGATCGTCTGGGGAAGCCCTGTTCTCAATCCTGCCTGCCTCGCGAGCGTGATTGGCAGAGACAAAGGACAGGGCCTTCTCAGTAGTGGCCCCTGACTAAGGAACTTCCTCCCCAGGGGTATTAGATCGGCCTCCTCCCCGCTGACTTTCTGGAAAAAAGTAAAGACCTGTCTCTTTGAGCAAGCTATTGAGAATGCAGCGAAATAGATAACATGGAACTATGAATGATGAACACGGGATGGCCAAGCGATGTTACTGGATAACGTTTTTAACAGGATGACACCAATGACTATATGTTTTAATGGTTTTTATATATGTTTTATATTGTCATGTTGATTGTTTTTAATTGCACTTTTATGAATGCCTGGCATTAAATTAAGCCAATCTAACCCGCCTTGAGTCGCCATATGGCTGAAAAAGGCGGGCTATAAATATTGCAAATAAATAAATAAATAAATAAAGTAAATATCTGATATGCAGGATGTCTTTTCATTCACTGGACCAAATTCTGGCAACCTAGCAGTTCAAAAACATGCAGATGTGAGTAGATCAATAGGTACCGCTTCAGAGGGAAGGTAATGGCGCTCCATGCAGTCATGCTGGCCACCTGACCTAGGAGGTGTCAATGGACAATGCTGGCTCTTCAGCTTAGAAATGGAGATGAGCACCAAGCCCCAGACTATGAAGGGAAAACCTTTATCTATCTTTACTACCCGATATGCTCAAATTTGAATACTGGTGGGGTTGGTGAGGGAGGGGAGGATGATTGATTTTGTCATTTGGGAGTTGTAGTTGCCAGGGTTTATTGTTAACCTACAATCAAAGAACATTCTGAACTCCATCACCGATGGAATTGAACCAAACTTGGCACACAGAACTCCCACAGCCAACAGAAAATACTGGAAGGGTTTGGTGGGCATTGACCTTGACTTTTGGAGTTGTACTTCACCTACATCTAGAGAGCACTGTGGATTCAAACAATTACGGATCTGGACCAAACTTGGCAGGAATACTCAATGTGCCCCGAACACTGGTAGAGTTTGGGGAAGATAGACCTTGACGTTTGGGAGTTGTAGTTGCTGGGATTTATAGTTCACCTACAATCAAAGGGCATTCTGTATCCTACCAATGATAGAATTGAGCCAAACTTCCCACACAGAACCCCTATGACCAACAGAAAATACTGTGTTTCCTGATGGACTTTGATGACCCCTCTGACACCCCATTGCGACCCCTCTCAGGGGTCCTGGCCCCCAGGTTGAGAAACGGTGATCTACATGTTATTGGAGGAATAACTGAACTCCAGTTCAAACTAGCTGTAGCTGACACAGTCAGTAGTAACTTCAGCTGTCAGCCAACAACATTTACAAGGACATAAGTTGTCTGTTGCTGGAGTGGGCAGTGTTGGGCTGGATGAAAAATACTCTGACCTGGTGTAAGGCATCTTCTTACTCCCCTCTGATACTGTCTGGACACAGAGAGGACATGTTAAAAATGGCTGCTCTTCTCATCCCCATTTAGAAAGCTCGAAGCATTCCCAGCCTGATTGTAACACTTGACAGGAAAGGCTGTCTGGTCTCTGACACCTCCAGCACTTGTCAAATGCGCTGCTTTCAGTCTCTCTTTCATTCTTTCTTTTCAGGGGGAAGCTGTGAATGCTTTTTTGCCGTGTAAAGGACATTTCCTCTCCTTTAAAAAAAAACTCTATTCTTTTGTGAAAACGCTTCTGAGCAATACCTGCAAACCAAGAGGACAATGCTATAGGGGTTCTAATCAAGTGTTAAATGCGAGATAATGCGCCTCTAGTTCATGCTCTACCGCCTTCCTGTTGCCCCATTGTATCCAATTTGGGGCAGAGCTTGAAGTTGAATTGGCCTTGCCAAAAAGACATTTTGCTGCCTGAGGTTAAAGAGAAAATTGGACTCACAATTTTTTTTAATGTCAGGAGTGACTTCAGAAACTGCAAGTCACTTCTGGTGTGAACGAATTGTCTATATGTAAGGACGTTGCCCAGAGGATGCCCAGATGTTTGATGTTTTACCATCCTTGTCAGAGAGGCTTCTCTTATGTCCCCACATAGAGAGCTGGAACTAACAGAGGGAACTCAACCCGCCCTCCCCAGATTCAAACCACTGACCTATTGGTCAGCAGTCCTGCCAGCAAAAGGGTTTAACCCCTTGCGCCACTGTGAATAAACATATCAATGCCAACCATAGTGGCATTTCAATACTGAATAGAAGCAGGTCATACACTTCTCTCATCAGTTGTAGGGGTTGCAATATGGTTTGTGGCATTGTTTGTTTTTGCCCCCTATAACTGGTAGGGCAGGGGATGAATCCAAGAGATTTCCAAAGGAGAAAGCAACAAAGCTCCAAAGGCAAAGCCCTCCACTTCCATGGGAATTAGGAGCACAGTTGAAGTTGAAGGCTTGTGCTGGAAGGCCTAGATATTCTTAAAGAGGTGTTCTCTCTAGAAAACTATAGGTCAGAGCTTTCTAAGGGCCGGGCTGTAGCACAGCTGGTTAATCTCCAGCAGTAAGAGATCACTGCTGACCGGAAGGTGGCAAGTTTGAAGCCTGAGTTGGTTTGAGCACCTGGCTGTTAAGCCTAGCTTACTGTTTACCTAAGCAGTTTGAAAACAGCTGAACTGTGAGTAGAGAAATTAGACACCGCTTAAAGCGGAGAGGTATTTTACAACATCATAAAAATGCCGGAGATCAAAGAACAAGGATGAAATAGATCAAAAGGGCTGGGCATCATTGTGGATGAAGCGACAGTACCCCCCTGTGACCAGAATCAAGCATAACCTCCAGGCGCCAAAATTGGAAAATGCCAAAACATCTCTATCTGTCTGTCTTGTATGTCTAAAAATGGCATTGAATGTGTTTGTCATGTATGTGCATTGTGATCCGTGCTGAGTCCCCTTCAGAGTAAGAAGGGTAGAATATAAATACTTTAAATTAATTAATTAATAAACATTTGGTGACACACCTTTTTAGACATGCATCATTTCGTGACAAAGTAATTCTGTATTACAAGCAAACCGCTGCTACTGGAGGTTAAGCCAAACCCTTTAAAAGATATATGGATTCATACACTGTAATGACTACATGTTTGAGGATACAGCAAATTATGTATCTCCTTCCATGAACCACAAAGAACCTTAAGACCATCTGGCGAGGCCCTGCTCTCAGTCCCACTGCCATCACAATTGTGTTTGGTAGAGATGAGAGACAAGGCCTTCGCTGTAGTGGCCCCTCAATTGTGGTACTCCCTCCCTTATGAGATTAGATCTGCCCCATCCCTCCTGACCTTCTGGAGAAAACTCAAATCCTGGTTGTGGGATCAAGCATTCACAGAATAGATTGATTTACTGGTGAAGATAAGGATTTAGTTGACCGCAATGGACTGATTTAGATTGACAATTTGAACCGGCAAACTGTTTTAATATATATTTATAATTGTTTTTAAATGTATGCTAATTGTATTTTATGTTATGTTATTATATTGTGTCAACATCGAATAGTTGGCTGTTGGATAAATACTGATCCCTGAGGGAGGGGGTGGGGGTGGAGGTGAGGGGTGTAAAAGCATTAGGCACAAGGGCGAGGTAAAGGTGGGTTGGATAAGATTATTAGGAAAACAATATGTGTTATGTATTTATCATGTAATTCAATATTTAATATCGGTGATTGATTGTAATTCTACTCTACCTGTGTCGATAATAATAATAATAATAATAATAGAATTCAGGCAGATGCAGGCCATAGAATTACACTAGAAGATTTAGAGACTCCTTGCAAGACTGCAGCCAGGAAATCAGAAGACGTTGACTTCTTGGGAGGAGAGCAATGACCAATCTTGATAAAATAGTGAAGAGTACAGACATCGCACTGATAACGAAGGTCCACATAGTTAAAGCAATGGTATTCCTCACAGTAACCTATGGACGCGAGAGCTGGACCATAAGTAAGGCTGAGCGAAGGAAGATCGACACTTTTGAACTGTGGTGTTGGAGGAAAATTCTGACAGTGCCTTGGACTGCAAAAAGAGCCAACCAGTCCGTACTCCCGGAATTAATGCATGACTGCTCCCTGGAGGGAAGGATATTAGAGGCAAAGATGAAGTACTTTGGTAACATACTGAGAAGACAGGAAAGCTTGGAGAAGATAATGATCCTGGGGAAAATGGAAGGAAAAATGAAGAGGGGCAAGATGGATGGATGGTATCCTTGAAGTGATTAGCTTGACCTTGAAAGAGCTAGGGGTGGCGACCACCAACAGGAAGCTCTGGCGTGAACTGGTCCATGAGGTCATAACGAGTTGGAATCGACTGAATGAATAAACAAGAGAGGCTATGTTATCCAAATCTATGAATAATCAAATCTTCAAAATGTAAACCTGCAAATCCTTTAATGACAATGTAAGAGAGGGAATTTCTGCATTTGTCATACAACCAGATGACAAGCCTTGCCTACTAAAATTCCTTCTACTACAAAGCCATTAAAGGTACAGAAATACTCTCCAATTTTCCATCTGGCAGCCTTAATTGCAACCCTGCCTGGGTACCTAGTTGCTCTCCAAATTGCCTTCCAATCTTGCCTTGAGATCATGGCATCTGTGTTACTAGAAATCATTGCTGTGGTAGTATTTCTCAATTTCGATTGGAATCCTGCTACTAAAGAATACATTTTGTGGATAGATAATGTGTTCAAGAAGCAAAAATGTCTTTGCTATGGCTTGGCATGTTTTAAATATTTTTCCCCTCCGCTTGTATCCCATTTTCAATGAAAGTGCAAAAGGAAATACAAACCATCCCTTAAAGAACCCGTTGTTTGCCCACTTGATGGGAAAAGGTATATTAGTGTACTTGGGAAATATTATAGGCCGTGCTTAAAAGTGTAGAGAATGGATCGAGGAGAGAACGAGCATTTGTAAATATAGCCTGAAAAGAGCAAGTATGAAAATGAGTTCTATTATCTTGCAAGTCGGCCTAGCACAAATCAACGCAATCTCTCAGCCCCAATTTTAAATGTATTGATTCTTGCTCATAGGGTGGCAGTTTGGATAATTAGTTGCCGTGATGGTAGTGAATCCACTCTAGGTTTTATGGCTGCCGTTCCGCCAGTACTTTGGTTTGTACTGGAATTATTCAGTTGCAGAATCAAGAGAAATCATTGCAACTAATGTCAAGGGAGAATAAAACCCAGTCTGGGTTTTAGATCATTTCAAAGGTGCTACCCAAGATGCTGAACTTATTTCAGAGATTGAATTCAGCACCTTGGACAACTCTTTAAGCCTGGCTTGGAAACTGGAGTGGATCCCTTGTCCCACTCACATGGGAGCGGAGAAAGAAGTTGCTATAAAACAGAGCAGATTATCCAGTCCAGCTTGAGGGAATTTTATTTAGAAAGTTGGGAAAGCAGCATGTTTAGCAATATCATATCTGCCTGGTCCAAATGTGCCATATCACTAATTCCATTTGCAGAGCGAAATTGCAATCTATTTAAGCCAATGAAAGTGCAAGGTGGTCTCTAGGGGCTCCCCCTTAGTTTGTGGAGTCCCCCAGGGGGCCATACTCTCCCCTCTATTATTTAACATCTATATGTGTCCTCTTGCTCAGTTGGTGCATAGCTTTGGTCTGGAATGTCACCAGTACGCTGATGACACCCAGCTCATTCTGAGGATGGAGGGCAGGCTCGAAACCATACCCAATAATTTCCATCTCTGCCTTGAGGCTGTTACTGGATGGCTGCGAGCCAGTAGGTTGAAGGTGAATCCAGCGAAGACGGAGATCCTCTGGCTGGGTCATCTGGGCAATAGGGATGTCCAGCTTCCGACCCTGGATGGCGTGGTGCTATGCCCGTCATCTTCAGTAAAGAGCCTTGGAGTTCTCCTGGACCCTCTGCTGTCAATGGCGGCTCAAGTCTCCGCTGTCAGCAGAGTGGTGTTTTTTCATCTTCGTCAGGCTCGGAGGCTGGCCCCTTACTTATCTCGGCACGACCTGGCCACGGTGATCCAAGCTATGGTCATCTCAAAGCTAGACTACTGTAATGCTCTCTACATTGGTCTGCCTTTGTCGGTGACCCAGAAACTCAAGCTGGTGCAGAACGCTGCAGCTCGGGTGCTCACAGGAGCCCCTGTGAGCTGCCACATTACACCAATTCTGCAAGAACTGCACTGGCTCCCTATTGAGTACCGGATCACCTTCAAAGTACTAGTTTTGACTTTCAAGGCCTTGTATGGTCTGGGGCCAGTGTATCTGAGGGACTGCCTAACCCCATACTGTCCCACGAGAACACTTAGGTCTGAAGAGAGGAACCTTCTAGCCATGCCCAGTATCAAGCAATACCATCTAACTTCAACATGGAGGAGGGCGTTCTCCATCATCGCCCCAGTCCTCTGGAACGCATTACCTCCGGATGTTAAGACCTTGCGCAATCTGTTGGCTTTTCGGAAGGCCTGCAAGTCAGTCCTATTCCGGCAGGCCTTTGAGCTGTGATATGCTATCTTCTGAAACTGTGTTTTCTTTTAGGAATTATTTTATTCTGTGGTTTTAATGCTATTGTACATTGTGATTTTATCGTGGTGTTGATGTAAGCCGCCCTGAGCCACTGGGAGTGGCGGCTAATAAGTCAAATAAATAAATAAATAAATAAATAAATAAATAAATAAATAAATTGACTTCCAGTTAAAACCAATCATGTCCATAAAATGTTGGGTCCATTGCTACCTCTGCTTACTACCTCTTGGTACTTCATCACACTAGAGAATGAATCCAGTTTCTGCTTCCTGCAGAATTTTGGGGTTTGTAGTTTAGTGAGGCTTTTAAAGGCTCCTCCCTAAATTACAAACCCCAGAATTTTGTAGGACGCAGTAACCAGATTTAAAGTGGATTCATTCTCTAGTGTGATGAGGTCCTTGGTCTCACCTATCTCACAAAGTTGTTGTTAGGATAAGCCGAAGTGTTGTGAAGACAAACTAGTATGAATGCTCCACAACAATTCATGAATGAAACAAAATTATAAGTGATTCCTGGATACATACAAAAGGGTACATCAGAGCATGTACTCTCATCTCCATACAGACACATCACATGGATGGAGGACATTTCCTTTTCAGACAAGGCTGCTGCTGTGCCCAAGCAGCACTCTGAGTACCCAAAACTTGGCAGTCAGTGTGTGTCTTCACGTATACACAGCTTCCAGGAAATGCAACTAACAACAAAAGAGTTCTTCTCGCTTAGTCATTGCTGGGAAGTCTCCCACAGCTGTTGTGCGCATCTTCCAGCCCTTGCAAACAAAAGGATGACGATGGAAACAGGAAGGTGGCTGATGAGAAGCCGTTGAGATCATCATAATCGTCACTCTATTCACACAACTATCTCCTGCATGATCTCAAAATTCTATTTCCCTGGGTGCAATCCAGCAAAAATGTTATCTCATAGTAAGGCAATGGCCCTGTGCCTGGGCTGTAAAATGTCTTACTTCTGTAGGTGGACCAGAGATGTAGTAACCAGGCACCATCTAGAATGCAGTTTAACTGTATTGTTTTGCATTATATAAATCTATACTGCCATATAATCCAGTTCAATGCAGTTACACAGCATTATGAAGCTGTATTATATAGCAGTGCAGATGGGGTACATCTACATCTAAAATGTACAGGTAACATTAGAAAATGTTGACAATTTCCGCTCTCTTGGCAGTCACCTCTCCACAAAAGTCAGCATTGGCACTGAAATACAACACCACCTGAGCTCTGTGAGTGCAACACTTTTACGAATGAAGCCCAGGGTGTTTGAGGACCAGGACATCCGTAGGGATAACAAGGTGCTTGTTTATAAAGCTATTGTCCTCCCAACCCTGCTATATGCTTGCGAAACATGGATTATCTACATATGTCACATGCAACTCTTGGAATGATTCCATCAGCATTGCCTCTGAAAAATCCTGCAAATTTCTTGGGAAGACAGGCGAACAAATGTCAGCATGCTGGAAGAAGCATTCGAGTGATGGTCCTCTGCCATCAACTCCAGCCACATTGTCCAAATGCCCAGTCACCGGCTCCTAAAGCAGTTGCTCTACTCCAAACTCAAGAATGGAAAATGGAATGTTGGAGGACAGGAAAAGAGATTTAAAGATGGGCTCAAAGCCAACCTTAAAAACTGGGGCATAGACAGAGAACTGGGAAGCTCTAGCTGGAGGTCAGCTGTGACCAGCAGTGCTGTAGAATTTGAAGAGGCACGAATGGAGGGCGAAAGAAAGAAATGTGACAAGAGGAAGGCACATCAAGTCAACCCTGACTGGGACCGCCTACCACCTGGAAACCGATGCCCTCACTGTGAGAGAACATGTGGTTCAAGAATAGAGCTCCACAGTCACCTACGTATCCACTGCCCGGACACTGCTATGTTGGTAATTCCCTTGGTCACTTTTTCTGTAGGAAACTTGGGAAGTAAAGAACATGTCCTTGTGGGAGCAGAATTATGTAGAAAGCAATGCCCTCATTTTGCTTTCTCATAGTTAACCGAGGAGGATCATGATGATGATGATGTTGATGAGAATACATAAGATAATATACCTCCTCCATCACTGTTTGGTCTGTTGTACTTGTGATCCTGTCTTTAACTAATTACGGAAATCACTGCTTCACAGACAACCATGACCTTGCAACTATTTTGTATTCACATTTATGGTCGTGGCACCACGACTACAACTGCAAATCCCCCAAACCACCTCAAATCTAGCTAAGAATAGCAGAGTTCTGTGGTGCTGGTGAGCAGGATGCTAGATTATGCATGCAGCCACACAGTACAAGTGAACAATAATGAGAAGAGTAAAAACTCCTTGCCAATGATGATTTGCTGTGGGAAAGAGTCTGGGCACATCATTATCTAGTGTCCTACTCTCCATTACCACAACAATACTCTACATATCTACTTGAGTTTTAAGGTGGTTCAGAGGTCCTATTGGGAGGTGGAGTAGGGAGTGATCTTGAGCCAACACTTTACTATTATTATTATTAATAATAATATATAAAACTTTTCTTGAATGCTCCTTTAGAGGCATTGTTGGTGGGCTGACATATAATAGATAAGTCATGTTGTGTATCCCTTATCCAAAATGCTTGGGACTAGAGGTGCTTTGGGTTAATTTTTCTTTCTTTGTTTATTTATTTGGATTTTGGAATAATTGCATGTGCGCATTAGGGTTGTGCACAGAACCATTTTCCTTCAGTACATCCATTTTATCGTTACTTTCGTTGCCTTTGGAAGTACGTAATGGGAAGGCCCTTCCCGGTACGAAAATTGACTCGACACAAAAGTAAGCAGGAGCTGATACCAGCTCCTCTTCTGCTTTTTGGCATCACAGTTTAATCTTTCTTATTAATCCAGCAGCAAACAAAAAGAAAACGCTCATTCCCTGAAAACTACTAACAGTTACCTCTCCTCTCCAGGAAGTCATTCCTCTTCCTTCCCTGGAAGCAGGAAGACTCTTTAAAATGCCTTGGAAAGAATGTGTGGCTACTGGAGTACCAAGCACCTCCTCTAGAGAAGAAACAGCTTTAAGAACTTGCTTGCCTCCTTTAAATGCCTTGGAAAGTGTGTGTGGCTGCTAGTGTGTACAGGCCCGGATTATCCATAAGGCCAACCTAGGCCATGGCCTAGGGGCGCAAGGCGAGGGGGGCACAGATCACAGACCAAAAAAAAATTGAAACAAAAACGCAGCACGCATGGACTCAAGACAGAGATGACAGCAGGGGAGAGCGCTGTGAGGAGGAGGGGGAGGAGGGAATGGCACCCCTCCCTCGCCCTCGCCCCTTTGTCAAGGAAGGACGGCGTGAGGAGGAGGAGGTGGGGCTTCCCTTCCTTCCTTCTTTCTCCTCCTCATGACCAGCTCCTTCCTTGACTCAAGGAAGGACGGTGCGAGGAGGAGATGGGGTTTCTCTTCCTTCCTCCTCTTTGCGCCCGGCTCCTCCTTTGACTCAAGGAAGGACAGCGCAAGGAGGAGGAGGAGGGGGGCCTTCCCTTCCTTCCTCCTCCTCCTCGTGCCCGGCTCCTTCCTTGACTCAATCCTGGGAGTCTGAGTGATGGGGGTACGGTAAAGTGGGGGAATTCCAAAGTGTGGCCTAGGGTCACAAAAAGGTCATAATCTGGGCCTGAGTGTGCACAGGTCCCCTCTAGAGTAAAAAGCTTTTAAGAACTTGTTTGCTTCCTTTAAATGCATTGGAATTGAAAGTGTGCGTGTGTGTGTGTGTGGAATGCAGGCCCAGGAGAGAAAGCGTATGCATCTGCCTGCAGCCGAGCACCTCTCTTCTAGAGTAGAACAGCTTAAATGCCTAAAATGATGGGAAAGGGAGCCTGGAAAGCCTGGAAATAGATCTTTCAGCACCCCAGAGTGAAAACTGATATCTGCCCTCCCAATTTTAGGAGGCCACTATATATTGATAGAGGCCCCCACGGAAAGCTGGGACACAAAATGGGTCAAGGTTTATCCAAATCACACAAGCCTAGTACACATATCCACACAATGAGTTATTTTGGAGATGGGACCCAAGTCTAAATATGACATTCTTTTATGTACCATATACATCTTATACCAGTGTTTCCCAACCACTGTGACGCGGCACAGTAGTGTGCCATGACGGGCCACCTGCTGTGCCGCAAGAAAAGCTCTCTGCCCTCCTTCCTTCCCCCCTCCTCCTGCAGAACTCCTGCTGCTTGGGGGGGAGGAGGAAGGGCTGGGTGGTGGCGAAGAAAAAGCAGATGGGGCTGGGGCACCGCCTCCTTCAACCATTTACCCAGCCAGCCTCCAATCCACCATGACTCCCACCATGACTCTTGCCCCTCGCTCGCTGAAGACGCGTGGAGGAGGAGCTCCGCCCACTGAAGCCCATCCACCGCTCATTCTCTTCCTCCTTGTGCTGGCTCTGCTACCACTGACTTGGCACTGGCCCCTCAAGGCTGGAGAAGCTGTGGGGAGCTGAGCTGAAGCCAGGGAAGGGGCTGGGCATGGCGCAAAATGCCCCTCTAACAGAGTAAAGAATGGCTGGGGATGGTGGCCTGTTGGGAGTGCCAAAGCCGGGGGAGGAGCCAGGCCATGTCATGCCCCCCCCCCCCCCAGCTTCAGCTCTCCCACAGCTTCTCCAGCCTTGAGGGGACAGTGCCAAGCCAGCATTGTGCTGGCTCTGCCACCGCTGGCTTGGCACTGCCCCCTCAAGGCTGGAGAAACTGTGGGAGAGCTGAAGCTGGGGGGGGGGGCATGACATGGCCTGGCTCCTCCCCCGGCTTTGGCACTCCCAACAGGCCACCATCCCCAGCCATTCTTTACTCTGTTAGAGTGTCATTTTGTGTCATTTTGGTTGGTGGTGTGCCCCCAGATTTTTTTTGATGTTAAAAGTGTGCCGCAGCTCAAAAAAGGTTGGGAAACACTGCCTTATATACATAGCTGGAAGATAATTTTATGGGCAATAGATTTAATAATTCTGTGCATGAGACATTTTTAGGATACATTGAACCACCAGATAGCAAAGGTGTTCGTATCTCAGCAACTCATGCAGACAATTTTGGATTTTGGCGTATTTTGAATTTTGGAATTCCCGATAAGAGATGTTCAGCTTGTACTATAAATAAATGAATGAAAAAATAATCCCCACAAAATGATTGGGATGTTATGATTGAAGTGCTTTTAATACTATTTCTGCCAACTTTTTGAAACAGCCCAGGGTCACAACTGAGCTGGTCAAGAGTGACACATTTCTCACAAGCCTCAGTGTAGTCATGCCTGAAATGTAAGTACATTAGGAAGCAGCAAATGGATGTTTTCAAGGAGAGGATGTATCCCTATATCCTCCCTTGGTTTCCTTCATTCTCTCTCTCTGTTATATACACACCCCACAGAGAATAATTGTGCCATAAGAAAATGCACTTGTCTGCATTCATAGCCATCTTTTCAAGTGAAATGGCTCCAGGTATCTCTGAAAGCCAATTAATTAGTTGACAAATGAGTGCCTAATCCAATTAAGACCCATTTTCCAGGGTGTAATGAAAAGGGTTTCAACACAGGGAAAGGTAGCAGTGGAGTTAATTTTTTAAATGGTCAATTTGGCCTCAGAACAGGAAAAATAATCATAACATCTTAAAAGTGTTTACTCAGAAATTGGTCACCCACCGCTGAGAAGCAGCTGCCACTCCAAGAAGCGCGAGGCAAAGGCCTCGTAGATGACAATCTCTTGCAAACATTGAGAAACAAGCATATGGGGGCTCGGCGGTGGGGGCTGGATACGGCAGATATTTAACTGCACAATTTCAGGGTAGATAAAATCCATTTCACACTTTACACGGCAATTGTAGTTTTAAGCTGCGGCTGCATAAGCGTTCCTTACAAGAAACTTGTAAAATGTGAAGAGTAGCAGACTGGCATGTGTTAGCAAATATATGCTGGGTGTGAATGAGAACTGTGGCCTAGTTGGAGCTCTTGGGCAGTGAAAACTGAGGCCTCAATTGAGTTGCAAGTCCTAGACAAGTTTCCGGTCCGAATTCAATGGGCAGGTCATTACCTACAAAGCCCTACACGGTTCAGGTCCTACCTCTTCTCCCCCTATGACCCAGCGCAGACTCTAAGATCTGCCAGGGAGGCCCTCCTTTCAGTTCCACCTCCATCTCAAGCATAGTTGGTAGGGACAGGGGACCCTCCCCACACTTCAATGCTCATCTCTTCACACGGAGGGATGCGAGGCTGCGGGAGGGAGTGTGTGTGTGATGTGACTGCCCGTTGGTTGCTCCTGGGGGGGGGGGAGCAAGGCGAAGGCGCGTGCAGGGATAGGATGTGAGGCTGCGGGAGGGAGGGAGTGTGTATGTGTGTGTGAGAGAGAAGGCCTCTCCGGAGGAGGATGGTCCCCGCAGTGGGGCTGCAGCTGACGAGCGCCTCCTCGATGCCGGTGAGTGAAGCCTGGATGGGGCCCCAGTGCCGCCGAGGGCCAAGGTGAGAGAGAGACAGGGCAGAGCATGAAGCAGGGCCCCATCCAGGCTTCACTCACCGGCATCGAGGGTGCTCTTGTCAGCTGCAGTCCATCCTCCTCTGGCGAGGCCTTCTCTCTCTCTCTCACACACACACACACACACACTCCCTCCCTCGCGCAGCCTTACATCCCTCAGTGTGAAGAGATAAGCACAAGGGCCCACCCACTAAAGCTGCATTGGTGGAAGAAGCCCCGCGCGCAGGGAAAAAGCCCCATGCGGGCAGAAAGCAGTGTCGGGAGCGTGCGCGGCGGGAGCGCACGAGTGGCAGTAGCCGCGCACACGCGTCAAGTAAATCTTTTCAACTTTGTTGTTATAAAAGTAGCCCGCATGCTAAAAAAGTGTGGGCACCTCTGGTGTACAGTGTGCACTGTGTATGTGAAACTGCAGGGATTGTCTGCTAAGTATGTGTACCTGTAATTCGCTCTGAGTCCCCTTTGGAGTGAGAAGAGCGGAATATAAATAAAGTAATAATAAAAAATAATAATAAATGGTAAATTAATCATAGGATCATAGAATTGGGAGACCACATGGGCCATCTAGTCCAACCTCGTTCTGCCATTCAGGAGAAGCACCATGAAAGCACCCTCAACAGATGGCCATCCAGCCTCTGTTTAAAAGCCTCCAAAGATGGAGTGTCCAACACACTCCAGGACAGTGAGTTCCACTGTTGAACAGCTCTTACAGTTAGGATGTTCAGCTGGAATCTCCTTTCCTGTAATTTAAACCCATTGTTCTGAGTCCTAGTCTCCAGAGAAGAAGCTTGCTCCTTCTTCCTTATGACAGCCTTTCAAATATTTAAACATGGCCATCATGTCTTCTCTCAATCGTATCTTCTGTGAGATAACTATGCCCAGTTCTTTAAACTGCTCCTCATAGGGGTTCATGGTTTCCAGACCTTTGATTATTTGAGTGGCCAACCTCTGGACATTTTCCAGCTTGTCAATATCTCTTTTGAATTGTGGTGCCTAGAATTGGGCATAGTATTCCAGCTGAGGTCTGATCGAAGCAGAATAGAGGGGCACCATTACTTCCCTTGATCTAGATCAGTGGTTCCCAACTTTTAAAAAAACTAGGGACCACTTTGACCAGGGACCACCCTCCAACATTAGTACCAAAAGTGTTACAAATCAGTTTTTGGTCAACTTTAGATCTGGTTTGGTTATTTGGGGTGCTGATTCAGAAAATTGCATTGAATGACCTACACCAGCTCTAGCTTCTGATACAGAACATATGCCATCCAGCACTCGCCCACAGAAAACCATATTTAATAATCTAGAGCTGATGTGGTAGCAGTAATCTTTCGTGGGTAGTCAGCCTCTCCCCTCCCGACATCCCAGTTGTCTCGGCACTATAAGTGGGTTTCATGAGATCAGTTGCTCTTATTGCCACATGGTTTCAATGCAAAGGTATTGTAATGGTGAGGCCACGGACCATATTTTTGTTCTTTCGGACCACTGGTGGTCCACGGATCACAGGTTGGGAACCACTGATCTAGCTACTATGGCCATCTCTTGGTCAGGATCCTAATTAAGCATCAGTTAATGGGTTATCATCAGCAATCCCCTGCTTGTGCTGAATAGGAAGTCAGTCCTACTTTAGATCCATGTGCCTCCTAACAAAAGGCAAAGGAAACAGCAGTCACCTTCAGGATTCTTTACTGCACAGACACGAACAGCAAATCAGAGAGAAAAGGATGAGAAGAAGAACAGACAAGCTGCCCTTTGAATTCATCCTACAGCAATTGAAATAGACCAGGATGAAGGAGGCGAGTGGGAAGAGAGAGAAATCAAACATTTTAATAACAGTTGAAAAAAATGAGACGATAGAGAATTAATTGCGACTGTTCCTATCAAATCAGAACAGTAATGAAACAAAGTGGGAACAATGAGCAGAATCCGAACAGCATTGGCTCCCTGGGGCCAAATCTTGAAAAGCTTTAGCTGTGCCTTTCTTGCATTTCTCGAGCCTGCTCTGATATCACCTGAAGCAGATTGCTGTGCCCTGCTAACCTTCAGGGAAAAGCACAAGATTTCTCCTGCTGCCATGAGGCCATCAAAGGACAACTGGGAGTTCCAGCAGGGAGTCTGGCAACCCCATAATCTGGGGCTGAACATTGCAAGGTCCTTTAATGCCTGGGTTGGTTGAAAGCCAAGCCATCAAAAGGCCTTGCAGCAATGCCTGTTACACTGCCCTCCATTAACTAGGATCCTTTCATTTAGCTTAAGCATTCAGCCATTCTGGCAAACGAGCAGATATTGATTAGGAGGAGCAGGGATGGAAGTGAAGAATGTATAATCTGGCATCTCATTGCAGCCTTTGTGTGTCTGTGTGTGTGATTTTAAGTGGCTAGTGTGGATTCTCTCCTGCATCATGCCCAATTGTCTTCCCTCCAACATTTCACTGATGAAAACCAGGGCTCACGTGCACAAAGGGATCTCACGGCATTTTTGAGACTGAGAGAAAAAAGGTGATAGCATAATATTTCATAGACGTTAAGTCTATTTCATCAGATGCATGTGGTGAAGTAATATTAGAGTGTGGTCAAGATAGTAAAAGCCATTAATCAGAAAGAATGCACAGGCTCAGAAGGGCTGAAGCAGTTTGCTTTTGCCTATGTGACAAAAGGCACGGTCCTATCTCCCTGTCTACTAGGCCTGGTTGATTAAAAAAAATGGTTCAAGACCCGTTTCAGATGTAGGGGGTGCACGCGCTTCGAATCTGATTGACTTCAACATTTTTCTAAGAAAATTTCAAAATTGATTTGGAAATATCCCAAAATTTGGAATGGATTTGTTAATAGCGTTCGCAATTTCACAATGCGTAAAAAAACAGCAGACGGGACAGGCAAAACTTGGGGGATTCCCTTTCCCTCACTTTTAGACAGCTACACACTGGTACAAACATTTAAAACTGGTGCAAAATCACTGAAAAGAGGCTATCAGGATGTTTTGTGCCAGATAACAGGGAGTCTGGTATGCCAGCTGCAACAAGGCACCACAAAATAACTGGAAAGAGGCTATCATAGCATTTTGTGCCGGATAACAGGGAGTCTGGTATGCTAACTGCAACAAGGCACCACAAAAGGGCTGGATAGGGTGCTTTCCTTAATCTCGTTGCTGAAACCCAGGAACTCTTGAAGGGAAAAGAAATGAAAGGGTCTCAGCAATAGAAACGGGAGCCTCGTAAGTTCCCCATTGCCACCAATGGGCCAGATCTAGCCATATTTTTTGGGTGCAGACCGAAAAAAGGCTACCTGGCTACCCACTCGCTTTTGGGAGGCATGTGAAAACAGATACGGGGGTCTACTGGAATCCAGTCAGTAGAAACGCATCAAGGTTCAACCAAAATGCACAACCCTAGTGTAGATCCATATAATGCAGTTCAAACTGTGTTACATGGATCTATACTAACCATATAATGTAGTTCATTCTGTTTCATATGGCCATGTGGATCCAGCCTGAAACAATATGAAAATAACATGCCTAAAATAATTCACAGCAAGATTTTGTATACTAAAAAAATAGGGGAAATTATTGGGCCCCAGAAGAATATCTCTGGTTGTCATATTTATTTATTATTTATTTACGTCATTTTTTTATCCTGCCCATTTCAGCCCGAAGGTGACTCAGGGTGGCATACACAATTAGATGCCGTGTGTGTGTGTGTGTATACACACACACACATTTCAGTTAAAAGCAATTAAATTACATCATACATAAATAAATACATATAAAAACATAAAAGCAATAAAAACTATTAGACCTGGTTGATCCATGGTTCTACATGCTTCAAGAATACTTAAAAAACAAAAGTTCTGGTAGTGAACATTTCAGAATTCTATCAAAATTTCATTATTATTTCATTATTGGCGATTTTTAAGACAGAACCAATTAGGAACTGCCATTTATAACAAAATTTTGAAAGTTTTGTTAGAGTTCTGAAATGTTCACTACCAGAACTTTTGTTTTGTAAGTACTTTTGAAGCATTTAGAGCCATGGATCAACCAGGCATATAAACCTATAAAATCAATGTCTTCTGGTTCAATTCCTCATCCATTTACATTGTCTTAGCTGTTCCTTGTTCAATCATATACCTAATTTGAGATTATTTGATCACACTGAAGTTCCAAACGCTTGTTCAAAAAATCAGGTCTTCAATCTTTTTCAAAAGGTCAGGAGCGTGGGGGCCGATCTAATATCCTTGGGCAGGGAGTTCCACAGCCAAGGGGCCACCACTGAAAAGACCCTGTCTCTCGTCCCCACCAAACGTGCCTGTGAGGCAGGTGGGATCGAGAGCAGGGCCTCCCCAGATGATCTTAAGTTCCTAGAAGGTTCATAGGAGAAGTTGCGTTCAGATAGATAAGATGGGTCTGCACTGTTTCATACATCCCTCAATGGTCCCAACATGTCAGGAACTGTCATGATTAATCATCTGTCATCCTGGTTTTGACAACACTTTAAAAATTGTCCCATTTTCCCTCTTCTCCCACTTTTGCCCTCTGACCGCAGCTGCAAACAGAAACCACAGTGCTGAAGCTGTTTGCCTTCCAATCACTTCAATAGGGGAGACTGGAGTGGAAGGGAAGAATCTTGTCCTTCCCAGTAAATCCAGGCAAAAGAAATCAGCTGCAATCTTCCCCAGCTTGTTGTTCTTTCCCATGAACACATTTTGCTAGCTTTATTACACTCTAGCGTTTCTTGGTCACCCGTGTCCTGTTCTTCATCTCTGAAACATTGGAGAGTGTGGTGTAAGGGCGAGATCTTCCCTGTTCCTTCGTTGTAGTTGCCACTGTTTTCTGCTCAGCCGAAACAAACACAATGTAATTTCAGTCTGATGTGACAAAGGGGCTTTTGAATATTCTAGTAGTGTTCTCCCCACTGAATACAGTGTTCTGTTCTCGGATATCATGCTAACAGCCATTAGCAACCTATCTTTCATGTGTTTGTTTTAATGCTTTTTAAAAGTCATCGAAGGTAACGGCTCTCATGATGTCTGGCGGCAATGTGTACCTGCTATAAATCTGCCTTTCGTTAAAGCAGCCTTGGTCACGTCAACCCATGATGGCCTCATTTGATTGACAGGGATCCTGGCAATCCTAGACAGAAGGCTTTCCAAGATTTGTAATTCGGGGATGAAAATTTCACAGCCTTCTAGATGTAGTCATATGGCACAGCACAGCATATCTTTCAATTGGCCATTCTGGGGAAAGCATTTGGGAGTTATAGTACTACAATGGAGGAGCCCACGGTGGCGCAGCGCATTAAACCGCTGAGCTGCTGGATTTGCTGACTGAAAGGTTGGCGGTTTGAATCCGCGGAACAAAGAGGCAACTGTAAGAACATAAGAACATAAGAACATAAGAAGAGCCATGCTGAATCGGGCCTCAGCCCATCTAGTCCAGCATTCTGTGTCACACAGTGGCCCACCAGTTGTACACGGGGATCTCTAGCAGAAAGGAGGGCAAAACCCTCACCTGCTCCCGACCCCCCACAACCAGTACCCGGGGAAAATCCTGCCTGTCTCCATCAACACAGAGGTGGCACTTGGATGTCCATTTCAGTAACTACCGATACACTTGGTATCCATGAATCTGTCTAATCCTGCCTTGAAGCTGTCCAGGCTGACAGCTGTCACAACCTCCTCTGGAAGTGAGTTCCATAACCCAATGACCCTCTGGGTGAAGAAATATTTCCCTTTATTAGTCCTAACTTTTCTACCTTGGAGCTTTAGGGAGTGCCCCCTAGTCCTAGTGTTGTGTGACAGAGAAAATATTTTTTCTTTATTCACCTTTTCTATCCCATGCATGATTTTATACACTTCGATCAAGTCACCTCTTAAACGCCGTCTTTCAAGGCTGAAAAGACCAAGGCGTTGCAACCTGATTTCATAAGGGAGCTGCTCCATCCCTTGGATCATTTTTGTTGCCCTTCTTTGTACCTTTTCCAGTTCCGTTATATCCTTCTTAAGGTGCGGAGACCAGAATTGTACACAGTACTCAGATGTGGCCTCACCATAGATTTGTAGAGAGGCAATACAACATTTGCCGACCTATTTTCGATTCCCTTCCTGATCATGCCAAGCATAGAATTTGCTTTTTTTCACTGCTGCTGCGCTGGGTTGACATCTTCATTGAGCTGTCCACCAAAACCCCAAGATCCCTTTCCTGGTTTGTCTCAGAAAGCTTTGATCCCATCAGTTGATAAGTGTATTTGGGGTTCTTTGCCCCGATGTGCATTACTTTACACTTGTTTAGGTTAAAACTGTGATGTTTTTGGGTGCTTAATGCAGTGCTTGGAAATGGTGGATTGCATAGAATATTATATTAAATACTAACATGTTGAGTTAATGAGGATGTAGTAACTTTAAAAGTAATAAAGAGGAAGGCAAGAATTACTTTTGGTAAACATAGTAATTGGTTCTAGTTACATTTAAGGCATTTTAGCAGACATTTGGAAGGAATATTTGAAGTGCCCCCTGGTGGCACAGTGGGTTAAACCGCTGATGTGCAGAACTTGCTGACCAAACGGTTGGCTGTTTAAATCCAGGGAGCAGGGTGAGCTCCTCCTGTTAGCACCAGCTTCTGCCAACCTAGCAGTTTAAAAACATGCGAATGTAAGTAGATCAGTAGGTATTGCTCCGACGGGAAGGTAATGGCCCTCCATGCAGTCATGCCGGACACAAAACCTTGTAGGCATCTACAGACAATGCCGGCTCTTCGGCTTAGAAATGGAGATGAGCACCACCTCCCCAAGTTGGATACAACTAGACTTATTGTCAAGGGGATACCTTTACTTTTTCCTTCATACAACAATACTGTAGAGAGAACACTGCTGTAAGAATCTCTTAGTTCTATTAACCCGAGAAGACGTTGATGTAGGAATCTCTTACTTCTTCAGTGTGGCTCTGTGACCAATTCCAATAGAATTTGTTGTGTGTGTATGTGTGTCAGGAACAACTTAAGAAACTGCAAGTTGCTTCTGGTGTGAAAGAATTGGCCATCTTCAAGGACGTTGATTAGGGAATGCCTGGATGTTTTGATGTTTTACCCTCCTTGTGGGAGTTTTCTCTCAGGTGCCCACATGGGGAACTGGAGATGACAGAGGAAGCTCACCGATGCTCTCTCTGGATTCAAGCCTCCAACCTGTCGGTTTTTAGTCTTGCTGGCACAAGGGTTTAACCTAGGCATCCTTTAACTGTGGACCTCAAGCTGTTTGGGCCTTCAACTCCCAGAATTCCTGACAATTGAACAAGGTCATTAGGGCTTCTGGGAGTGGGAGACTCAAACGGCTGGAGGGCCGCAGTTTGAGGATGCCTGGTTTAACCCAATTTCTAGGTTCTCCAGCACAACTCTATAGTTAGCTTCTACCAGAAGTTGACCATAGTGTTGTGCTCAAGGACCCCTAGAGATTTCTAGAGGGAACATAATAACCAATTCTGTGAATGATCATAGAATCATAGATGGGCTTTCCAGTCCAACCCCCTGCCAAGAAGCAGGAAAATTGCATTCAAATCACCCCCAACAGATATTTATTTATTTACTTCCCACATTTCTACCCTGCTCTTCTCAACCACCGAGGGGGGACTCAGAGCGGCCTAACAAAAGGCACAATTCGATGCCCACACAGTAAAATACAATATAAAAACCAAAAACATTCAGCATTAAAATACATTACAATACAATTAACATTAACACATCACACACATTCACTTAAGTTAAAAACAGTGTTCCGTCCATAACAGGGGCATTGAGCCATCTCCATCAACTTGCCCTTAGAAATCCAGTCCAAAGTGCTGCATTATGCTAATGCGCAAACACCTGGTCCCACAGCCAGGACTTCACTCCTTTCCTGAATGCCAGGAGGGATGTGGTCGATCGTATGTTGCTTGGGAGTGCGTTCCACAGATGGGGAGCCACCACCGAGAAGGCCCTCTCTCTCGTCCCCACCAACCGTGTTTGAGAAGTAGGCGGGAGCGAGAGCAGGGCCTCCCCGGATGATCTTAAATTATGAGGTGAGACGTAGGGGCTGATGCGTTTGGACAAGTAAGCAGGGCCAGAACTGTATAGAGCTTTAAAGGTCAAAACCAGCACTTTGAATTGAGCTCGGAAGTGGACAGGCAGTGGAGCTGACACAACAGGGGGGTGGTATGCTCCCTGTATGTAGCTCTGGTTAGTAATCTGGCTGCCACCCGTTGGACTAATTGTAATTTCCGAACTGTCTTCAAAGGCAGCCCCACATAGAGTGTGTTGCAGTAATCTATTCGGGATGTGACCAGATGGCTATCCAGCCTCTGTTTAAAAGCTTCCAAAGAAGGAGCCTCCATCATACCCCCGGACAGAGAGTTCCACTGCTGAATGGCTCTCATGTTCCTAATGTTCAGACGGAATCTCCTTTCTTGTAGTTTGAAGCCATTGCTCCATTGTGTCCTAGTGTCCAGGGCAGCAGAAAACAAGCTTGCTCCCTCCTCCCTTTAACTTCCTCTCACATACTTATACATGGCTATCATGTCTTCTCTCAGCCTTCTCTTCTTCAGGCTAAACATCAAATTTGCAAAAACCAAATATGTGGATGTGGAGAAATGTCTTTAGTGAGAAAAGGATTGAACCTCTGCTCTTTTTGCACACACTCGCACCCCCCCCCCCCAATAAATACTTTCCCTTTAATGATCGACCTCTGTCTCCAACCTGCTTGTGGAACCAAAGCTGTGAAAAGTCCCAGATTTCCGCCAGTAGCACAGCCAGAGGATTGAGATCCAAAAAGGGAATTTTAAAGCGCACCCCAGGGACCTATATAACCTGCTCCCAACATCCTTTCCAACAGCATGAGAGCAGCCCTTTGCAGAGCTTTCAATGGACCCCAGGAGCATGGATTCATCCCCTTTTCCTCTGTGGCCATCTGAGCACGCTGGCTTCCCATGGATCAAAGCACCCCCTTTATGCCTTCTGCAATCTTCTAAAGCCCAGAATAAGTTATCGTTTAATGATGCTTCCATTCTGTGCTTTGCTTAACGGCGGGGAAAGGAACATGTCTCTTTGGAGCTGTGATGGATCATCCAATTTGGGTCCAACAAAATGAAGTGTGAGTGAAGCCACTGACAAACTAGTGGGGAATTAATTTCCATCAGGGTTAACCGGCGGAGCGCTGCAGCGGGGAGATTTCTAAAGGGAGACATGCAAGATCTCATAATGCAGATCGGTTACCCCTTAACGCCCTTTAAGCAGACTGTCACATTCGCAGTCATGAGGGGCAATATGGGGATGATCCCCCTCCAAACACATGCATGCACATGCACTTTTCGGGCTGTGAGTATACAGAGCCGCATCTGGCCCAGTGATTATCACGAGGGTGGTAGTTTTTCCAGGTTAATTAACTCAGAGTATTATGGATATGATATTATGAATATGTGGTTAAGATTCAGACGAAGATAATAATGGGACATTTACATAGCAGAAGCTTAATCGTCTTTTCTACTACTGGTGCTTGCTGTAATGTGGTTTTATATGTGGTTAGAAGGAATGGTTTTTATCACCATCTGCATTTTCTCCCAGTATTTACTAGGGGTGCCACCAGATTAAGGAAATCCTGTCTGATTTATGGTGCCTGTTGATTTGATTCAATCAATGGCCAAATTAGTATTTCTATACATGATTCTCTCATCACAGAATATTGTCTTAGAAGAGACATTCTCTCTGATTTGAGATAAAAGCACAATGCCACTTTTTAGATGGCGCTTGCCATCTGTGCTTTATATACAAGTCATTGTAACACAAGCACACACAATACAGCGTGTTGCAGAGGACTGGGACTTGCAGGAGCCTCGTTCTAGTCAGATCTGTGCCATGCAACTCACTAAGGCCCCATCTACACGGATCAACTAATGCAGTTTCAAACAGGATAATGTAGAAAGTGATTTCACAGTGCAGATGATTACATAGGAAATCCCAGAATCAGTTTGAGGCCCAGATAGTATCGCACAAACCACAAAGCACTGATGTGCATTTAGAGCTTTCTTTTGTGTACTGTTGTGGAAGTTCATTTTCTGGCTGCTGCATTTTCAAGCTAGCTTCAAACTGTGTTAAAGGAACAGTGTAGATCACTGATTCCCAACCTGTGGTCTATGGACCACCAGTGGTCCCCAAAAACAAAAATATGGTCTGCGGTCTCACCATTACTACTAGGGGTGGATATCTCCAATTTAAATACTTTGAAACCCGTTAATAATTTGTATTTGAAATTATTTTGAGCTTATATCTATCCTCGGCATCCAACCCAGGAGTGAAGTTTCAAAATCGAACCTGGGATCGCCATTTTTTTGGTAAAGGTCACGTTATTAGGTCGTTTTTTCCCCTCCTCAGATCTCAACTCGCGAGAGGAGACTGGAGGGCAGCAGCACCCTCCTTTTCTCCTCTCGCCAGCTGAGAGCTGAGGCGGGCACTTTGGAAGCAGCCTAGCCTAGCTTTCCTTTATTTCCCCAGGCTCTCCCTCACAAGCGCTGCCCCTCCTTCCCTGCCAAGAACTAAACCGCGTCAAGGCTTGCCGCAGTTTAGTTCTTGGCAGGGAAGGAGGGGCGGACCATCCACTCCTCCGTTCCTCCCCCCCCCGCAAGCTCAGAGGCATCCCAGGTTATATTTGCTTGCTCTCCCTCCCAGCCCCTCCCAGCTGAGAGGCATTGCGCATTAAATATAATGTGCGATGCTTATGACCTGGGGGGGGAGGGAGGGAAGAGTGGAGAGCAAGCCCTCCATTCTAGCCTCCCAGCTGGCGTAACGAATAAAAATGAAAATTCATTAGTAATCACGTTTCAATTAAGAAATTTATTTTAAAAATTTGGAATAATTTCTATAACGACTCAGCAAGGGAAATCCCCCCCCCCACGAGTTTAGAATCAATTTTTAAATGGATCAACCACCCCTAATTGCTACACTGTTGCCTCAAAACCATGCAGCGACTTGTCTCAGGAAACTCTCTTATAGTGCCAAGGCAAATGGGAATGTCAGGAGTGGAAAGGCTGACAACACATGAGAGATTACTACTACCACACCAAAAGTGTTACGAATCAGTTTTTGGTCATTTTTAGGTTCAGTTTGGTTATTTGGGGTGCCAATTCAGAAAACTGCATTGGATAGACCACATAAGCTCTAGTTTCTGATCCAGAACATATGCTATCAAGTAGTCGCCATTGTCGAAGTGGTAATAAAAGTTGGATTGATTGCAGCCAAAAAGTAATTAGTTTATTTACATTATATACACAAATATAGCGCACAGCCAGTACATCTGTACTGATGCAGGAACATCTCTAAAAGATGGTGATTGCAGACTCCTTAACAGTAAAGCAACGCCTCTCAAATTCCATTGTGATGTTGAAGTCCACTCTCATCACAGGAAGCAGGAAAACATTTTTACTGACCTTTCTAGGATAACTTAAACCTCTGTGGTCTGTTAACTCTACACATGCTAGGCAGCTTTACAAACACAGAGCCAGATTTAGAACACACACTATTAAATCTCGTAATTAATCAAACACAGTACAACAGCCATCTGCTCACCCACAGAAAACCATATTTAATAATCTAGAACCGCGGACCTTATTTTAGATCTCGCGGCCCACAGGTTAGGAACCACTGCATTAATTTTACAATGTAGATTCCCTCTTGGACTCCAGTACACTATGGAAATCCATAGGGTAGCCTTTGGTAATTCACATTCTCTTCAGCCTAAGAATAAGGCAAGGACAAAGTTGGTTTACAGTTAGATGACATTTCAGATGTATTGGATGGCAGGTCCCAGCGCTCCCTAATATTGGTTGAACTGGGTAGGATTTTAGGTTTCACAGTATATCAACATTTGGGGAGAGACTGCATGGTTCTCATCCATAATCTAACCAATTAATCTATCAAATATTCAAAACTTGTAATTAAACTGTATGATAGGCAGTGAAGTGGGCTATCTTATATTAAATGAATATTACTACTTTGTGAGTGGTGATGTTTTCTAGCAGCAGTAGTTATCCAGATTTTGGAAGGAGGTTTCCCTGGATTTTTATTGGCATCCAGGAAAGTTTGCATTTATTCACAAAAAAGCCGGATGTGCATAAGTGGAGCCACATTAACTTTGCTGCTCCGTTGAAATAATTGATGTTCATTGTTCACGTTTGAGGGAGGCAGCCTGCTCCACAAAAATGCTTACAAAGCCCCCAAAAACTCATCTCTCGATCTCTCTTTCATTTGCTTCATTGCAAACTGCCATTCATTGTTCTTTTCAGTCAGAGACACAGAATGCATCGAAGTTATCTCTTTCAACTATCAGGTAGTCTCCTTGGGACATCTCAGCTCCTACAGAGATGCATCTCCTGAATGTTCTGGCCTATTAAATCTTTTTTGTGAACAATAGCTGGATTGTACCTTTGGTGTGTGCCATCCTTAGCAGATGGAGGTGGGGCACGCATGACCTGAGTCCTTTTGCCGCCCAAAGCAGAGAATAGCATCTTTCACCCAACAAAGCTAAGATGCTATATTCCAAGTTTATTTTAGCTGTTGGGGAAAAATTCTCCTTCTCTTGCAGTAAAAACACTGATAGGTATGCGAAGATGGAGATCCTGTGGCTAGGCCGTCTGGGTGGTAGGGATGTTCAGCTTCCAACCCTGGATGGCATGACGTTATGTCCGTCGTCGTCAGTAAAAAGCCTTGGTGTTACTTTAGACCCTCAGCTGTTGATGGAGTCTCACATCTCCACTGTCAGCAAATTGGCGTTTTTCCATCTTCGCTAGGCGAGGAGGCTGGCCCGCTATCTGTCCCGGCACGACCTGGCCACAGTGGTCCAAGCTACGGTCATCTCAAGGCTAGACTACTGTAATGCTCTTTACATTGGCCTTCCTTTGTCGGTGATCCGGAAACTTAAGCTGGTGCAGAACGCCACAGCCCAGCTGCTCGCGGGAGTCCCGGCGAGCTGCCATATTACACCGATCCTGCGGGAACTGCATTGGCTTCCTGTCGAATGCCAGATTACCTTCAAAGTGTTAGTTTTGACTTTTAAGGCTTTGTATGGTCTGGGGCCAATGTACCTAAGGGACCGCCTTATCTCATACTGTCCCACTAGATCCTTACGTTCTGAGGAACAAAATCTCCTTGCTGTACCAAGTATTAAGGCTTACCACCTGACAGCAACACGGAGAAGGGCATTTTCAATCATAGCCCCGGTCCTTTGGAACGCGTTGCCCTCCGAAACCCGTGCCCTTCAGAGTCTTCCAGCATTCCGGAAAGCTTGCAAGATGCTATTGTATTGGCAAGCTTTCGGGTCTTGAAAAATCATTGGACTCCCCTTCTGCTGTTAATGCTGTTTTATTGTCGATATTTTTAATGGGATGATGCTGTTTTAATGGGATGTTTTAAATTGTTTTATTGTGATTGGTTTGTGAGCCGCCCCGAGTCGGCTGGGAGTGGCGGCAGACGACTTCGAATAAATAAATAAATAAATAATGGATTCACGATCTAGATATACAGATTCGTGACTGTCTGCATTTAATAAGACTAGCTAGCTTTACTGGACACTTACATGAATCCCATTCTACTTGAAGCAGCAGCAGCCAAATCAAGCAAAGGAGATCAATTCAGCTTCTGATCAGGACTCAAGAAAGATGGTGTTGACATCCTTCTCACACAAGCTAGTGAGTCTATGCCAATCAGAACCAGGATCCATATTGCAAATCCTTTTCATAGCTTCATTCTCTGGCAGAATGGAATGTAGATAATTAGATATTAGGCTTGGTTGATCCAAAAATAATCATTCAAAACTCGTTTCAGATGTAAGAGGCGCTGGTGGTTTGATTCTAAAGTCACTTCCAATTTTTTAAAAAATAAATTAGAAACTTTCTGAAACTTCCAAAACTTTTGAATTGCTTTGTTAATGGCAGACATGCATGCGCAGTAGGAAAAAAACAGCACTGGCACTGGGGAAATTTCAGGGGATTCTCCCTCCATCATTTTTAGACCGATCCTGATGAAGCTTGCTACAATGGTAGAACACATGGTAGCTCACCAAATGTCATAACCTTTGACTTATCCATGGATTTTTTTGGTGAATTTTATATGCACGATAGATGTAGTTTCCCAAAGTACTCCCCGGTGCATCAATCCTAGGGGACTCTAAAGGGAGGGATGATGGAAGAAATGTCTTCAAGTTATGGGAGAATCGGAGCCACAACAACCCCGCTAGAGGTAAAAAAAGAACCAGCTTCCCGCTGGGAAGTGAATAGCAAATTGCTATTGCGAAAGAGTGGTCCGGGGCTCCCAGAGAGAGTGCACCGCCCCCAGAACCATGAGGTCACAATTTCAATCCCTGCAAGGGAAAAGTATTTGAAGTTTTTATAAAAAAACATTTTTTTAATAATAAAGAAAATCTGTTCCTGGTTTGAAAGTGTTATATTTCCTGTTTCATTAGGTGGTCTTACTTTGAGATTAGTTCTTCTACTCCAGAAACTTTGTTTGTGTGGCACAAACTGTGTTAAATTGGTGAACAGAAATCATATACAAACCCCATCAAGGGACATCGAGAGTGAATAAGTATAAATTCTGAATTGCTATTGCCACAGAGCAGTTGGTGGCTCCCTGAGAGAGTGCACTGCCCCCAGAACTGGGAGGTTGTAAGTTCGATCCCTGCCAGGGAAAAATGGCAAAAAGGAAAAATCATGGCAAATGGTGGCAAATAATGGCAAGCAGGGCATGGGAAGCTAAGACACATGTTTTGCCAAAAAGGAACATGTGGGGAGTCATGGAGGCTCCCCTTTTGTGGTGGACACTAGGCATGGTTTAGAACCCAAAAATCGCGATTCTAAAATCAAATGGGGGGGATTTTTTGATTAGTAATAGAAAGACTTACAAAAAATTTCCAAAAGTTCTAAAATGTAATGTAATTACTAACGAAATTCTAAATTGGTTCTAAAGTCTGAAAAACAGGGAAACAGGACTGACACCGTTTTAAGCACAGGCAAATCAAGGGCAACATTTCCCTTGGTTTCCTTGCAGGGAGATATAAAGCATTAATATATTATTATTATTAGTTGTAGTAGTATTATTATTAAATAAAATAGTCAAGGCTTGCTTCTCCAGAGCATTTATTAGAACTAAATAATAAATTCTAATAGTAAGAATGTAGTAAAGGTGATAGTGACCTGGAGGGTATGAGGAACGTGCTCTTGGTAAACTAGAACAGGGCTGTCCAACTGGCCTGGGTCGGGTTATATCTTAGCAGGAAAGGGGGCCCGCCACGGCCCTTTCCTGCTAAGATATAACCCGACCCAGGCTTGGGTTGACATATCTTAGCGGGAAAGGGCTGCCGTGCAGGCGGCCCCTTTCCTGCTAAGATATAACCCGACCCAGGCTTGGGTCGGCTTATATCTTAGCGGGGAAAAGGGCTGCCGTGCGGGCGGCCCTTTCCTGCAAGATATAACCCGACAGGCTTGGGTCAGCTTATATCTTAGCGGGGAAAGGACTGCCGTGTGGGTGGCCCCTTCCGCTAAGAAATAACCCGACCCAGGCCTGGGAAACAGGAGGGAAACTCGGCCCCGGGCTGCTTCCAAAGCGCACTTTGGAAGCAGCTCGGGGCCTTGATTCGGAGGAATTTCCTCCTGTTTCCCAGGCTGTCTCTCAGAAGCGGAGGGAGAGCCTGGAGAACAGGAGGAAATTCCTCCGATTGGGAACTCGCAGGGGTTAAGGGAGGCATCGATGCCACCCTTTGCTCCTGCGAGGTCCCAATCCAACCCGTGTTCCCCTTAATACGGGTTGGATTCTGACCTGGCAGGGGGGAAGGGAGACATCGATGCCACCCTTCCCCCCAGCTGCTTCCAAAGCGTGCTTTGGAAGCAGCCCGAGCCCGAGTTTCCTCCTGTTTCCCAGGCCTGGGTCGGGTTATTTCTTAGCGGGAAGGGGCCGCCTGCACGGCAGCCCTTTCCCCACTAAGATAAGCCGACCCAAGCCTGGGTCGGGTTATATCTTAGCAGGAAAGGGGCCGCCCGCACGGCATCCCTTTCCCCGCTAAGATATAAGCCCGACAAGCCTGGGTCGGGTTATATCTTAGCAGGAAAGGGCCGCCCGCACGGCAGCCCTTTCCCGCTAAGATATAAGCCGACCCAAGCCTGGGTCGGGTTATATCTTAGCAAGAAAGGGGCCGCTCGCCACGGCAGCCCTTTCCTCGCTAAGATATAAGCCGACCCAAGCCTGGGTCGGGTTATATCTTAGCAGGAAGGGCCGCCCGCACGGCAGCCCTTTCCCCGCTAAGATATAAAGCCGACAAGCCTGGGTCGGGTTATATCTTAGCAGGAAAGGGGTCGCCCGCACGGCAGCCCTTTCCCTGCTAAGATATAAGCCGACAAGCCTGGGTCGGGTTATATCTTAGCAGGAAAGGGCCGCCCGCACGGCAGCCCTTTCCCCGCTAAGATATAAGCCGACCCAAGCCTGGGTCGGGTTATATCTTAGCAGGAAAGGGCGCGCCACATGCACGGCAGCCCTTTCCCGCTAAGATATAAGCCGACCCAAGCCTGGGTCGGGTTATATCTTAGCAGGAAAGGGGCCGCCCGCACGGCAGCCCTTTCCCGCTAAAAATATAAGCCGACCCAAGCCTGGGTCGGGTTATATCTTAGCAGGAAAGGGGCCGCCGCACGGCAGCCCTTTCCTGCTAAGATATAAGCCGACAAGCCTGGGTCGGGTTATATCTTAGCAGGAAAGGGGCCGCCGCACGGCAGCCCTTTCCCTGCTAAGATATAAGCCGACCAAGCCTGGGTCGAGTTATATCTTAGCAGGAAAGGGGCCGCCCGCACAGCAGCCCGTTCCCGCTAAGATATAAGCCGACCCAAGCCTGGGTCGGATTATTTCTTAGCGGGTAAGGGGCCACCCACATGGCAGCCCTTTCCAGGCTCCTTTCACTGAAGTTTAAAGCGCTTTTTCCTGAGTCCTCCAGCCGCTCTAGGACTTCCGGTTTCGATCTCTCTATGGTTCTGGCTGGTTTTTCTCTTCCTGGAGGCAAGGCCTTTCAGTTAAAGTAGGCCTCGAGCATGGAAAGGCCCCATCTGACTGTGAGTAATGTCTGGGATTTTGGATTTTGGAGGGGGTAATAGGGAGCCTTCCGAAATATTTAGAATTGTAACGAAATTTTGGGCCCAGGGGGTTCGAAAAAGAAAGTCCACTTCTGGGATTGGCCTTGCGATCCGTAAAAACTTGAAAGTCCCATTATATACGAATCACTTACGAATTCTTTTGATTTTCATAACTTTTTTTCTCATGTGGACACATATCTTTATTGCAGGGATGACAAAAAAAGAAAGGAGTAGGGTTGCTTATTGCTTTGCTGCCTTCTCTTTAGACACCTTTGTAGAGTCAATCAGTTTATTTTATATTTAGACGAAGACTGCTACAAGCAGCTATTGAGCTATAGGGGTCCTTCAGCTATTTTGGCCAATGAGGAGCAAGGCAGTGAGGGAAATGTAGTTTAACAGCAGGGCCTTTTGCAATCTCTTCTTTACCATTGGGGGCCTGGCCTTCACAAACTACAATAATGGTTCGTGCTTAGCCACGGCCACCTCATCCTTCTTTGCATCTCTGGGAGAGGGAAACCATGAGATTTTGAAACTTTTAAGGCTTTACCAAAGTTGCTTAATGGTTGTGAAAATTAAAATAACCTTGGGAGTCATCTGAACATTATGGAATATTTCCTTAAAAAGTGGTTCAAATTTGGATTTGCCCCTCCCACTTTTCCTGCATGGTGCACAGCTTTGGGCTTGAGTGTCCTCAGTACGCTGATGACACTCAGCTCATTCTGAGGATGGAAGGCCGGCCCGACTCTGTAACCAATAATTTCCATCTTTGCCTCGAAGCCGTTACTGGATGGCTGCGAGCCGGTAGGTTGAAGGTGAATCCAGAGAAGACGGAGATCCTCTGGCTGGGTCACCCGAGCGGTGGGGAACTCCAGCTTCCGACCCTGGACAGCATGGCGCTATGCCCATCGTCATCTGTAAAAAGCCTCGGAGTCCATCTGGACACTCAGCTCTCCATGGAGACTCACATCTCTATGGTTAGCCATGTTGCTTTTTTCCACCTTCGCCAGGCTCGGAAGCTAGCTCCCTACCTGTCTCGTCGCGATCTAGCCTCGGTGATCCACGCAACGGTCATCTCAAGATTAGACTACTGTAACACTCTTTACATTGGCCTACCTCTGTCGGTGACCTGGAAACTTAAGCTAGTGCAGAACGCCGCAGCCCTTGTCCTCACGGGCATGCCTGTGAGCCACCGTATTACACCTGTTTTGCGGGAACTGCACTGGCTGCCTATTGAATTCCGGATCTCCTTCAAAGTGTTAGTTTTGACTTTCAAAGCCTTATACGGTCTGGGGCCAGTGTACCTGAGGGACTGCCTTACCCCATACTGTCCCATGAGATCACTGAGATCTGAAGACCAGGATCTTCTCCTTGTCCCGAGCGCCAAAGCCTATCATCTCACGTCAACGAGGAGAAGGGCATTCACCATCATTGCCCCCACACTTTGGAACTCCCTGCCGCCGGAGGCCAGGTCACTTCGCGATCTCCTGGCTTTTCGGAAAGCCTGTAAAACCTGGCTATTTCGGCAGGCCTTTGAAACCTGAGTCAGCTTAGTTATATATGTCAGTTTAGCTAACATTGTGGTTTTAATGTAATGTTTTAATGTTTTATTGCTGTTGTGTTTTATTATTTTAGTGTATTACTGCGGTTGTTCTACTGTCTAATTTGTGAGCCGCCCTGAGCCACCTGGGAGTGGCGGCTAAGAAGTTGAATAAATAAATAAATAAATAAATAAATAAATAAATAAATGGTTCGAAACTGCTTCGGAAGTCAAAAGTCAGAAGGTTTTTTTTATGACTTTTAGGCTCTTCTGAATGAACCTATCCAACCCTATTAGATATAATTCTTCTTGGGAGCCCCCAGTGGTGATGGGTTAAACCCTTGTGCCAGCAGGATTGCCAGTTCGAATCCAGGGAGCAGGGTGAGCTCCCATCTGTCAGTTCCAGCTTCCCATGCAGGGACATGTGATAAGCCTCCCACAGGATGGTAAAACATCTGGGTGTCACCAGGGCAACGTCCTTGCAGACAGCCAATTCTCTCTCGCCAGAAGTGACTTGCAGTTTCTCAAGTCGCTCCTGGCATGAAAACAAAAGAACCATTTTATTTGGCTGCAATTCATTTTAATAAATTCCCTGAACAGTCTTGGCTCCCTCGTTGAGAGAAAGGTGGGATACCAATGAAATAAAGAAACAAAAATAAAGAAGTTGCTGGTCTCAGCTCCTTCTGAGCTTTAGGTTTCCTGACAAGCCCTGGCGACTCATCTGTAATTGTCCTTGGTGGCTTGTCCTTGCTTCCAGTTCTTAGGCATGCCCTTTTTATATTTTTAGCTCATCACTAAGCCTTTTGTGCAAACACATTCAGTTCCCCAAAGCCTCCCATTTTATTCTCTTTCTTTGTAATTGTTTGCGATCATACCTTTAGTAACTGCTCCTTCAGAAACTCCCAGCCCTCTTGGGCTCCTTTCCTTATTAATTTAGCTGAGCCAGTAGGACCCTCCCTTGTATTTCTCTGAGCTTATTAAAATCAGCATTCCCTGAAAAACCATGATACATTTGGCGACAATTGCCTTCACTTTCCATATGATTCCAGGATTACAAGAGCACCGTGGTCCATTGTGGCTGGTGCCGTAATAAATGTGTTAAGCCTTGAAGGTGATCACAAGAAAATCAGCACCTGCAAAAAGTATGAAAAGGATGAGAGGACAGTGCTGCGAGAGAGAGAGAGAGAAAATATTTTATTGATATCAAGAATAGCTCAGCATGTTTCAGGGATGAGATCTCCTTTCTTCAGAAACGGGGTCCTGCAAAGCTAACCTATAAAGGTTATCTGTATTGTCTCACTGTTGCTTTATTATAAAGAAATGTCACTGACCAGAATAATACAATCACGAAGTTGGGAGTCCAATACTCTGTCATGCGGTAATACAAAATTAAAGCATTCCTGAAAGATGCACATTCAATCTCTGTTTAAAGATCTCCAAAAGAAGGCGATTCTACCACCTTCTATCTCAGTGTTTTTCAACATTCGTAATGCCACGAGCCTTAATACAGTTCCTCATGTTGTGGTGACCCCCAAACATAACATTATTTTCATTGCTACTTCATAACTGTTATGAATCGTAATGTAAATATTTGATATACAGGATGTATTTTCATTCACTGGACCAAATTTGGCACAAATATCTAATATGCCCAAATTTGAATACTGGTGGGGTTGGGGGGGGGGGGGTTATTTTGTCATTTTGAAGCTATAGTTGCTGGGTTTTATATTTAAACTACAATTAAAGAGCATTCTGAACTCCAACAATGATGGAATTGAACCAAACTTGGCACGCAGAACTCCCACAACCAACAGAACTGGGAATGTGGTGCAGCTAGCTGGGTGTCAGCTGCATAAGATCTCTACTGACCAGAAGGCAATGAGTTCGAGGCCTGCCCAGGTCGGGGTGAGCTCTCGACCAATTTGTGTAGCTCGTTGTCAACCATTGCAACCCGAAAGACAGTTGCATTTGTCAAGTAGGAAATTTAGGTACCTCTTTGTGGGGAGGCTAAATTTAACTGATTTCTGGAATGTTAAATTGCCTCTATGTCTGTCTATATATGTTGTATGTCAATGGCATTGAATGTTTGCCTCTATCTGTGCATTGTGATCTGCTCTGAGTCCCCTGCGGGGTGAGAAGGGTGGAATATAAATGACGTAAATAAATAAATAAACAAACAGAAAATACTGGAAGGATTTGGTGGGCACTGACCTTGAGTTTGGGAGTTGTAGTTCAGCTACATCCAGAGAGCACTGTGGACTCAAACCCAAATGATAAATCTGGACCAAACTTGACACAAATACCCAATAAGCCCAAATGTGAACACTAGCACAGTTTGGGGAAAATAGACATTTGGGTATTGTTGTTGCTGGGATTTATAGCTCCCCCACAACCAAAGAGGATTCTGAAACCCGGCAATGATAGAATTGGGCCAAACTTCCCACATAGAACCCCCATGCCTTGAAGGAACTTGCTGGTGTAAACCTCCCTCCACCCTCTCATGCTCTCCCTCACCCACTCATGCACCTTATGCTGCTATGCGCCAAGCATGCCTGCTCTCCCCTCTCCACTTGGAGTTTCAGGAACAGCCTCCCCTTGGCTGAGAGGCTGGCCAATCACAGCAGAGGATTTGCCCAAAAGGAAGAGAAGGACAGGTGGAGAGATCTTCAGCCTTCTCTGGCAAAGGGATTCCTAAGACCATCAGAAATATATGTCTTCTGATGGTCTTTGATGACCCCTCTGAAACCCCCTTGTGACTCACCCCAGGGATCCCGACCCCCAGGTTGAGAAATGTGGTTCTATCTATTCCGGTATCAAAAAAGTTCTTGCAGTCCAGAAATTCTTCCTGATCATTAGGGATTCTTTAAAATATAATTTGAATCCATTGGTTCATGTTTTAGTCTCTGGAGTAGCAGAAGACATAGTTCTCCCATTGTCTACCTAACGTGTCTAATCATATCACATTCAGACGAATATCCATGGTCTCAAGGGATTGTCTTTGAAAAAAAATGTTTGGAAAGTTCAGATAGCCCAGACTTTACTTTTTGAGCAATAAGAATCTAATAAAGTCCTAATTTGTGGTTATGATTAAAAGCAATTAGCGTAAGCTGAATTGAATTAGCTCTCTAAGGGTAGAATCAAATATTTGGATTAACTGGTTTATCTGTTTCAGGACAGTTTTTGTAGAAAGGGTCAAGCTTGCTCCATCTGCAGTATGATAAGCTTTCAAATATTTAAAAATGACTAATGATCCATCTTAAATTTTTCTCCTCCAAGCAAAACATACCCAGTTCCTTAAACCACTCCTCATATGGATTCATGGTTTTCAGACATTTGGTCATTTCGTCCTCTTCAGGACACACACATGAAATACTGTGTCCAATTTAGGGCACCTCAATTTAAGGGAGATGTTGACAAGCTGGAATGTGTCCAGAGGAGGGCAACTAAAATGATCAAGGGTCTGGAGAACAAGCCCTATGAGGAGGGGCTTAAAGAACTGGGCATGTTTAGCCTGAAGAAGAGAAGACTAAAATGAGACATGATGAGGGTCATGATAATGATAATAACAACAATGATAACAATAATAAGTTTTATTTATATTCTGCCCTACTCCTTGGAGGGACTCAGGGTGGATTCCAAACATAAAAGGCAAACATTCAATGCCCGAACACAACAACAATAAATCAATAGTAGCGAAATTTGACAACCCAACATATAAAAATAAATTATGACTTAACAACTAAAATTAAATAAAAAAATTATTTCAGCCTGTTATATCAGACATAAGATAAAACATCAAATATAGAACATTGGCATCAATTTCCCAGTTCCTTGGGGGCAATTGCTCAAGATATCTATAGATCTGGTGGGGCAAACAGGGCACAGATATGGATGGTGGCTAGTAATCAGAGGTATAATGGTAGTATTACCAACTCCTCCTCCTCGTAAGCTAGTGAGCAAAGGTATGTATATTCAGCTGTTTCTTGAAAGTGGGGAGGCAGGGGGGCATCTTTAACTCCTTAGGAAGGGAGTTCCAGAGGTGGGGGGTGCCCATGGAGAAGGCCCTTTCTCTCGTCCCCACCATCCCTGCTTGGGACAGGGGTGGGACCGACAGGACGGCATCCTCTGATGACCGCACTGTCTGAATTGGTCTATAGTGAGATAAAGAGGTGAGGGGAAGTCATAGGGAGGAGGGAGCAAGCTTGTTTTCTGCTGTCCTGGAGACTATGACACAATGGAGCAATGGCTTCAAATTACAGGAAAGGAGATTTCACCTGAACATTAGGAGAAACTTAACTGTGAGAGCTGTTCAGCAATGGAACTCTCTGCCCCAGAATGGGGTGGAGGCTTCTTCTTTGGAGGCTTTTAAATGGAGGCTAGATGGCCATCTGTTGGGGGTGCTCTGAAGGCTATTTTATTTGCTTTTTGTCAGGGTGTTGGACTGCATGGCCCACAAGGTCTCTTCCAACTCTATGATTCTGACTGACTGACTGACTTTATTTTTTCTGAGTCGCCCTCCACGTTAGTGCTCCGGGCGACTTACACACAACAAATTCCACAATTAAAATAGAGTATTTAAAACTAGATTAAAATATTCAGTGGTTAAATGCAGGGGCCAGGCTCGGTATTTGAGTTCCTGGTTCTGCATTAACCATGGGCTTTCCTAAATAGCCAGGTCTTCAGAGCGGTCAGGAACTGGGGCAGGTCGAGGGAGGCTCTCTGGTCCGGTGGCATCGAGTTCCAAGGAACGGGGCCACAACGGAGAACGTTCTCCGTCTCGTGGTCTCCAGGTGGGCCTCTTTCAAGCCTGGTACGTGAAGAAGGTTCTTGTTTGCTGGCCGCGGGGTCCTTGAGTAAGCAGGCATCAACAGGCGGTCTTTTAGGTATGTTGGGCCCCGGCCCCGTAGGGCTTTGAAAGCCAAGGTCAAGGTCTTGTGTAAGGCTCTATACTCAACGGGCAGCCAGTGCAGGCGCTGCAGAGATGGTGTAATGTGGCATCTCATCGATGTTCCTGTGAGAAGCCTGCCGGCCGCGTTCTGCACAATCTGGAGCCTGCGGGTTAGTGACCGGGGTAGACCTACATACAAAGCGTTACAGTAATCCAGCCTTGATGTAACCGTGGCATGGATTGCTGTAGCTAGCGCTTCCGTCGGAAGATAGGGCGCCAATTGTCTCTATGATTGTACTCTAGCTTGCCGCTATCCTTCTTGAAATGTGGTACCCAGAACTGGACACAGTATTCCAGGTGAGATTTGACCAAAGCAGAATACAGTGTACGTAGTATTACTTCCTTCGAGCTAAACACAATACTCCAGTCTAGAATCACATTGGTTTTTTCTTCTAGACTTTTAATGTGCTGTCCAAGGTATTTGACTCTGCTCTCCAAATAAATTGGACAGTGTGTATGTTTGTACGTTGACAAATGCAGTTTCAGAGCATGAAAAATATGTCTGGCATCCTGCTCGGCATCTACAGCATTATAAACTGACTTATGATGACATAATGGTGACTTGTGGTGTTGCACAATACTGTGTCATCAGGACAGAGGCAGAGAATTGGCTTCATCTCCAGGACCACTTTGCAAATGGAGCCAGCAGTGGGGTACTGTGAGTCAGTCCCAGTGGCCAATGTGTCCCATCACATTGAGCATTGGGATGCACTGCAATTGCATGTCATCTTATGTGATGTTCTTCTTGTGCATTGTCACAATTTATTTATTTATTTATTTGGACTTGTACACCGCCACTTCCAGCGGCTCGGGGCAGTTTACAACACAATTCAATAAAACAAACAATGGGCAAAAAAGCCATATAATAGTAAGTAAAACAGCAAAATAAAAACACAGCTAAAATCACAAGCTAAAATTACAAGCCTTCGAAGGCCTGTCTGAACAAGTGTGTCTTGCAGGCCCTCCGAAAGGTGACCAAATTTCAGAGAGCCCGCGTTTCCGGTGGCAACGTATTCCAAAGAGCCGGGGCGATGATTGAAAATGCCCTGCGCCTTGTCGAAGTCAGGTGGAAAGACTTCACACTAGGGATGTCTAGAAGATTCTGGTCTTCTGAACGAAGTGATCTCGGAGGGTTATATGGAATCAGGTGATCCCGTAGGTACACTGGCCCCAGACCATACAAGGCCTTAAAAGTAAGAACTAACACCTTGAAAGTGATCTGGTATTCAATTGGTAGCCAGTGCAGGTTCTGCTGTATAGGTCTTATACGGCGGCTCAAGCAGCTGGGCTGCAGAATTCTGCACTAGCTTGAGCTTCTGGATCATATTCAAGGGAAGGCCAATGTAAAGAGAATTACAGTAGTCAAGTCTTGAGATGACCGTGGCTTGGATTACTGTGGCCAGATCGTTCCGTGAGAGATAGGGAGCCAGACGCTTCGCCTGTTGCAGATGGAAGAATGCGATTCTGCTGACATTGGAGATTTGGGTCTCCATTGACAGCATGGTCCTGTATCATGCCAAAGGTAAAGGTTTCCCCTTGATACTAAGTCTAGTTGTGTTCAACTTTTAGGGGTGGTGCTCATCTCCTTTTCTAAACTGAAGAGCCAGCACTGTCCATAGCCACCTCAAAGGTCATGTCGCCAGCATGGCTGCATGGAGTGCCGTTACCTTCCTGGAGAAGTGGTGCCTATTGATCTACTCACATTTGCATGTTTTCGAACAGCTGTTGGCAGATGCTGGGGTTAACAGCAGAAGCTCACCTGCTCCCCGAAATTGAACCACTGACCTTTTGGTCAGCAAGTTCAGCAGCTCAGCAGTTTAACCCTTGTGCCTGCCGCACATGCCTACCACACATAAAGCCATGCATTGCAGCCTTATATGAAGGATTCTGGCCAGTATTTTTTGGACTAAAACTTCCAGAATCACCGAGCCCAAAACATATATTTCTCTGGAAGCTGAAGTCTGAAAATAACAATTTTTCAAACTTTGAGCACAGATTTGATGTAGGACTCTCAAGGTTTCTCTGCAGCTGCATCTCATCTTTTGCTTCTGCGTAAGGATCATACCCAATGCCCCCTTCCTTTTATTGTTATACTAGCCTGGCATCAAATGGGTTGCGCATATGCTTGGCATGGCTCCTGGTCTTGGTTCCAGTGGCAGCTGAGCAGCCCCCTTCCCTCCTCCCTTCTCCTTATCATCAGAAGCCACAGACCTTGGATGCAGGCCACCTCCCTCCCCTTTGTCCCTCTGTCCTTGTCTTTCCCGGCAGGAGGGGGGTAGCTGGCAGAGAAGGGCGGACTCAAAACCTGGCTCTAGCTAATTCCTGACCCCAACACAAGCCTTCAAATGGCTTCCAAAGTACGACTTTCCCTTAGTTCCTTTAAAACCATTCCAATGCTTCCCTGACTTTTTCTTGGAATTTTCTCAAAATCGGAGCCTGAAGTCAGATAAAGAGATCCCTAAGTCCCAGTTTCCCCAAACAGGGCAAAGATGGAGAAAGCAAAGTTGAGCTAGGAACAAATCTTTCTGAAAAGATTTTTGCTAGTAGGAGGAAGGGGAGGAAGTTTGCCAGATTTTTGTGCTCACCTCCAAGAAAATGAGAAGGGAGAGAATTTTGTCAACTCTCCACCATTGTTTTCTTGTCTCACATACCTTTCCTATCTTGGAACCCTATGCTGAATACCTTGAGGCTCAGTTGGGAGCTTTGTTGTGTAGATCAGTGTTTTTCAACCTTTTTTTGAGATGTGGCGCATTTTTTATATTTACAAAATCCTGAGACTCACCACCAACCAAGATGACACAAAATGACACTCTAACACAGTAATACATATAGTTAATATGTTTTAAAATGTATTTATACACTCAGTGTGAAACCTGGGCCTGTTTAGATGAACACAACATAGATATCCTGGCAGGAATAGCAGAAAGACACAAACTTCCCACACAGAACTCCCATAACCAAGAGAAAATACTATAAGAATTTGGTGGGCATTGACCTTGAGTTTTGGAATTGTAGTTCACCTATATCCAGAGAGCACTGTGGACTCAAACAATGTTGGATCAGGACCAAACTTGGCATGAATACTCAATATGCCCAAATGTGAACACAGATGGAGTTTGGGGAAAATAGACCTTGAAATTTGGGAGTTACAGTTTCTGGGATTTATAGTCAACACATAATCAAAGAGCATCCTGAACTCTTGCAACAATGGAATTGAACCAAATTTGGCATATTGAACTCCCATTACCAACAGAAAGTACTGAAAGGTTTTGCTTGGAAATTGACCTTGAGTTTGGAAGTTGTAGTTCACCTACACCCAGAGAGCACTGAGGACTCAAACAATGTTATGTTATGTTGTTGTTTGTTTTCTATTCAAAATCACAATGTTGGAAGGAGGCTCACCACTTTATGGTCCCTAAAACAGGCATGGGAAAACGTTGGCCCTCTGGGTGCTTTGGACTTCAACTCCCACCATTCCTAACAGCCTGAGGTCCTTTCCTGCTTAAATGACTGAGGGGAAAAAAGGAAAAGAGCCTGAGGCTGCTAGGAATGGTGGGAGTTGAGGTCCAAAACACCTGGAAGGTCCAAGTTTGCCCATGCCAGCTTTCGACAGAGACCTCTTCCTCCCCCTTCACGCCCTTTATTCCCCCTCCTGCTGAACACTTACTTTTTCTTCTACATTGCCACTTCTGCTGTCATTTTAATCTGAGGGGGCAGCGTGAGCATGTTCAGGAGGGGAGGGGGAGGGAGGAATATGTGATCCGTGCAGGCGCTACTGCGCAGACTCGCCCCAGAGCAAAGCGAGGCAAAGCGAGCAGAGCGAGGCTGGGAAGAAGGGAGCCCGAGTGGAGAAGAAAAAGTGTTCGGCAGGAAGGGGAAGAAAGAGTATTGGAGGTTCCAATTTCCCACTGCACACCTGATGATCGCTCACGGCACATTAGTGTGCCACGGCACACTGGTTGGGAAACACTGGTGTAAATGATGCAAAACAATAGTCAGGTTATCAAAAGATTGTTATTTGCAGCCAAATCAAAATCAATAAAATAGAGAATTTAGGATACCTTAGGCTTACTTTGTTAAAAAAAACCAAAACAAAACATGATCATCCTGGACTGCAGGGGAGCTCCAAATGTGGTGGAAGTGCCCTCCGTATTCTCTATAGCAGGTATGGACAAACTTTCTAACTTGAGTAATGCATGGTGGGCTGGAGTTGGGTGGGTGGGCTGGGATAGGGAGGGGGTCTTCTGTTTCTCCCTGCCATTTCCTCCCCTTCCTCTTCAATTTTGGAGGTAGACAAGCATCTGTGAAGCAAAGGCAGGAAACATTTGGATCCCAAAAAGGTTGATCTTGGTCGGAATGAGATGGTGGACGGGAGAGAAAAAGTGTATCCATGAAACCCCGTATTGCCTACTCCTGATCTAGATTCCTAGAGCTGGAAGAGACCCTCAAGGGCCATCCAGTCCAACCCCCTGCCATGCAGGAGGACACATAGGGCTGGGTTTGCCCATACCTGCTCTACAGGGTATCTTGGGGCATTCTGATCCTCTGGGCTGCCCTTTGCCCACTATTGACTTTGGAAAAAAGAGCAACCAATCTGTGCCACCACTGTTAATGCTGAGACCCCTACACCTGATAAATGTTTGGAGAATTTTCTTCTCCTACTTATGAAATTTGGTGGAAGATCATCCCAAGGCTGTCCCAAGACATTTTGTTGCCAAAGGCCAAGAATGCCATCTTTGTTACCTACATATTTGAAAGTTTAACAGACTATCAGTGAACTGTATACCTTGGACGAATCACCTTTTGTATAAAACTTGGACCTTTTGTACAGTAGCTCTCAGGCTTCTAATAAATAATAATAATAATAATAATATATTTATTTATTTATTTATACCTGTAGTGAAGTCACTATATGTATTGAGGATTTTGTATTTATTTTATGGTTAAATGTGTGGTCTGTATTATTACATTTGTATTGTATTAGATGGTTATATGCTAAACAGACTGCAAAGGGTTAACGGGGAATATTAAAGTGCACAGCCTCTGAGATGTTCGATTGCTATGACAACAGGAGACGGAGCCTAACACTGGCTTTAGCAGGTGCAAGTTTTGAATTTCGTCAGTTAGTCAGGAGCGGTTAGACTAGCTCAGGGGTGCTCACAATTTTTCAGGCTGTGAGCTACTCTTAAAGCAACCAAGTCCAAAAGATCTACCTACTCCCGCCGCCATGTGTTCCTGCCGCCGCGCGTTCCCGCCACCGCGAGAGCTCCTGCTGCTGTTTTCCGCCCGTGCAGCGCTTCTTCCGCCTGCGGGGCATTGCAGGAAGGAGAAAGCATGATGCGGGGCATCCAGAGGGAGCGTTCCGCCCTGCCTGTCTCGCCGGCAATGGAGACTGCTTAGCTGCTTCTGGACGAGAGAGAGGCAGGGCGCTCCCTCCAGAGGCCCCACCTCGTGCTTCCTTCTTCCTGCAATGCCCCGCAGGCGAAAGAAGCGCCGCGAGAATAGAAGCCAGCAGCAGCATGCGTGCGCATGGCAGGAACGCCCCATCCGGCTGGTGAGGCCCGAAGATCACCTGGAAGAGGGCCGAAGATCTACTAGTAGCTCACGAGCTACCTAATGAGCACCCCTGGACTAGCTGGTAACAATTTGAAGAGTTGCTGTAGTCTTTTCTGAGGGAAATAGAAAAGGCTGGTTTTAGATACTGCAGAAATGCAGTTAGGCTTAGAGAGCCTATAGGAACCACTGTTTATAGGTTAGGCTGGGAAGCTAACCTAATATACAGATAGGAAGCCTATTGAGGCAGAGTCTCTATAGTATTGTCAAGCCAGTGATTGAAAATTGTCAAGCCAGTGATTGAAAAAACTCAGTCAAGCATTTTATTTAGGAACTTTGTAGCATTAAGATCTGTATGACATCTGAAGTTACTGTAACCACCTAAGCTCTGAACACTTTGAAACCTCTACACTGTTGTTAAAAATAAACTGTTGAAGTTCCTCCTTACAAATCTCTCTGTGACATCATTTCAAAACACAAGCCTCAAAATAAACCCCTCACATTGGGTGGCCAAGATTGTTATGGTGGCAGCTTGATTGTAAAAAGAGATCCTCAAGTGAAGACGCTAGCTGTAAGTGGCGAATCTCCACAATACACTGCCACCATCTCCTCAAAGGGACTCGGGGCGGCTTACATGAGGGCAAGCCCGTCAAATTCAAAATACAACACTGCATCAGCAAAACAAGCAAGCAAAAACAATATATATAGTGTAACTAAACATAAAGCAATAACACAGAAGAGATTTAAAAACACTATGGCAAGGCCAAATGTAATACATTAAAAATTGTTTAAAACAATGGGGGTGTACAGAGTAGGGTATATCTGTACTTCTTCAACTGTTATGGTTAGTGTCAAGTTATTCAAACATTTTTTCAATGTTGGGGTTGAAAAACTGTACTTTTCTAATGCTGAAGAACACATACAATTCTCCCTACAAGAGAGAAGAATGTCGGATAAAAGAGGAATTGCCAGGAGAGTTTTTCTTTCTGCAGCTGCTGCCTTCTTCCCATGATCCCTAACATCTGTTGTCTGAAGTGGCCAAGTCACCATGCCCAGTGGAGAAACTGCTCTTCCTACAAATAGGCACAGTGGGTTAAACCGCTGAGCTGCTGAACTTGTTAACTGAAAGTTTGCAGGTTCGAATCCGGGGAGCAACGTGAATTTTTCCTGCTTCTTGGCAGGGGGTTGGATTGGACCATGAGGTCTCTTCCAACTCTATGATTCTATTATTCCCGCTGACAGCCCCAGTTTCTGCCAACCTAGCAGTTTGAAAACATTGAAATGTGAGTAGAGGAATAGGTACAGCTCTGGTGGCGGGATAATAACATCGCTCCATGTAGTCATGAATGACCTTGGAGGTGTCAAACACTGGATTTTGGCTTGAAGTGGAGATGAGCACCACCCCAAAGTCAGATGACTGCATTTGGCATATTTCCATCTTTATAAGTGGACTTTGGAAGTGGGCCAGGAAGACATTGAAGACATTGATATTCTATACCTTGGCTCAGCCATTAATCAGAGTGAAGACTGCAGTCAAGAAATAAGAAGACTAGGACTTGGAAGGACATTATAAGATCCTGAAGTGTCAAGATACTTTGCTGAATACCAAAGTTAGGACTGTTGATGCATTCATATTTTTTTTCCTATGGGAAGCTAGACCATGAAGAAAGTTGATAGGGAAACAACTCAGCTCATTAAAGTGTGGTCTTGAGGAAGAGGAAGGCGCGTAAAGCCAACCCTAACCGGGACCACCTTCCATTTGGAAACGGATGTCCTCACTTTGGAAGAACATGCAGGTCAAGAATAGGGCTCTACAGTCACCTATATATCCAAGACACTACACATGGAAGGCCATCATACTCGGACAACAAGGGATCACCTAAGTAAACTAAGGAAGGATTTCAAAGATACCGTAGATTGCTAGAAAGACAACTAGATGGAACCTAGAAAAAAAAAGGCCTGAACCTTCATAGAAGCCAAGATAACTAAACTTAGGCTGTCATACTTTGGCCATACCATCATTAGAAGAAATTGCATGGTAGAAAAGATGATAATGGTTGAGAAAGTTGAGGATAGTTGGAAAAGAAGAAAATTCAAAGATGGATAGACCGGGGAAGAAACCTGAGTCTGCAAAACCTGATGGTAGAACATCATGAGACTTTTTCTGGTGTCCTGGAACTCATTTTCGCTGTTCACTAACAAGGTTTCTTAGTGCCTTTACTACTCAGTTAAGTAAATGTGAAGTTAAGGTTGAGCTAGAGTCTTTCTATACACAGCTCTGATTTATTCTGCAAAGGTGTAACATTGAACACTCGGAGCAAAATGTTAACAGCTCTAGGCCCTGAGAAGATCATTTGAATACTCTTTTTGTTATTAGTCTTCACCTCATCTGGCCGATAATGGAGAAATCATTTTTTAAAGTGCCTATGTCCATCTCTTTCTTTTTTCCCCTCATTAGCCTTATTTCTATTTCCCGACTCCTCATTCTTTCCATCTATTTCTTTTTGAAGATTGTAACCCGAGGAGGAAAGGGAGGGAGGGAAACTACTGATGGGTACTGTAGGTAGTGAAGCGTCAGGGTTGTCACAAATCATTTTGCTATCGGAGGGCAAATGAGAGAATGGGCTTCAAGTCGACTCTGACTTATGACGGCCCTTTCCTACAATTTCCTTCACAACGTTTATTCAGGGAAAGTCTGTTAATGGCCTTTTCTAAGACTGAGAGAGTGTGACTTCCACAAGGTCACCTAGTAGCGTTCCATGACTAAATGGAGATTTGAATCCTTGTTTTCTGGACGACTACTAAAACACTCAAACTGCTACACCAGTGTTTCTCCTTCCTATGAACCAGCGCAAAATCTAAGATCTCCTCTCGCTCCTGCCACCGTCTCAAGCACGGTTGGTGGGGACAAGGGAGTGGGCTTTCTCGGTGGTGGCCCCTCACCTCTGGAACGCCCTCACTATGGAATTAAGACAGGCCCCATCACTCTCCTCCTTTTGGAAGGACTCAAAGACGTGGTGGTTTCATCAGGCCTTTGATAAGGACTAGTCCCAGGCCTGATGTCCCTGGCCTCTAATTAAGGCCCAACCAGCACCCTATCCATTCCCTCACACCTCCTCCATGTTGTAACACTGGTTTCTGGCCTAGACTTTCCTCTTCAAAATTGCCAGAAGGCCCCTTGAAAAAGTAACCCCAGACCCAACCCTGACCAGTAATCAGGTCCATTCCCGGCACTTTACTCATTCCCTGGCCTTCATTATTTCCATAGGAACCCTGACCAGCCCTTTCAACCTGTGCTGGCCCACATTACTTAGGTGATCCCTCGTTGATCGAGTAAAATTGTCTTCCAGGTTCGTCGTACTGCCGATGGGTATGTAGGTGACTGTGGAGCCCTATTCTTGACCTGCATGTTCTCCTGCAGTGAGGGCATCGGTTTCCAGGTGGGAGGCGGTTCCAGTCTGTATTGGCTTGCTGTGCCTTCCATTTGGCACGTTTCTCTCTTTTGCCCTCCATTTGTGCCTCTTCAAATTCTACAGCACTGCTGGTCACAACTGACCGCCATCTAGAGTGCTCAAGGGCCAGGACTTTCCAATTTGCTGGGTCTATGCTACAGGTTTTAAGGCTGGATTTGAGCCCATGTTTAAATCTCTTTTCCTGTCTTCCAACATTCTGTTTTCTATTCTTGAGTTTGAAGTAGAGCAACTGCTTTGGGAAACGGTGATCGAGCATTCGGACAATGTGGCCGGTCTAGCGGAGTTGATGGCGGAGGACCATCGCTTCAGTGCTGGTGGTCTTTGCTTCTTCCAGCACACTGACATTTGTCCGCCTGTCTTCCCAAGAGATTTGCAGGATTTTTTGGAGGCAACGCTGATGGAATTGTTCCAGGAGTTGCATGTGATGTCTGTAGATACTCCACGTTTCACAAGCATATAGCAGGGTTGGGAGGACAATAGCTTTATAAGCAAGCACCTTGGTATCCCTACAGATGTCCCAGTCCTCAAACACTCTGTGCTTCAATTGGAAAAATGCTGAACTCACAGAGCTCAGACGGTGTTGTATTTCAGTGTCAATGTTGACTTTTGTGGAGAGGTGGCTGCACATTCAAGAGAAGACTTACAAGCCGCTCTAAACACCTTCGCAGAAGCATACGAGAAGCTCAGCCTGTCATTGAACACCAAGAAAACCAAAGTGCTCTTCCAGCAGTCACCAGCCAATCCCTCTCCAATGCCAGAACTACAGCTTAATGGTGTAACATTAGAAAATGTTGACCATTTCCACTACCTTGGCAGCCTGGCCCACATATAAGTGGGGAGTTTGGTAACTAATCTTGCACAATAGTTTATGGAATCGGTTTGTTTTAATGCATAGGATTTTGTTAATAGGTTATGTTTATATTTTAATGGCTACTCTGTATGTTCCATGTTTGTATGTGGAAACTGTACTGAGTCCCCTGGGGTATATAAATAAACTTTTATTGCTATTATTATTCTGAACCTTTCTAATGCCACGAAAGCTTAATGCAGTTCCTCACGTTGTGGTGACTCCCAAACATAAATTTTTTTTGTTGCTATTTCATAACTGTAGTTTTGCTCCTGTTATGAATCGTAATGTAAATATCTGATATGCAGGATGTATTTTCATTCACGGGACCAAATTTGGCAGAAACACCTAGTACGCCCAAATTTGAATACTGGAGGGATTGGGGGAGGGGAGATCAATTTTTGTCATTTGGGAGTTGTAGTTGCTGGGATTTATAGTTAACCTACAATCAAAGAGCATTCTGAACTCCGCCAACGATGGACTTGAATCAAATCTGGCAATTGGAACTCCAATGACCAACAGAAAAAACTGGAAGGGTTGGGTTGAAATTGACCTTGAGTTTTGGAGTTGTAGTTTAACTACATCCAGAAAGCACTGTGGACTCAAACAATGATAGATCTGGATCACACTAGGCACAAAGACTCAATATGCCCAAATCTGAACACTGGTGGATTTTGGGGGGAATCAATCTTGACTACACCATGAGAATTCATGAAAATGGCAGGGAAACTTCTAATATTTCCAAGACCCTTTCCACTTCTGGGTGAGCCCTAAGTTGTTTCCTTCCTATGTCTTCAGTCTTCCCCCATTCAGCTGCACTGGAGGGTCCCAGGATTATTCTAGTTTTATGAGATGGGGCAGGCAGCAGAGAGAAGTGCTTTTATTAATGTTCTGTGCATGACTGTATAAATCTGTTTTTCTCCCCTCCTTCCTCTTGGAAAACCCAATTGTCACCTTTCATTGTAGCAGAGTTGCTCCCTCTGGACCCTTGATCAGTTTGGCTGCCCTTTCTGACACCCAAGAGTTTATCCAGCTTACAAAAGCCTCAGCTACAGCATGAGAACATTAAAAAACACAGATAAACCATTTTTCTTTCCTGGCTTGTCATCCCCCCCCCCCCCCCATTGGCAATTGCCCAGGAGGATGAAATTGTGTCTGGGACAGTAAAATTCCTAGCCAACTGGCAAGAGTGCCTACTCCCCCCTCCCCAAGCAAGAATAAACAGGAGATCTTGGGGAGTTACTTTTTTTTGGACAACTGGCTGTAAAACTTGCTTCTGGTGTGAAAGTGAGAATTGGCCATCTGCAAGGACGTTGCCTAGGGCTGTGTTTCCTGACCTGTTTTGAGACGCAGCACACTTTTAACATTAAAAAAATCCGGGGGCACACCACCAGCCAAAATGACACAAAATGACACTCTAACACAGTAAAGAATGGCTGGGGGGGGGGGGGGTGGCCTGCTGGGAGCAGCTGCTGGGAGTGCCGGGGAGGGGGAGGAGCCAGGCCATGCCATGCCCCGCCCCCTCCCCTGGCTTCAGCTCTCCTACTGCTTCTCCAGCCTTGAGGGGACAGTGGCAAGCCAGCATTGCCACTGATGGGGGGGAGGGAATGGAGCCATGCTGCGCCATGCCCCACCCCCTCCCCCAGGCTTTAGCTCTCCCACTGCTTCTCCAGGCTTGAGGGGGCAGTGTGAGCAAGGGGCAGGAGTCATGGCCCCCATCCCCAGCGCCGCTCTCCGCCATGACTCCCGCCCCTCGCTCGCTGAAGCCACGCGGAGGAGGAAGAGCATGAGCAGTGGATGGGCTTGGGCAGGGCTCCTCCTCCACACGACTTCAGCGAGCGAGGGGCGAGAGTCATGGCGGGAGTCATGGCGGATTGGAGGCTGGCTGGGGAAACAGTCGAAGGAGGCGGCGCCCCAGCCCCTTCTTTTTCTTTGCAGCCACCCTGTGCTTTCTCCTCCTCCCCCAAGCAGCAGGAGTTCGGCAAGAGGAGGGGGAAGGAAGGGGGGAAGAGAGCTTTTCTCGCGGCACAGCAAGTGGTCCGTCACAGCACACTACTGTGCCGCATCACAGCAGTTGGGAAACACTGGCCTAGGGGATGCCCGAATGCTTTACCATCCTGTGGAAGGCTTCTCTCATCTCCCCACTTGAGAAGTTGGAGTTGACAGATGGGAGCTCACCCCGCTCCCCAGATTTGAACTGCTGACCCTTTGGTCAGCAATCCTGCCAGCACAAGAGTTCCCATTGTGCCACTGGAGGCTCCTACTTTAAGCTGACAAATCTATTACCTTTAGCATGCACAGCATATTAATGAAAATACTTTCTAAAACTCAACACGGGACTGTGAAGAGTATGCAGCCAATATACGCATGGCAGGAACACTGTTTCACTGCCTCAATCCATTCATTAAACCCCAAAGGTAGGGTGTATGTGTGTGTGAAGATGCCTTGACAGTGGGTTTTAGAGACATTTTATGGGGAAAGGGGTGCCAATGGGTCTGGTCACCAGTGGCAAAATGGATAAAGGAAACTAAACTGAACAGGAATTAGTAGGAAAAGTCAAAAGAATGGAGACACTGGTCCAAATTTGGCATAAACACCCAATACGTCTAAATTTGAATACTGGTGGGGTTGGGAGGGGAATTATTTTGTCATTTGGGAGTTGTAGTTGCTGGAATTTATAGTTCACCTACAATCAAAGAGCATTGGGAATTCCAACAAATATGGAATTGTACCAATCTTGGCACACAGAATTCCTATGACCAACAGAAAATACTGGAAGGGTTTGGTGGGCATTGACCTTGAGTCTTTGAGTTGTAGTTCACCCACATCCAGAGAGCACTGTGTACTCAAACAATGATGGATCAGGACCAAACTTGGCATGAATACTCAATGTGCCCCAAACACTGGTAGAATTTTTAACTTATGTGAATGTATATGATGTATTTTAATGTTAATTGTATTTTAATGTATTTTAATGCTAACTGTATTTTAATGTATTTTAATTTTGACTGTTTTTGGTTTTCTATTATATGTATACTGTGTTTTTGGCATCAAATTGTTGCCGTTGTTAGGCCGCTCTGGGTCCCCACTCGGGGGTTGGTGGAAATAAATAATAATAATAGAGTTTGGGGGAAATAGACCTTGATATTTGGGAGTTGTAGTTGCTGGGATGTATAGTTCACCTACAATCAAAGAGCATTTTGAAACCCACCAATGATAGAATTGGGCCAAACTTCCCACACGGAATCCCCATGCTTTGAAAGGACTTGCTGGTGCAAGCTTCCTTCCCTCTTTGGATGCTTTCCAACACCCGCGCATGTGCACTAGGCTGCCATGCGCCAAGCACACCTGCTCTCCCCTCCCCACTTGGAGCTTCAGAAACTGCCCTCCCCTCGGCTGACAATCACAGCAGAGGAAAACTTTTGGTGGTAGGATTTCCAAAAAGAAAGAGAATGTGGAGAGCTCTTCAGCCTACTCTGCCAAAATGGTTCCCAAAACCATCAGAAGTATATGGTGACCTCTCTAAAACTACCTCATGATCCCCCCAGAGGTCCCAATCCCCAGGTTGAAAAACGCGGGACTAGAAGGATGTGAGCAGACTCAGGAAGGAGCAAGCACTCAAGTGGGACCAGCCTTGTCATCTCTCTCGTCAAAACTCTGACTGGAGATTTCTGCCCAGTGTGGTTTCTGCAGTCATTGGTGTGACCTGACTTGGCAGTGGTGGTGGCCATAGAGGCCAAGAAATATTGGACAGCAGTGCTGAATTTCACATATTGATTTAAGCTGAACAGCCAATTCTTGCTGCTGGCTTGTAGATTTATATTAATCCTTTAAAAAAATATTCTGCTATGTATGGCCTATGTCTGCATACTTTCATTACGGTGAATCACCTTCGTGTGGATATTATTTTTTTCTGCACTGTGGCAACTTGTTAATTGAGTTTGCTAAAGGAACATCAAGTTTGTCAGGAGAAGGCATGTCAGAAAATCCTTGTGTCAGAAAATTCCTGCCAGAAAAAGCAATAATGCTGTTTAAGGTAAAAGCAGTAGGAAAAGAGGAGAAGCTGAAAGACCTGAGCAGGGCTGTGGAGGATAAGATAACTTGAAGGTCTCTCATTCATGCGGTCACCATAAGTTGACATCAACAGCCAAACAAGACATAGTAAAAAAACCTCATTCCCAAAAGTTGATGGGAATTTTCCAGTCTATGTCAAACTGGGTAGGTCAGTGTTTCCCAACCCGTGTGACACGGCATACTAGTGTGCCGTGAGCGATCCTCAGGTGTGCCTTGGGAAATTGGAACCTCCCAGCATGCTTTGCGAGTGCACACTCTGGCGTGCGCAGGGAGGCAAGGAAGGAAGAGGTGCACATCACGCCTTTCCCCGAGGCTCCCCCTCCCCTTCTGCAAATCTTATTTACTTCCCCTTCTTAGGGCTGAGCGCAAGCGATAGTGAAAGGCCTTGGTTTAAAGATTGCTACGACGTAGGCCGAAGGGGAGGGCGGCAGCCTGGAAGAGCGCGAGGCGAAGGAGTCCTGTCACGGCTGCTGCAGGAGCCGTTGGTGGCTGGCTATAGGCCGGTAAGCGTGAAGGAGGAGGAGGAGGCAGTGCGAGGGCGGGACAGGGGAGGGGAAGAGTCACGCGCGCGCAGGCAGAGGGAGCGAAGGGGTGGGGCCAGGCCTGCTTTGAGTGGCAGCGGTTGGCCGTGCTCTGCTGCCTTCACTTTCTGCTTTCTGATAGGACGAGGCGAGGAAGGGGTGAGGCGGTTCCTCTTGTTGCGCTCTTGCCGGCGGCATTTTGTAGCACAGCAGAGGAGCCCCAAATAAAGGAACGGGCAGGAAGCGTGTGCAGTGCTGCAGCCCCCCCCACACACACACACACGATGGGAGGGCGAGAAGAAGGAAGGGGAGCAGGCCTTGTTTCGGGTTTCAGAATGCTCTTTGATTGTATGTGAACTATAAATCCCAGAAACTGTAACTCCCAAATGTCAAGGTCTATTTTCCCCAAACTCCATCTGTGTTCACATTTAAGCATATTAAGTATTCATCCCAAGTTTGGTCCTGATCCAACATTGTTTGAGTCCACAGTGCTCTCTGGATATTAGGCATGGTTTAGAATCCTAAAATCGCGATTCTAATATCAAATGGGGGGGGGGGGATATTTTTTTGATTAGTAAAAGAAAGACTTACAAAAAATTTCTCTAAAATTTCGGAAATGTAACTTAAGTACTAACGAAATTCATTAGTAATTCGTATGCCAGAGCATGCGCATTCCAGATGGTTTTGGCCTACAACTCCCAGAAATCCTAACAGCTGGTAAATTGGTTGGGATTTCTGGGAGTTGTAGGCCAAAACTTGAATAAACCACACTGAATTCTAGATGGGACTCTCCAAATAGGAAGGAGGGAAGGAAGGAGGAAGGGAGGGAGGGAGTGGGTATTCTATTCTTGGAAGCAGCAAAAGAAAAGGAGGAGGAGGCCCCCCTTCGCTCCTCGCTGCCTCTCTCACCCCGATCCTGAGGGAGCGAGGGCCCAAGTTTGCCCAGGCTGAGAGGAAAAGGAAGAGGCCTGAGGCTGTGAGGAATGGTGGGAGTTGAAGTCCAAAACACGTACCTGGAGGGCTGAAGCTGGCCCCTGCGATGGGGCATGGCAGAGCAACGGGGAAGAGAAGCATCTGAGAGAGTGCAGGGAGAGAGAGGAGGAGAAGCGCACGTGTGTGTGTGTGTGTGTGTGTGAAGCTGGCCCCTGCGATGGGGCATGGCAGCAGAGCAATGGGGAAGAGAAGGAGGGGGGGAAGCGTGGAGGACTACACTTTCCAGAATGCATTGCCTACCTAGCAGCAGCGTCACTTCCAGTTCCTCATAGAAATGCGGGAAAAAGAAGAAGCTGAATGAAGGCGGGAAGGAAATGAGGGGGAGAAGACAGGGAGAAGTGAGTAGTACAATAATTAATTAATTAATACTTAAGAATTTCTTACAATCATAACAAAAATTGTTGGCCTCAAGGACCGTAAAATGAAGTCTACTTCCGGGATCGCGGCAGCGATACGTAAAACCTCAAAAGTCCCATTACATACGAATCTCTTACGAATCCTTTTAATTTCCGTTTCATTTTTCTCATGCCTACTGGATATAGGTGAACTACACCTCCAAAACTCATGGTCAATGCCCACCAAACTTATAGTATTTTCTCTTGGTTATGGGAGTTCTGTGTGGGAAGTTTGATTCTATTCCATCATTGGTGGAGATCAGAATGCTCTTTGATTGCGGGTGAACTATAACTCCCAGCAACTACAACTCCCATCGAAACAGGCCCAGGTTTCACACTGAATTTATAAATACATTAAAAAACTATATGTATTACTGTGTTAGAGTGTCATTTTGTGTCATTTTGGTTGGTGGTGTGTGCCCCAGGATTTTGTAAATGTAAAAAATGTGCCGCAGCTCAAAAAAGGTTGAAAAACACTGGGGTGGGTATGCAGCAGAAATAGAAGGCATGGCCATCAAGTTTGCAGATGACACCAAATTGGGAGAGATAGCTAATACTTCCAGAAGGCAAGAGCAGAATTCAAAATGATCTGAACAGATTAGAGAGATGATTGGCCCAAAATTAACCAAATGAAATTCAACAGGGACAAATGCAAGATACTCCACTTAGGCAGAAAAAATGAAATGCAATGATACAGAATAGGGGATGCCTGGCTTGACAGCAATTCATATGAAAAAGATTTTGGAGTCCTTGTAGACAAGTTAAACATGAGCCAACGGTGTCATGAGGCAGCTAAAAAAGCCAATGGGATTTTAACCTGCATAAATAGGAATATAGTGTATAGATCAGGCATCCTCAAACTGCGGTCCTCCAGCTGTTTTGGCTCCAACTTCCAGAAGCCCTAGTCAGCTTGTTCAATGATCAGGAATTCTGGGAGCTGGAGGCCCAAACAACTGAAGGGCCACAGTTTGAGGATGCCTGGTCCATGAGGTCTCTTCCAACTCTGTGATTCCATGATTCTATGTAGATCCAGAACACATCACTTCAAATAGCCTATTGCAAGCCTACCTACTGCCAGCACCATATCTTTCCATGCGACATTTGTCCAATAGCTTGGGACAGGCAAACTCTCTCCCATTTTATGGCCGGGGGAATGCTATTCCTTTCCATAACTCTGTTTTGAACTACACAGAATTACTGCTGGAGAAAACAAGATGAAAGGATGTCTCAGTAGACTGTAAGCACTTTGGAATTTCTTGCATCCAGATGCTTCCTTGGCACCTTCTATGACTATGTTTTACATTAGGCAAAGGGAAATTACTATTGGGTTGTTGTAGGTTTTTTGGGCTGTACGGCCATGTTCTAGAAGCATAGATGCCTGCCACAGATGCAGGTGAAACGTCAGGAGAGAATGCTTCTAGAACATGGCCATGCAGTACAAAAAACCTACAACAACCCAGTGATTCCATCCATGAAAGCCTTCAACAATACAGAAAATATTATGTCTGGGGTATATTTATATCTCTAATAGGATGGCCTCTTTGGCTTCCCTTAATGTCTGTATGTAAAAAGCAGATATTACAAAGGCATCCTAAGTTTCCAGAGCTAACATGGGGAAAAAGCAAACCAAGATGCTCCTGTCTGCCTATCTGTCTATGTAGGATGACTGGGGACAGCAGTAAGATGGAGGAAATGGGGCAGAGGAAAGGGACATTGTCGGGAGGAATTGTTGTGAGTTGGCCACGATACTACTAAATTGAGTTATCTATGAAATACCTCATATCTTCCCCCATTGGGAGATCCAAAAGCAATCTTTTGGGGGACTGGGGATGAGGAAGGGACTTTGCCCCCACCCCCCACCCCACCCAAAGGTGAAGTCAACAATATCCCCTCTTAGTCAGGAGAACAATTGTAGGGGGAGCTTGGTAGCAAATGAAGTTAAATACCCTATTGTCACGGGGAAATTAACACCTTATAAATCACCCCGACAGGCGCTGGTTAAGGACAATTTTCTTCCTGTCAGGTCTCCTGGTGCATGATGTATTGGACAATATTTCCCAGGCTGCGTGGAGAGGTTTCGGCCCGAGGTGTTGCCATAACAACATAATTTTGGTCAGAGGTTTTATCTATATTTCTCCCCCCTCAATATGGATATAATAGAAATATTTGGGGTTAGGTTGAACCTTGAAGAGACAAAGATTCGGTTGCTCCTTGACGTGGGAAAAAAAAATGCCCACTCTGACATGGAGAGACCAAGGGTCGCAAGGAATCGCAGGCTTTGAGGTTAATACAGCTGTGACTGTGTGTTATGGCTGTCTCCTCTCGATCATCTCAGCTTGCCCTTTGCGTGACATGCTGTGTCCCTGAAACGGTTCTCCTTTTTCGTCTTTCAGAGGTGCTTTGTTTTATATATATATATATATATATATATATAGAGAGAGAGAGAGAGAGAGAGAGAGAGAGAGAGAGAGAGAGCACGGAGATTTCCATGTGCAAGTATGTTATTGTGGTTTTGGCCTTCTTTGTCTTCACAGCCACCATTCAAGATGGATCAGTGCGGCTATTCCCATTTTACAGATGAAGGAGCAAGGGTGAACACATTCAGGAGAGCCCATCCTTCTTGATGACATGTTCCAGGAGGAAAAGATATTTTAAAATATTCCAAAAACGGCCCATTGGTTGTTGAGAGTCGGGGTAAAATCCTGAACTGATAAAAAGTTTTGCTATGGCTGACTTCTCTGGTTGAATTAGTTTGCAGTGCCTTTCATGTTCCTTGATTCTTGTTTCGGCACTGCATTTGATGGTCCCTATGTAGATTTATCCACCAACCTGGACACAGCATATTATCTGAGAACACAAAAAATGTGGACCCCTCTAAAAACTACCATGTCAGATAACACAGATAAGCCACTGAAATCCACAAGCATGTGGACAATTTCAACAGAAAGGAAGAAACCATGAAAATGAACAAAATCTGGCTACCAGTATTTAAAAAGCTCTAAAATCATAACAGTAGATAAAGAACAACACTCAAAAACAGGGGAATTCCAGACAATAAACAATCAGGTTCAGTTAATCACCTCCCAATGAAGGATTCCTCCAGGTGGTAAGAAGCCAGACCTTGAAAATTCCTCCTCCCTTATGAACCAGTGTGTATCTTGAGATCATCTGAGGAGGCACTGCTCACTATCCCCCCACCATGCAAGTGCGGTTGGTGGGGACGAGGGAGAGAGCCTTCTCTGTGGTGGCCCCTCAGCTCTGGAACTCTCTCCCTAGAGAGATCAGACAGGCTTCCACTTTGTCCTCTTTCTGGAGTCAACTAAAAACCTGGATGTTCCAGTGTGCCTTTGATTAAGCAGTTCACTTAGTAATTTCCCTGTCCCCACTGAATATAGCACATTATCCTGGCCCTCATGTGATCTACCTCAACATGATTTAAGATAGTATTTCCTGCCCAATCTGCTGGTTTGTCGCACTTTTTTGTGCCCCTGTAAAATGTATTGCACTCAAGAAATTGGAAGGGCTCCTTGGACCTTAAAAAGGAGTATACAAAAATATAGGTGTCTCTGCCTGTTTCAGTATTAAAAATATATAAGGAAATCCTGTAGCATCTTTGAGACTTACTAAGGAAGGAAAATCTCTAGCATTTATGGACTTCAGTCCATTTCATGGGATGCATGCAATCCATCTGCAATCCACAAAAACTAATGCTAGAATTTTATTTTTCTCATGTAATCTTAAAGAGTACAGGCAGTCCCCGAGTTACAAATATCCGGCTTACAAATGACTCATAATTATACTTGTTTCCTCTGACTACAGTTTCCCCTATTAAATATTCTGCATATAAATTAAACAGGGTGATAAAATAGAGCCTTGTCTGACCTCTTGCCAGCGGGGCAAGTAGAATGGTGGGAAGGAAATTTGTTCATTAACCGAAACAGCAAACTATATTGGGCTGGATGTGATCATAAATGGGCTGGACGGACATGGTCATAAATCTTCCCTCAAATATTCATCCTCTTATACCAGTCTTTCCCAACCTGGGTGTCAGGACTTCTGGGAAGGGGGGTCATGAGGGGGTGTCAGAGGGGTCACCAAAGAACATCAGAAAACAGTAATTTATGTTGGTCATGGGGGTTCTGTGTGGGAAGTTTGGCCCATTAGAGGGGTGCAGAATGCTCTTTGATTGTAGGTGAACTATAAATCCCGGCAACTACAACTCCCAAATGTCAAGGTCTATTTCCTCCAAACTCCACCGGTGTTCACATTTTGTCATATTCATTCATTCATTCATTCATTCATTCATTCATTCATTCATTCATTCAGTTTATTATTTGATGAGTCGCCCTCCACCGGAGTGCTCTGGGCAATTTACACAGACAGATTGACGAACTTATACAACAATACAGTTAAAATGGTTACACATTAAATGCTCTATTGAGTATCCATGCTAACTTTGGTCCAGATCCATCATTGTTAGAGTCCACAGTGCTGTCTGGATGTAGGTGAACTACAACTCCAAAACTCAAGGACAATGCCCACCTAACCCTTCCAGTATTTTCTGTTGGTCATGGGAGTTCTGTGTGCCAATTTGGTTAAATTCCACCATTGGTCGAGTTCAAAATGCACTTTGATTGTAGGTGAACTATACATCCCAGCAAATACAACTCCCAAATATTCAAATTAGGCCATATTGGGTATTTGTGCCAAATTTGGTCCAGTGCATGAAAATACATCCTGCATATCAGATATTTTCATTACAATTTATAACATTAGCAAATTACTGTTATGAAATAGCAATGAAAATAATTTTATGGTTGAGTGTCACCACAACATGAGGAACTGTATTAAAGAGTCGCGGCATTAGGAACACTGCTCTATACAACTGCTCACCCATCTATTCTGGCATTTGGGATCCATGGAGCAATCATATAAGCATGTTATTGTTGTTTCCAATTTATGACAGTTGAAGATGAAGCTATCTTGGGCTTTTCTGGGGCTGAGAGTATGTGACTCACCTCAGGTCACCTGGTGAGTTTCCTTGGCTGAGCAGAAAATCAAACCCCATTCTCTAGAGCTGTAGTCCAGCACTCAAACCACTATACCATGCTGGCTCTCATAAGCATGCTGCTTTGTAAAGATTGAGCTTCTTTTGGTGGATTGATAATTTCTGCAGAATCAGGACAGCAGGAATCCACTTCCAGCAGCGTCACTCCTCACAGGGAGAAGGCAGGCCTACATTAGTCATCAGAGCAACCATTGAATTTTCATGAATTCTTGAGAGCATCATGTTCTCATAAGGTTGCCAGGTTTCAACTCAGATTCTTGATTTATTTTTAAAGCCACCATTGAATCAGGGGATAAGGTAGTTACCTGTTCTGTTTCTCCCTTTCCCCCCAGGTCTTTCGTGTATTCATTCATTCACACTGGGATCAGCTATGAAGGCATCTGTAACAAACATGTTGTATATGGGGCATAAGTGAAAAACCTGGATGTAGGGATGCTCTATTTATTTTAATATTTATACATCATTTTAGTAGTTATACACTATTTTAAGTCTTAATAAACTTAAAATAAAGTGAAGGAAAGGAAGGAAAGGCCCTTCAAGGCTGGAGGGAGGGAGGGAAGGAGGACTGAGGAGGGAAAGCGCCTTGGAGAGCGGTGGCGGCAAAACCCCCACAAAACAGTGAAAATACCATGATATATATTTAAAAGTAATATTTTTTAAAATCCGCAAAAGTAGCGAGGGAACACTGTAATTCAACCTGAGAAGTCAGCCATAGCAGAGCACCTGATGAACCAACCTGGACATAGCATATTATTTGAGAACACAGAAATGCTGGACCACTCTAACAACTACCTCTTCTCTTCTTCTCTTCTCTTAGGTGATCCCTCGTTGTCTGAGTAAGATTGTCCTCCTAGTTCGGTGTCCTGGCGGTGTTTACGTAGGTGACTGTGGAGCCCTATTCTTGACCTGCATATTCTCCTGCAGTGAGGGCATCGGTTTCCAGGAGGCGGTTCCAGTCTGTATTGGCTTGCTGTGCCTTCCTCCATGCCAGGCTATACAGAGAAGCCATTGAAATCCACAAGCATGTGGGCAATTTCAACAGAAAGGAAGAAACCATGAAAATGAACAAAATGTGGCTACCAGTACTAAAAAAACCCCTCTAAAATCATAACAGTAAATAATGACAGGGGAGCTCCAGACAAGAAACAATTAGGGTCAGGTAATCACCTCTCAACAAAGGATGCCCCCAGGCAGTAAAAAGGCACACCATTAAATGCTAATCAAGGTGGCCAATTGAAACATTCATGACTACCTCCAACAGACAAGAGTTCTTTCTCCCACTCTGGGCATTCCACAGATATATAAACCCCATTTTCCTAGTTTCCAACAGACCTCACAACCTCTGAGGATACCTGCCATAGATGCTGGTGAAACGTCAGGAGCGAATGCTTCTGGAACATGGCCATACAGCCCGAAAAACTTACAGCAACCTAAACCTTAAAACACTTATTCAAAATCATGTTATCCAAAAGTCATAATCCATGGCCGTTCCAAATTGTCATTGCACTATTCCATATTCTTTAGTGGGTTGTTGACCGAACATTTGATCTCACATCCACATCTTTCGCTTCTTCTTTCGCAGAAGGTGATGATGGCGGAAGAGTGTTTTTTTTGCTTGAGGAGATGAAACCGATTTCTCCTTCTTCTTCCATCATTGTTGTCATCGTCACCGTCATTAGCTTATATCACTGTTACTTAATGTAATTTTAGATATATACTTAGCTAAGTAGCAAAGGCACTAAGAAAACCTATTAGTGAATTGCAAGAGTGTCTTGATGCACATTGGGACAGTGCTCATTGGCCTAGGTAGTAACATAACAGAGGTTTTCCTAGATGCAAATGACAACACTGCCCAATTCAAATTCCTGGATATGTTAGTCCACTTAAGCAAGTGCAACTCTGACACAAGATTCTCATCACTATTTAGCTTCACAGTCTTCCCATTGTTACTTCCTGGAAGTTTGGACCATCAATAGTTTGGATCCAAGTCTTGAGGAGCCAGTATTGCATTGCCACAAAAAATATCATATTCCAAGCAGTGTTACTTTTTTGTAATGGTGCTCTTGTGATTCCATCTATGGCCATTTCCTTCAGCTGTTTTGTCAGTCCATTTGGAATTGGTCCCAGAACACTAGGGGTGGTTGATCCATTAAAAAAATGATTCTAAACTCGGGGGAATTTCCCTTGCTGGGTCATTATAGAAATTATTCAAAAAAATTTAAAATTAATTTCGTAATTGAAACTTAATTTCTAATGAATTTTTATTTTTATTCGTTACGCCAGCTGGGAGGCTAGAATGGAGGCTTGCTCTCCTCTCTTCCCTCCCTCCCCTCCCCCCCAAGCTCAGAAGCATCGTGCATTATATTTAATGTGCGATGCCTCTCAGCTGGGGGGGGGGGCAGGGAGGGAAGAAGGGAGAGCAAGCACTCCCTTCTTCCCTCCCTGCCCCCCCCCCCGAGCTCAGAAGCATCACACATTATATTTAATGCGCAATGCCTCTCAGCTGGGGGGGGGGGCAGGGAGGGAAGAAGGGAGCAAGCACTCCACTCCCCCTCGGTTTGGATTCTGAGCTGGCAGGGGTGAAGGGAGGCATCTCCCTTCCCCTCTGCCAGCCCAGTAACCAACCCGCGTTCCCTTTAACCCACGTGTCAGATGGCGACAGGAGGGTGGAGGGGGCAGCCTGGCACCCTCTTATCGCCAGCCGAGACCCAAACGGGGGTTATTTTTAACCCGTGTTTGGGTGTCATCTGGCGAGAGGCGATGCTGCCTTCCACTCCCCTCTTGCCAGCTGACAACCAAAGGCGGGTTAAAGATAAGAAAGGGCGGAAACAACCTAATAACCCGCCCTTTATGTAAATGGATGACCCGGTTTTGATTTAGAAAAGTCACTTCCAGGTTGGACGACGAGGGTCGATATAGGGTCAAAATAATTTCAAATACCAAAAATTAATGGAAATCAAAGTATTATGACCGGATATATCCACCCCTACAGAACACACACCAACAAAGAAAGTGAATCTTAGTTCAGTTCTTCCTGATCTTTCCACACTTTGTCTTTGATTCTGCTGTCCTCCAGACCTTCCACATCTACTGATGATGATAACGATGATTTATTTATAGCCCACCTTTTTATATCACAACTTTTCCCCAATCTATGACTCAGGGCAGCTTATAGAGATAGATATAAAACTAGATATAGGTAAGGTTTATATCAAAAGTTTATCCTATATAGTTAAACTATCTATAGAAGTAAAGAAGTTGAAAGCATGACCATTGAAAAACTATAGACAGCAAAGCACATCTTTGAAAGACCTTTTACCTCTGAGCAAAGGCTGGCTGAAATTTTTTTAATGGTCTTCATCTATCTATTGAAGGAGATTAAGAATGGCATGACTCTTGTATGAGAAGGAAGTTTCAGAGCCTGGGGAAAGCCCTTGACATGATTTTAGGGTTTGAAATGTGGCTTTAATGGACAATAGCCTTCTGTGGCTTGTATATAAAGCAAGAGTGCGCAGTTGTGCTATGGATGAGGAACTATCTGTAGATAGACCACCAGTCCCTGGTACAGCCTACCAGCACATTAAAGGTATGCAACAATTGGCTTCATATAACTTCTGTTTGGAGCTGTTTTCAACCATTTCTTTTCAGGGATTGAGAAAGTATACACAGAGAGGAAATCTAGCATCTTCTGGGGCAGTTCTAATGTGTTATGGTGGCTAGAGGTCTACAGGATTCTCAAGGTTCACACTTTCTTCACCCACAGTGTAAAGCATCCCAAGCATCAACAGCATGGTTCTCTATTCCTACAGAAGATGGTGTGATGTTGTCTGGGAATGTCCTCTGGAGTAAATGAAATAGCACTCAAAGCCTCAAGGACACTTTCAACAGTGGCCCATGATGTATACGTCAAGCTGCATCCCCAATTCCTGGCTCTGGGTCCTTAGAGCCAAATTCTGTGAAAGGGACAGGGATGACAAAAACAATTGCCTGTGTGCTTTTGTTTTTTCATGTCAGGAGCTACTTGAGAAACTACAAGTCGTTTCTGATGTAAAAGAATTGGCTGTCTGCAAGGACGTTGCCAAGGGGAGGCCCAGGTGTTTTACCATCCTGTGAGAGGCTTCTCTTATGTCCCTGCATGAGAACTGGAGCTGACAGATGGGAGCTCACCCCACTCCCCGGATTCAAACCACCAAACTTTTGGTCAGCAGTCCTGCACAAGAGTTTAATCCACTGAGCCACCAGGGGCTCCATTGCCTGTGTTGCAGCCTAGGGACAGTTATTTTTGTGGAGTCATAGAGACTAGAAAAGTAGTTCTCCTGCAACATTCCTTACAGGAATATAAACGTGACATAGTGCCGTAAATGTTCAACTAGGACTCTAGAGACTAGTGTTGAAATCCACAGTCTGCTGTGGAAACCCTTTGGATGATCTTGGACAAGCAAGAGGAGCTCAACCTAAGAAGGTGGCAAAGACAAATCTCTCTGAGCAAACCTTTCCAAGAAAACCTGTGATAGATTCACCTTAGGTTCATCATATGTCAGAAATAGCCCAATGCACAAGATGGCTATTTAGATGACTAACTGTATTTCTAACTGGAGTTTTAAGATACCGCAATGCTAAAAAAACTGGTGACAAAAGGAAAATTCAATTTTTGAGGAGCAGAATTCTTACTGGAGTGCAATGCCCTCATTTTGCTTCCTCTGTAGCTACACCACTGGAATAGGTATACTAATCTTTTTAAAATGTACATTTATATTCTTGCTTTTCCCAAAGACAGCATACCTACTTCTTTTCCTCTGAATTTTATTCTTATAACAACCCCTGAAAAGTAGGTCAGACTAAAGATGAGGGTTGGGGGGGGGGGGAGTTTCCCATGTCAGGACTGACTTGAGAAACTGCAAGTTGCTTCTGGTGTGAGAGAATTGGCCATCTGCAAAGATGTTGCCCAGAAGATGCCTGGATGTTTTTGATGTTTTACTATCATTGCGGGAGGCTTCTATCCTATGGAATCCTAAAATACATCCTATGGAATCCTAAATATGGATCCTAGATTCTAAAATATTATAGGTCATTCCATGCCAAGTGGTCTAAAATTTTAAAAAGTTCCCACCATCATCTTCTGCAATTTTGTTCAAAGGATAAGGGTGGGATGGGAAGACAAAAGCCCCGGCCCAATTATTTTTTGTGTATCAGGAGTGACTTGAGAAACTGCAAGTTGCTTCTGGTGTGAGAGAATTGGCCGTCTGCAAGGACATTGCCCAGGGATGCCCAGATGTTTTGATGTTTTACCATCCTTGTGGGAGGCTTCTCCCATGTCTCCGCATGGGGAGCTGGAGCTGACAGAGAGAGCGCATCCACACTCTCACTGGATTCGAATCTCTGACCTGCCTTCCAAGGGCCCATTCACATTATACACATATATAGTGCTAAGGTCCACATTAACTACCATGGCAACGTCCTATGGAATCCTAAAATATGGATCATTCCATGCCAAGTTTTCTAAAATTAAAAAAAGTTTCCAACCATCATGTTTTCCAATTTTGTTCAAATTTTAGCTGTAGCCTCAGCTAGGTGTTAAACTATGTTTCCCAAAATTTGTGGTCTCTAATCCCCTGATCTAATCCCCCTTATCTGAAGGATAGTCAGTCAGCATGTGCATCATGACATTTAAGAAAATGGCATTTTTTGGGTCTAATAAAATTGTATAAGAACGGCTAGTAAATTGAAATCATGTCCAGTTTTCTTCTGCTGAAGAGATCCTGCAGGGCGGTTATAGATGCTGGGTAGTTGTACATGTGGCAGTATTATGTCCAGCACAAGCATGTTTGGTCAAAATTTCAAGTCCGTATCTTCATTTGCATGGAAATGGTTGTAGTCTGAATATTGGTCAAAATCTGTCGTGACACATTTTGATGCACACTTCGAGTCAACTTGTTTGACCAGGTTTTACATCCATAATGTTACAATTAATTTAATCTAAATCAGCAGAAAGAACTGTATAGGATTACAATTTACTGTATTTTCTGGCATACAAGACCACTTTTAAACCCAGGAATATCTTTTCAAAAGTTGGGGTATTGTCTTCTGGGATGGGTGCTGAAACTTCCAAGCTGGACTGGAGAATGGTGGGGGGTGCTCAAAAATAGTTGTGACCGCATCCCCACCATATGCGGCAACCATATGAAAGCAGCAAGGGTGGTGCTCTACAAATCCACTCATCAGGATTCGGAGCAAGAAGTGACTTAACGTGGTCCCAATAACATGGTAAGTGAAGGATGGAGCAAACCGCAGGTATCTGGAATGCCTGGGGTATGGAAAAAAGAGATAGAGTGGTGCTATGCGCAGAAAAACACACCTCTTTCACCCATCTGGCCCGCCCTTGTATCTTCCTTCTTTGCCTCTTAGATCTCGCTCCTGAGGACTGCAGTGAAATGGTGCAGGTGCGCATGTGTGAGATCTGAGCGGCAGAGGAAGGTATGGTAATAGGAAAATTACCATATTGAAATCAAATCTAAAGTTTTTTAAAAAATTTATTTGGTGTGCATTGGAAGAGGGGTAGTCTTATACGGCGAGTATATCCCAAACTCTATATTTTAACTGGAAAAGTTGGGAATCATCAGATAAGCCAGAAAATATAGTACTAGCCATTCTTATACATTTAGTTTCAATTTTATTAGACCCCAAAATGGCATTTTCTTAAATGTTGTGTGCACGCTGACTGACTACCCTTCATATAAGGGGGTCTAGATCAGCATTGATTGCAGCCAGAGATCTCAACGTTTGGTAAACTGAGTTTAACACCTGACTGGCACTGCAGCTAAAAATTGAACAAAATTGGAGAACATGATGGTGAGAAGGTTTAGAACACTTGGCATGGAATAACCCATATGCAATTTAGGGAGAGACATTGGAATTCTCATCCTAAGAGCTCTGACACTCACCAAATTACAAACCCCAGGATTTCCTAGAACAGAACTATCTATTATATAAATGGGTTCACGTCATGTGATGTATACCTCAAACAAAGAAACCATACAACGCAGAAACACAATACTTGCCAACAGAAATAGGCCTCAAGCAAGGTACGTTTGTAGCAAAGAAACTTTCCCCCCCAAAACCTAAAAGGCCCCCAAAACAACGAGTAAAAATAAAACTACATTTACCAGCATCCTCTGGGGCAGCCAAAGACTCATCCAGCCTCTACATTCTGAACAACATGATTGGCTGCCAATAAGGGCGGATTTGCATAACTGCTGCACTGGCCAGCCAACATGAAAATTCCGATCCATAATTAACTGCCAATCCCCAACACAAACACCCAAATCACTTCCAACCGAAAAATCACAGACCACGCCCAAAATTGACAGTAAGGCTTCATTAACTTGATTTCCCTAACTAGCCCTCACTTACTGGGAAGCTGTTTACGCTCTGAATTGACAGTAAGACTTCATTAACTTGATTTCCCTAAGTAGCCCTCACTTACTGGGAAGCTGTTTACGCTCTGAATTGACAGTAAGGCTTCATTAACTTGATTCTCCCGACTAGGCCTCAGCTCATTGGACATTGTGTATGGCCTGAATTGACAGTAAGGCTTCATTAACTTGCTGTTCCTAACTAGGCATGGTTTCGAACCCAAAAATAGGAAATCGAAAATCTAATGGGGGGGGGGGGGGATTTTTTTTATAAGGAATAGGAAGACTAAAAAAAAATTTTCCAAAAATTTCTAAAATGTAACAATTACTAACGAAATTCGTTAGTAGTTCGTATGCCAGAGCATGCGCATTCCAGATGGTTTGTTTACAACTCCCAGAAATCCTAACAGCTGGTAAATTGGCTGGGATTTCTGGGAGTTGTAGGCCAAAACTTGAATAAATCAACTGAATTCTAGATGGGACTCTCCAAATAGGAAGGAGGGAGCAAAGGAGGGAGGGGTATTCTATTCTTGGAAGCAGCAAAAGAAAAAGGAGGAGGAGCCCCGGCTCCTCGCTGCCTCTCTCTCACCCGATCCCGAGGAGCGAGGGCCCGAGTTTGCCCAGGCTGGTCATATACCTACATTCCATGCACATGCAATAATACAGCAGTAATAACAATGGGTATAAGAGGAGGTAACATTCAAGCCCGTATTCTGACTGGTCCCTGCCTCATGCGGTGCAAACGGCTCTTTTCTCTGTGAGCCCGGGAAAGCCAGCGTTTTCTGCTTGGAGTGCACACACATATTCTTGTGGGGGATTTGCTGCAGAATCTTCTCTATGAGCCCGGATTCTGCAGCAAATCCCCCAAGAATATGTATGTGTGTGCTCCCAAGCAGCAAACGCTGGCTTTTCCCTGGCTAATTTCCCCGGGTAATAAGAGAAGAGCCCGTTTGCACCGCATGAGGAGAGACCAGTCAGAATACTTCGGTTTGAATTTTACCTCTTGTTATTGTTATTACTGCTGTATTATTGCATGTGCATGGAATGTAGGTATGACCAGTTGGATTACTTATAATATTAGGCACTTACAGTAGCATTCATTCTATTATACATTAGGTTGGTTTCTCACCCCAATACTCTTTGATGCTTTAGATCCTGGCAGGCAGGAGAGCAGGAAGCCTGGAAAAATGTAAACAGAGAGGTTTACTCAGAAGTAAATCCACAAAGGAGGGCCCTTCATCCAAAGTGCCCTCCTTTGCATATTTACTGAGAGTAAACCTCTCTGTTTACATTTTTCCAGGCTTCCAGCAAGAAGGAGCGAGTTTAGGGCTTGCCTTGCCATAATACTTATTGGCAAGGGAGGCGGGAGGGTGGTGAGAGAGAAGGAGGGTCCCCCCCCCCCTTACGACCTAATAACGACATTTAAGAAAATCCTGGCCCCTGAAGTTAGAAAAAGAAAGTCCACTTCCTGGTTGGCGTTCCAGGTGCGGAAATACTCGAAAGTAGCATTTCTTACGAATTTCTTACGAAATGAATCATTTTCATAACTTTTTTCTCATGCCTATTCCTAACTAGGCACACAGGAGCAAATAGGGTAGCAAAGAAATCAAGTAGACTTAATAAAATAGAGTAATTTCATAGAGTAATCTGGGGGGACCAGATGGAATTGTCCGTTCTCCATGTACCTTGGAAGACATGATATGAATATCTAATTGAATGCGAGGACGTCACCCTGCTATTGAGTACACAGCCTCTGAGGAAGTCTTGTGACCAAACGGCCCTTAGCCGGCCTGGGAAAGAGCTCGCGCCGTCAGGCAACTCTTGCGGAACGCTCCTACTGGGGCTCCGCTCCAGGGAGGACTGTGTTCCCTACAACACAGCCCCCGGCTGCCCTCACCTCGATTCCCCGCCGGCATTTGCCAGCGCACCAGCAACTGCATCCAGCAGGTCGCATTCCGACACGCCATTAGGCGCGGCTTGGTGCTGCACACCAGCGCTTGTTAGCGCCAACAGCGGGATCGCTCCAAACCACCCTCCAGATTTGGGCTTCCTACCATCTTCCTACCATCTCTTCCCGCCTTCCACTCAAACACTGCCCTACCTTATTGTCTTCGTGAGCCAGTCTCCATCCCCTACTCTTCGCTTGACCAGGATATCCCCTTGGACAGTTATAGGCATCTGCAGATTGTATTCTTACTGTATTTGTGAGTAGCGGCTCCACCCTAGTGGAAGGTTGTGTATTTACAACTAAATGCTCTGTGTATCACTGTATACTCTATTGATGCTATTATATGCTTATGATTTGCAAGTTACATATGCTGATTGATCCTATGCTTATTGCTATTGTTATTGCTAATGAAATTACTCTATTTTATTAAGTCTACTTGATTTCTTTGCTACCCTATTTGCTCCTGTGTGTTTACCACGGTGTAGCCCACTGTTTTTTCTTGTTCCTAACTAGGCCTCAGCTCATGGGACATTGTGTATGGCCTGAATTTACAGTAACCTACCTTGGCACACAGAGCCCCGACCATGCCTGATGGGACTTGAAGTACCACCATGGAAAATGGGATTTGTACTACTTCAAAACCCATCATTCCCCACAGACCACTGTGGCCCAGAACCAAGACCAATAAAGACCCAACTTGGCACACCATGCCCCCCATGACCCACACTCCATCCAACTGCAGTTTAGAGGAGGGCACACCATGGATGATTGGACTTTCTCGCATCTCCTAAAAAGGGCATAGCAACGCGTGCCGGGTACAGCTAGTTACATTTAAAGTAGAACAGTGCTATTGCATGGTATGACTGGGCCCAAGTAATACTCCAAAGATCAAACTACTGCAATAAATTGTTTGTTTCTTCCTCTACTTTGGTTGCTTGGGAGCCACACTTCTGTGTCCAGCTGCATATGACAGGCGTTTGTATATCTAGAAAAGCTGTGTTTATTAACTCCGGATAATTTTCTGCTAATATTAGCTCCCAAGCCCCATAATAACTTCTTCATCACCACATCATAAACCTCTGACCTTTTCTCCAGTGTCTTCTCAGCAATAAAAAACCCCATCCATAAATACAGAGCACTGGGGACCAACAGGCTAGCTATTACAAACAGCAGGGGGGAGAAATGGGCAATGGTGACTATATTTTTCTAGGGTTGTTGAAACTGATTCAGTTCTAGGGTATTTATGGGGTATTACTATTTTCTGTTTCATCTCTAGAGTGTGATTATTCCTTGTCATATTAGGTACCTGAAGAATGGAGGGTCTAATGCTGAAAGGCAGTAGCTTTCGAACTTTCCACATTTGGAGACTATTTTCCATATTAACAACCGGTGTGGTGTTTCTTTTGTGCTGGACTAAGACTTGGGAGATCCAGATGCAAATCCCTGCTAAGCTATTAAACCTTACTGGTTCAGGAAGAGCCATGTTTTTCTTTTGCTGCAAAAACATCAGTCTGGTGACACCTTAAAGATGGACACATTCTGGCTGCAATCCAACCTTCTCTCAGTATAGCATAAGTAGTAGGCATGGTTTAGAACCCAAAAGTAGCAAATCGAAAATCTAATGGGGGGGGTTAGTAGTTCGTATGCCAGTGCATGCGCATTCAGATGGTTTTTGGCCTACAACTCCCAGAAATCCTAACAGCTGGTAAATTGGCTGGGATTTCTGGGAGTTGTAGGCCAAAACTTGAATAAATCACACTGAATCACACTGATGGGACTCTCCAAATAGGAAGGAGGGAGGGAAGGATGGAGGGAGGGAGTGGGTATTCTATTCTTGGAAGCAGCAAAAGAAAAGGAGGAGGAGCCCCCCCCCCTCGCTCCTCGCTGCCTCTCTCTCACCCCGATCCCGAGGGAGCGAGGGCCCAAGTTTGCCCAGGCTGGTCATATACCTACATTCTATGCACATGCAATAATACAGCAGTAATAACAATGGGTATAAGAAGAGGTAAAATTCAAACTGAAGTATTCTGACTGGTCCCTGCCTCATGCGGTGCAAACGGGCTCTTCTCTGTGAGCCCGGGAAAAGCCAGCGTTTTCTGCTTGGTGCACACACATACATATTCTTTGGGGGGATTTGCTGCAGAATCTTCTCTATGAGCCTGGATTCTGCAGCAAATCCCCCTTCCCAAGAATATGTATGTGTGTGCTCCCAAGCAGCAAACGCTGGCTTTCCCCGGGCTAATTTCCCGGGCTAATAAGAGAAGAGCCCGTTTGCACCGCATGAGGAGAGACCAGTCAGAATACTTCGGTTTGAATTTTACCTCTTGTTATTGTTATTACTGCTGTATTATTGCAGGTGCATGGAATGTAGGTATGACCAGTTGGATTACTTATAATATTAGGCACTTACAGTAGCATTCATTCTATTATACATTAGGTTGGTTTCTCACCCCAATACTCTTTGATGCTTTAGATCCTGGCAGGGCAGGAGAGGCAGGAAGCCTGGAAAAAATGTAAACAGAGAGGGTTTACTCAGAAGTAAATCCACAAAGGAGGGCCCTTCATCCAAAGGGCCCTCCTTGCAGATTTACTTCTGAGTAATCCTCTCTGTTTATTTTCCAGGCTTCCTTCCAGCCGAAAGAAGGAGCGAGTTTAGGGCTTGCCTTGCCATAATACTTATTGGCAAGGGAGGCGGGAGGGTGGTGAGAGAGAAGGAGGGTGCCCCCCCTTATGCCCCCCCTTATGACCTAATAACGACACTTAAGAAAATCCTGGCCCCCAAAGTTCGAAAAAGAAAGTCCACTTCCTGGTTGGCGTTCCAGGTGCGGAAATACTCGAAAGTAGCATTTCTTACGAATTTCTTACGAAACGAATCATTTTCATGACTTTTTTCTCATGCCTAATAAGTAGATATACACTACATCAGCAGTATTCAAACCTCGTGCAAAATGGCAGCATTGTGCAACACATGTTGATACCTGAGTGCTTTTGAGCAATGTGCAGCTGCAACGTGGAGTAGGCTTGTGTACTGGTTCGGTTTGTTTGGTTCCCTTCAGCCAATTTGGCTTGTTCAGCTTGTTTGGTTGGCCGTAATGGTAAGGGCCCAGTCACTATGTTTTCTTAGCCAGAATGGACCACGTGGCAGCCAGTCACACCTCCTCCTCCCCTATTCAGCACCACACGAGTGTGGAGAGAATGCCATGTGCTGCTCACACGGGGTTTCCCTGTGAGCCCTGCCTGTATGGCCAATCAGTATAGAAGAATGCCATGTCATGTCTTACGCAAGCTGTGTCAGTGAGTTCCTCCATTGTTCTCAGTTGTGTCCTGGCTCTAGAAAGGTGCTTCAGTCCAAATTGCCTTGCTGCTCATTCTCAGCTTTATTTTTTGGCTTGGCCCCTCTCTAGCATTGAATCTTTTTGATTTTTCTTTATTTTTCCTTTATTTTCTTGATATTTTTTTTAGTGTGACTGGGAGTTGGGAAAGTGTGGGACGGGTGGGTGGGGACCTGCCCTGAATTGCTAAAACTTGAATAATATGCTACAAAACATGAAGATTTTTTGCCCAAACATGGCTAGATTTCCCACAATACATTTTGAAAATGTTTTTCCTCCCAGTGGATCATACAGGAGTGTTTTTCCAATGAGGGGACAATACTTGCTTGCTGCTGCTGGGCTCTTCTAGTATGTTTTGTGAGAACAAGAAATGCAAAGGCTTTGGAAGAAGATGCTTGCTGTTGTTTTTTTAATTGCGTGTGCAAGGGTGACACACCTCGCGCCAATAACAATAACACTGACACAAGTGGTTGGAAGAAAATGGCCACAACTCATTTATTGAAAAGAGGAACCAGGGGTTGGCGGCCACACATGGCTCCTGGATCAGGGTCGTACAGCCCCCACGAATGCCCAAAGGTGCTTGCAAGCCTGGGTGCGAGCAGCCCAATGCCTATCCACGGAAACCCGGCACCCCAGGGGGCCTGGGTGTTATCCCCCTTACACCCAAGGGGCGATAAGCACCTGATCCAGGGGCCATGCCACATGCCAAACACGGAGTTGCGACAAAGAACATAAGAACATATAACCATAACCAATGCAACAAAGACGTAGTGTAAAAAACAAAATGGACACTAACAAGCAATGTATGAAGTAGGGAGGGTGGGAGGAAAAAACAGAACTGGCCCCACGTGTGGCAGCAGAAGTCCCGGGCAGCCTAAATAAGCTGCCCGGGAGGGAGGGAGGGCCAGCCGGCTGCAGAGAGGGGGTGGGGTGAAGGCCAGCCCCCTCATAGGCCGGCTGGCATTGTTGGTGGGAACCTTCCCGCAACCCCAGGGGCTTCTGGGGAGAAGAAGCCCCTGACTCTCCCAAAATGGCAACAAGGGCAATCCCGCCCCATAACCTGCTCGGCCGGTAAGTTGGCCAAGCCAATTAATAGAGAAGAAGGTATAATAGTGGCGAACTGGGCTGTGTGATGTGGAAGGGCATCTTTGACATTTGGTAGAAAGGAATTGTGCTCTGCTGCTGCTGCTTCTGAAGAAGTTACAGGGTGGACCCAATTGGGAGATACCTTTTGGGGAATTTTTAAGGAGATATTGTTTCTGAAAAGAAAATAAATTCCTAAAAAAATAGGGGATGATCCAAACGTTATGAAACTTGGTGAACTAACAGTGGTTGATGTGTCCACCAAGTGTGGCCATTTTAATCCTGATAGCCCCAAAATTATGGGAAGGAGAGCCTAGGAATCCGCCCCCATTGCCACCAATGGGTTCGATCTAGCCACATTTTTCAGCTACGAACCGAAAACAGCTATTTGGTAGTACTCACCCATTTTCAGGAGGTGTATGACCAGCAAATGGATCAAGGTTCAGCCTAAATGAACAAGCCTAATGTGAAGTGATCGATACACAACTGTCATGATCATTGTATATATTTTTTTCCGTGTCAGGAGCAACTTGAGAAACTGCAAGTAACTTCTGGTGTGAGAGAATTGGCCGTCTTCAAAGATGTTGCCCAGGGGATGCCAGGATGCTTTGATGTTTTTACCATCCCTGTGGGAGGTTTCTCTCATGTCCCTGAGTGGGGAGCCGGAGCTGACAGAGGGAGCTCATCCGCACTCTCCTTGGATTTGAACCTGCTGGCACAAGGGTTTAACCCATTGTTCCTTATAATGTATGTCATAGAATCATAGAGTTGGAAGAGACCCCATGGCCAATTCAGTCCAACCACCTGCCAAGAAGCAGAAAAATCACATTCAAAGCACCCCCAACAGATGGCCATCCAGCCTCTGTTTAAAAGCCTCCAAAGAGGGAGCCTCCACCCAAGTTCCACATACAATGTGCAGCTGCAATGGGATGTACAAGACCTCTATGCAACACAGAATTCACAACTGCAATACACAATATGCAGTACACAGAATTCTTACTTCCATCACTGCTAGCACAATATATCAGTTTGCGGTGACAAATCATTTAGATTGCATGCATATCGCAGCTTAATACTTGTGTATATCAACAATAGGGTGCCAGCTATTGTGGGATATATATTTTTGTGGATTGTAATCCCTTCCCTGACATGAATAATTAAAATCAACTTAAACCATGGGGGATCCACTACCAATGGGAGGAGAAACGCCATCCTCACCATCTTCATTGGATGAAACATTGACTTTAAATATAACAATTGCTATCTGCTGAATAATAAATCCTTATCAGAGCAGCCTTGGCTTTGGATTTTGGGCCAAAGAGGGAAACCAGATTTTAGACTGGGAAAGGGAGTACAAATGATTCTTAATGAAATCTAAAGCCCAACCCCAGGTTCCCCCTCACACAGACTTTTTTTTTTTGCAAAATTATGTTCTTGTGGCTGCCTAATAGAAGCTGAGGGTCTTTCCCCATTTGGGTACTGGCAATACCTCTAAAAGGAAGACAGCATGGCGTAATGGATCAAGGACAGTGGTTCTCAACCTTCCTAATGCTGCGACCCCATAATACAGTGACCGCCAACCATAAAATTATTTTCATTGCTACTTCATAACTGTAATTTTGTTACTTTTATGAATCACAATGTAAATATCTGATATGCAGGATTTATTTTCATTCACTGGACCAAATTTGACCCAAACACCTGATATGCCCAAATTTGAATACTGGTGGGGTTGGGGGAGGGGGTTGGTTTTGTCATTTGGGAGTTGTAGTTGCTGGGATTTATAGTTCACTTACAATCAAAGAGCATTCTGAACTCCACCAATAATAGAATTGAACCAATCTTGGCACGCACAATTCCCATGACCAACAGAAAATATTGGCTGTGCGGACTCAGATAATCTAGTTCAAAGCAGATATGTTGGATTATCTGCCTTGATATTCTGGGTTATATGGCTATGTGAATCAAACTTGGCACGCAGAATTCACATGACCAACAGAAAATACTGGAAGGGTTTCGTGTACATTGACTTTGAGTTTTGGAGTTGTAGTTCACCTACATCCAGAGAGCACTGTGGACTCAAACAATGATGGATTTGGACCAAACTTGGCACGAATATCCTACATGCCCAAATGTGAATACTGGTGGAGTTTCGGGAAAGTAGACTTTGACATTTGGGAGTTGTAGTTGCTGGGATTTATGGTTCACCTACAATCAAAGAGAATTCTGAATTCCGCCCACAATAAAATTGGGTCACATTTCCCACACAGAATGCCCATGACTAACAAAAAATACTGTGTTTTCTGATGTTCTTTGGTGACCCCTCTGACACTCCCTCGCAACCCCCCACCCAGGGGTTCCAATCCCCAGTTTGAGAAATGCTAATCTAGGAGATCAGAGCCATAGAAACCCATAGGGTGATCTTGGGCCCATCACACACTTTCTGTCTCAGGGCAAGGCAAAGACATGCGTCCTCTGAAGGAATCTTGCCAAAGAAATTCCTATTGAAGCGTCTTGAAGGCACATAGCAATAAAAACAGCAGTAGCAACAACACACCATCGTCATGTCATTCATTGCATATTGGACTACACATTCTATTCATGGTCAGAAAAGTTAGATTTTTAGACTCGCTCTCTCCGAGTCTCCAACCATTGGCTTCCCCTTTCATCTGTGGTTGGAGGACGGGTCATGGCATCTTTTACTTTAGAATTCAGAAAGGAGATCTAATTAGGAATGTGAAGAGTCTTCTTTTGACCATTCAGGAAGGGGCTCAGGGTGATGCGACTCCAAAGGAGGATGATATTCACATAACTTTGGGAGTCAGGAAGGGAAAAACACTCAGCGTCTTCTTATATTATGGTCTCAATGTACTTTTGAAAGGTGCTGGAGTCCTATTTCCTTTTGCACAGGCTTCTACTACCCAAGCAGCAACTGTGTTTCAAATATGGCACCAGAAAAAAAGGCAAAGTGGTCAATTTTTTTAAATGAGAGGAAGAAAATGAATGGGTATTATTTGAAGACGCTTTTAGGGACACAGCTGGAAAGGGGTGGAGAGAAGGGGGAGGATTCTACAGAGGTGATCGATTTGGGTAGTGGGGTATATCAATTATGGAACCTGTTTGCTAAACGTCCGTTAATTAGAATTGAGGACGTCAATGGGAATTACAGTCTTGAATAAATACCTCGGCCAAATGTATGGCTTTGTTAGACTTAATAGGACAATTACGGTCTTGTTCAATACAAATTAATAATTTATCCTTGAAATTATTTTTCTCCAAGGTTTAAGTAATGTTGCAATCAGAATCTATACATTCATATTGATGGGCAATGGAGCATTGGCTTGTGACTGGAGAAAGGGAAAGACAAACGGGCACTGAATTACTTATGGTGCGACGGGGAGGTCAGAGCCAATGGAAAAAGCAAAGTGTCAGATTTTTAAAGCCATGGAAAAGCTTAGATAGTTCAGAGATTTTTGTATTGGATTCCTTGTGTAAAGGATCATCCCCAAGCACTTGATGTCAGCCTAATTATTCTGTTATGGGTTACTATACTAAGAAAGTATTTGGTCCTCCAGATCAGGTATGGGCAAAACTAAGCTCAGGGACAGATGTGGCGCATTGGGCTCTTTTCTCAGGCCCTCCTCTCTCACACCATGCTATCCTTCCTTCTCTTTTTCCTTCCTCCTTCCCTCCCTGTCTTCCATCCTTTTTCTCCCTCCCGTCCTTCCATCCTTCCTTCCCTCTTTCCTCCCTCCCCCCTTCTCTCTCCCTTTTCTCCTTCCTTAATCTTTCTCTCTTTCCTTCTTCCCTCTCTCCCTCCCTCTCTTACCTCCCTCTCTTCTTCACTCCCTTCTTCCTTCCCTTCCACCCTTTCATCCTTCCTTCTTTCCTCCCTCCCTCCTTCCCCCTCTTTCTCCTTCCTTTCTCCTTCCCTGCCTCCCTCTCTTACCATCCTTTCTCCTTCACTCCCTCCTTCCTTCCCCATCCTTCTCTTCCACCCTTTCGTCCTTCCTTTTCCTCTTCCCTCCCTCTCTTTCTCCTTCCTCCCTCCCTCCCTTCCTTCCTTCCTTCCTTCTCTCTTTCTTACTTTCCTCCCTCCCTCTCTTACCTCCCCTTTCTCCTTCACTCCCTCCTTCCTTCCTTTCCACCCTTTTGTCCTCCTTCCCTCTCTCACTTTCCTCTCCCTCCCTCCCTTCCTCCCTCCCTTCCCTTTTGTCTTTCCTCCCTCCCCTCCACCCTCCATTACCTTTATCCTTTCCCTCTCCATTACCTTCATCCTTCTCTTCCTCCCTTTCTTCCTTCTCTGTTTCCTTCCTCCATTCCTCCTGGGAGATGTTTAGCTGGGAGAAGAGAAGGTAGAGAGGGAACGTGAGAACCATGTTTCAAGATCTAAGAGGGTGTCCCATTGAGGAGGAGGGGAAAACTGACTTTCTGCTGCTCTAGAGACAGGGCACAAGGGAGCAATGGTTTCAAATGGCAAGGAAAGAGATTTGACTGAAAAGATTAGGAAGAACTTCCTGAGAGTAAGAGCTGTTAGAGAGTGGCATAGGGTGGCTTTAGTGTGGTGGAGTCTCCTTCTCTGGAAGCTCTCTATTGGGAGTGCTTAGGTTGTACCTCCCTGCATAGCAGGGGGTTGGACTGGATGGCCCTTGGAGGCCTCTTCTCACTCTAGGATTCTAGAATTCTATATCAAGAGTAGGCAATTCAGGGTCTAATGGATTCACCTTTTCTCTCCTATCTACCATCTCATCCTGACCAAGGCCAACCCTTTTGAGATCCAATCATTTCCTGCCTTTGCTTCACTTTCTGCCTCCGAAAGAGAAGAGGAAGGGGAGGAAAGGGCAGGGAGGGGGTTTGGGGAGAACCTCCTTCCTCCCGCACCACCCATCCCGCTACGATCTGCTATGCAGTCCTCAAGTTAGTACTTTTGCCCATGCCTGCTCTAGATTATTTTGAGAGCAACACTCATAATCACTTATCATTGGTCATAATGGACTTCTGGAAACAGAAGTCCAAAATTTCTAAATAAGTGTCTTTCTGTCCCCCACATCCTAGGCTTAATATATGTTGTTGTGTGCCTTCAAGTTGTTCCTCAACTTATGATGACCCAAAAGCTAACTCATCGCACTGTTTTCTTGGCAAGATTTGTTCAGAGGAGGCTTCCTCCAAGGCTGAGAGAGTATGAAGTGTTTAAGGCTGCCCAGTGAGTTTTCCATGTCTGAGTGGGGACTCGAATCTTGGTTGCCTGGAACAGTGGAAACCATGCACACTGCAGAATTATAGCAGCTAGACAGCTGATAATCTGCCATGGCTCAAGGCTATAGAATTCTGGGATTTGTAGTTTATTGTGGCACCAGAATTCTCTGACAGAGAAGAATAAATGGTTCACAAAAGTGTCCATAGCATTGAGCCATGGCAATTAATGTGTTGTCAAACTGCTATAATTCTGCAGTGTGGATACCAACTTGGAAGGTCACCATACAGCCATGGCTCAATGCTATGGGATTCTGGAATCTGTTTACTACCATTCAAAAATACTACTACAGCTGCTAAGTAAAGGTAAAGGTGTCCCTTTGACATTAAGTCTAGTTCTGTCTGACTCTGGAGGGTGGTGCTCATATCCATTTCTAAGCTGAAGAGCCAGTGTTGTCCATAGACACCTCTTAGGTCATGTAGTTGGCATGTCTGCATGGAGCGCTGTTATCTTCCCACTGGAGCGATACCTATTAAACTACTCACATGTGCATGTTTTTGAATTCCCAGCTCGGCAGAAGCTGGGGCTAAAAGTGGGAGCTCACCTCGCTCCCCAGATTTGAATTGCCGACCTTTGGGTCAGCAAGTCCAGCAGCTCAGTGGTTTAATCAGCTGCACCAACAAACAAACGGGGAAGGTTGCTAAGTACAACCAAACACAAAATGCATTTGCCACGAGTTTCACATAGAGGAGTACGTCCATCTCTATGTAATAGATATTGATACCAATATACAGCGCCATAAACAGCATCATTCACCGAATAATATTACTCATCAGTCGATTGGCCTTGATAAAGACCAGAGTTGGTCGAAAGGTGAGAAGGGTCCCACGCATTGGCGTCCTCGTCGGCCGAAGTCGACTCCAACTACTACCTATATATGGATTATGAATTTCCTGTTAGATCAGGGGCATCTTTATAAAAAGATAGAATGGTGAATGAACACTCCTACTCCATTTGGATTACAATTTACTATTGATATCATGGTTTCACCACCAAGAGGAGCGGTGTGATGTTAACACCCATTACATATGGAACTTTATGATTTATTACTGTGTCTAGGAACATTTTGAACTATTTTTGGAGATAAGTGGACTATTGAATCAGGACTTACACTGGTAGGAAACCTTGCGACGCTTTTTCCTTGTGAAGTTGTATGTTTATGCATTTGTATGATATAAATAATATTTACAGTTTATAAGTTAGACCCTACAGTGTGTGTTTGGTTTAACCAGCTGCACCACTAGGGCTCTACTAATACTACTACTAATTATTATTATGTTGTCATCCCAGGAATGTCACAAAAGTCAGTCTCAAAGTCACTACAAAAAAAAAATCGTATTTAATTTAAAAAGTTTTTTTTAACTTGGCGTTCAGCTGGAAACTTTCCCAAAGCAGCTTGCAAAAATCAGCGATAAGCAGCCCCTTCCCTCAGGCATCAGCCCAGAAAGGACAACATGAAAGGAAAGGGAATTGGGAGAGATGAGAGGAGGGCTTGCATAGACCAACCAGATGGTTTGCAATGGCTTGTTCAGCTGCCCAGATGGGTGGAAATGTATACATTCTTCATCTGATGGTGCTGGAATCCCCTGCCTTACCTGAGTGTGTTCTTTGGATTTATGATATGGTATAGAAGAGTTTGCTCTCTTATGCAGCTGACCTTTTTCAGAAATTGCATTTTATTTCCCTCTTGAAAAGACCTGCCAATATTGGTAAACACTCTTCAAAAGTCTCAACCATCTGCCCTGGCCCTATTCAAAAACACAACAACTCCTACCATATTATACCTGCCTGCTGTGTGCCTGCTAAAGAAAAGCAACCTATAATGGAAATAAAAAGAGATATCAGCAACCTGAATTCAGCACCAGAGACTTGGCTGAACATATAGGTATTCAAACCCAGACATGTAAGTGAGAACCACTTAAAGCCATTGGCCTGGAAGGACGAATCTGTCAGTATCATTTTCTCCCACATTAGAACACTTTAAATCTCAACTTCTTTCCATCACATTTATGTATGTCTGTAAGTAGGTATTAAAATATTTATGTTCCACCCTATATCATAAGACCTCTGGACAGCTTGCCATAAAAAAATCATTTTAAACAATTTAAAATCATTTAAAATGTTTTTGAAAACCCTCCTACCTAACAGCACATGAAACCATTTGAAAAGTAGGTTTATAAAAGAATTTGTGAATTTTGGGGGGAAAAATCATGTCAGGAGTGACTTGAGAAACTGCAAGTCACTTCTGATGTGAGAGAATTGGCTGTCTGCAAGGACGCTGCCCAGGGGACACTCAGCTGTTTTGATGTTTTACCATCCTTGTGGGAGGCTTCTCTCATGTCCCCACATGGGAAGCTGGAGCTGACAGAGGGAGCTCATCCATACTCTCCCTGGATTCGAACCTCCAACCTATTGGTCTTTAGACCTGCCAACTCAAGGGTTTAACCCATTACGCCAAATTTGGAATGTTCTTAATGAAATGAGTCAAATTGAATGCTTGACCTTAGGCCTAAAACCCACCCTGGTGAATTCCAAGAAGTGCTGCATGTAGGCCTATCAGAGATTTACTCAGGTAAGGTAATAAAATGTAATCATGCTGCATGAATGTAGCCTCAGAATTGTCCTGGTGCTTGATATACAGACCATTCTGTTTAAGGGGCTGCGGTGATGCAACGGGTTAAACCCTTGTGCTGCTGAACTGCTGACCTGAAGGTTTGCAGTTCGAATCCATGGGATGAGGTGAGCTCCCACTGTTAGCCCTAGCTTCTGCTAACCTAGCAGTTCTAAAACATACAAATGTGAGTAGATCAGTAGGTACCGCTTAGGCCCAAACTTGGCACAAATACTCAGTATGCCCAAATGTGAACACTAGTGGAGTTTGAGGAAAATAGACCTTGACATTTGGGAGTTGTAGTTGCTGGGATTTATAGTTCACCTACAATCAAAGAGCGTTCTGAACCCCACCCACAATAGAATTGGGCCAAACTTTCTACAAAGAACCTCTTGTCCAACTGAAAACACTGGAAGGATTTGGGAGGAATTGACAGTGATTTAGGGGAAAGCACGCCTGCTCTCCCCTCCCCACTCGGAGTCTCAGAAGCAGCCCTCCCCTTGGATGAGAGGCCAGCCAATCACAGCGGAGGAGGGCTTTTGGTGGGAAGATTCGCTGTGTGTTTCCAAAAAGAAAGAGAAAGATAGGTGGAGAGATCGTCAGCCCTCTCTGCCAAAGGGTTTCCTACGGCCATCAGAAATATATGTTTTCTGGTGGTCTTTGGTGACCTCTCTGAAACCCCCTCACGACCCCCCCCCCAGGGTTCCCAACCCCCAGGTTGAGAAATGCTGCTCTAAAGGATCCCACCAGATAATGTAATCATTTTGTGTCTGGCTCTAGAGATGTTGTTAAGGCTTCTCTGATCACTTTTTCCATCCATAGAACAGCCATTGGAAAAGATTGCATTGGCTCAACAGTAATCTAGGGGATGTTGAATAACTGTAGTGAAGTTTTAAATACAGAATTCTTTCTCTGCACTGCACCATACAAGATTCGCGATTGATGATCACATTAGTTTTCAGCCTTCTGGTTGCCTTCAAAGGGCCACTGAATCAATGAACAGAGCATTTTTTCATATAGTGGTCAGTGTTTAGTTTTTACCCAGCTTGGGTCACCAGATATTACTGTATACTCTCATCACTGAATATCTGGAATGTGGACTGGTGATGTGGGAATTGCAACCCAACAACACTTGCGGCTTGGAGGTTGGGGAAAGGTGAAAGGATATTTCAGAGTCAGACATCATATCCACAAACCTTGGATCTACATTCAAATCCAACTCTCCCAACTTAATAGAACAAACTGCAGCTGTCCAGATGTTCCTGTATCACAACCATCACGTCTACTCATGCTGTCTAATTATGAGAAATACAGGAAATGTAGTCCAGCATCTGGACATGGTGGGCTAGATTTGGCCTGTGGGCCTTGAGTTTGACACATGTGGTCTAGAGGGTACACTGGAATAGAATTGTGCCATTACCAGTTGATAGCTGTCACAGTTCCAGATATTTGTGCAAGTGTGTTGGCGGGGATTTTCTCTCCGCCAGTATTAAATAGGATCTCAGTCTCTGTTTGGCTGCTTATGAGTCTGTGCAACTGCATATGGTACAGTGGAGATTATATTTGTAACAGGAGGAGAGTAGGCGGGGGGAGAGCGAGAGAGGTGATGAGCTGTGCACACAACTATAATACCCGGGATAATGACGCACCATATTTCAACCCGCAAGCATTTCTTCCGAGTGGGAGCGGCTCTTCTGCTGACGAGGCGGCATGAAGGATTCCTCCTGCTGTCTGTGGGCTGGCAAGTGGGAGGGGAGCATCAAAATCAATGAGAATATCAGTGCCTGTGGTTTGAGAGACAGAAAAATAGACCACAGCAGAGATGTATCATTTTTGACAGGCAAAGTTGCATTGGTCGTATGTGTCTGTGATTCATCCACAGCAGGGAGCAAGCCAAAGACTTCACTCTACCTTTGGCTCTCACATGGGTTTTGCTTTCGGATGAGGTCCTTAGGCAGGTATACTGGAAGAACAAGGTTGGATGAAGGTTGTCAGGGTCCTGCATCAATTCTCTCAAAGAAGCCCTTCTTTCAACATATGTATGCGTTCTCTCAAGTGCCTGCATATTGTACTGGTTTGAGTGTTGGACTAGAAATTCAGGAGAACAGAGTTGTAGTCCCAAGCCATGGAAATCCACGAGGTGACCTTGAGCAAGTCACACTTTCTCAGAGGAAGGTAATGGCTGGTTTTAGCACAGCAGGTTAATCACCAGCTGCAGCTGTTGTGAATCTTGTCAACTGAAAAGTTGATAGTTCAAAGCTGGGTCAGGGTGAGCTCCTGACTTTCAGCCCAGCTCCCCACCCACCTAGCGGATCAAAAACAGCAATGTGAGTAGATGAATAGGAACCACATTAAGCAGGGAGGTATTTTAGGCATAGCATTTCAGAGGAAAGTTTACAAGCAAAGAAAGCTCTTTGGCAAGGAGATGGAGCGACATCACCCCCCTGTGGCTGGAACCAAGCACAGCCTCCAAAGATGCTGAATGATGAGAAAAAGCTTATAACGGTGGTTTGTCTTGTCCATCTTGTCATTGTATAATTGGCCTCAAATATTTGCGATATGTGTGTTCTATGATCCACCCTGAGTTCCCTTCGAGGTGACAAAGGCGGAATACAAATACTAGGCATGTGTGATTTTAAAAAATGGTTCTAAACTGTGTTCAAAAGTAGGGGATGCTGTTGCTTCATTTCTATAATCCTT
>JARBWK010000011.1:23833450-23859026 GCA_030556195.1 Anolis apletophallus
TTGCAGTCACGCCTGGGCCTAAAGGGAGTGACTGGATGAATTGCTTTGAAAATCCTATGCCCAGGGGACGCTGATGCCTTCCTCTATGGGAGAGGGTCCCAAAAACTCCACCGACCAAAGTTTCTTGAGAAAGTTAACTGGCTTTATTCTCTACAAGGCAGAAAGCTGTAGGTGCCTGGCTCTTAAATTAGTTACAAATTCCAAAGATTTGCAGAACTAAAAAAAAACAGGCTTACAGTCTCTTCAGTCTGTGGATGATGGATGATGATTGCCTCTCCTTCTCTTTGTCTCTGGTCAGCAGCCACGGATGGTAGACAGACCTCAGCCACTGGATTCCTATAAGGTGAGGGCGAGTCCTTCCTATTTTGAGTCCAGAGCTGTCGAAGGCAGACAAAGTCCCACATCCTTCACCCAGGCCTTCTGATATGCCCAGTATGGATGGATGGACTCTGGCAGGATTTATATATTAAAAGAAGGTGGCAGGCCAGAGATGACTGCTCTGCAAAACTCAGCCATATGTCCCTTGCAGTCACTGAGCAAACACAGTGGTTTCCCCCCTTTTATAACCTTTGGAATTGGAGGGAAATCCAATCAGAGACACTGATTGGATGGAGCCTCTGGGGTGACTCTTGAAGGAATAATCTAAAGAGCTGAGTGGATGGAGTCTCTGCGGTGACTATTGGAGGGAAAATCCTGAGACACTGATTGGGGAAGGCTTATGAGGTGATTTCTGGAAAGGAAACTAAGAGGATGAGCCCCTCCCACCCAGGAAAAAAACAACAACCCAGCCCCAAAACTGCAAAGAGGCCTGTTAACAGTGGCAAGGCCTAGCAAACATACACAAGATGTAATCCTACACTTTCAATATGAATAGGCCAAGCTTTGCGCAGGCCACAACAATATATATTAATGATTTATTACGGTCTATAACCAGCACATAGAATGGGGCACAGATGCCCAAGGAAGGGGAATCACAGTTCCCAAGTAGGTCAAATATAAAAGCAGATTAAAAACATGTTATAAAAAGAAAACAGAGTAAAAAGACAAGTTAAATTACAGTTTAAAGAGCAGGTGTGTGTCTAAAGGAGGACGGAGGCTAAAAGGAGATATCAAACTACTGGGAGGTTCTGGAGGGGGATGAGAAGGGAACATTTACAGCATTTCAGTTATAACAAATTACTCTACCTGAATTCCCGGCAGGAAGTTGCCTTGTGGGGTCAGTCATCGACTGTCTAATATTAATTGCCGCTGCACAGAACTTGGCAACACTGTGAGTTATCACAGAACAGGAGTCCGAAAGCAGCAGGAAGGTGTAATATTTTTCGGTGCGCCCTGGGTGTTTTAAAAGCCATGGAGTGATAAGGTTAGTTCCAAGTTCTGTAGAATACACATTGGAGGAGCACATGCTTAGTTGTTTCAATATACCCAGACTCACAAGGGCATAGTCTCTCCTGAGCAGGGGTCTTCTGGTATCTCCCCTCCAGTACTACCGATGGAAGGGCATGACATCTTGCTAGGGTGAAAGCTCTTCAGTGTTTAGGTTTGCTAAGTAAGCCATGGAAGCGATGGTGTATCTATTATCTTCATCAATGTTGAAGGCTAGAGAGCAGGCTAAATCTGATTGCCGCTCTATATCCAGGACCCGTTGTCTAATGAGATCATTAGCTTGGTTCCAACCCATACTTAGCAGTTCTTGAGAAAACACACACACACACATACATACATACATATTACATACACTAGCTTTCCCCTGCCATGCATTGCTGTGGCCCAGTCTGTGTATATGTGTTTTGTGTGTGCATATATGTTTATATATGTATATATGTGGTTTTGCGCATGCATTGTAATGTATTCTCTCTTTTTTGGCTTTTTAAGTCTCTTCCGCGGTGTTTTTCAGTGTTTTTATGAGTGATGGTCACTCGTTGGCCTGGTAGCTGTATTGTGTCCAAATTTGTTGTCAATTCACCCAGCGGTTTTTGAGTGATGTTAATCCCACAAACATTATTTAGGGGGAAATGTACTTTTTGCCTCCCTGGCTGAGTTCTTAATTAAAGGCCTTTGTGCATGGATGATACCAATTTTGGTGAGGTCCTGTGCAAAGGGCACTTATAGTTCCTATATTGGGAGAAAGGATATAAATCAAATATAAATAAATCTAAAGTGCATTCTGAAGGCCCTGTGCTACACTCCCCCCCCCCCCCCATCCATGTAGCACATGACCTTTTTGATGCCATCACCCTGCACTAATGTTCATTTTCTGTCATTTTCTTTCTCTTCACCATATAATCATAGAATAAGAGGTGGAAGTGATGACATGGGTCATCTAGTCCAGCGTTTTTCAACCTTTTTTGAGCCGTGGCACATTTTTTACATTTACAAAATCCTGGGGCACACCACCAACCAAAATGACACAAAATGACACTCTAACACAGTAATACATATAGTTAATATGTTTTTAAATGTATTTATACACTCAGTGTGAAACCTGGACCTGTTTCGATGAACACAATATAGATATCCTGACAGGAATGGCAGAAAGACACAAACTTCCCACACAGAACTCCCATAACCAAGAGAAAATGCTATAAGAGTTTGGTGCGCATTGACCTTGGGTTTTGGAGTTGTAGTTCACCTATATCCAGAGAGCACTGTGGACTGAAACAATGTTGGATCAGGACCAAACTTGGCATGAATACTCAATATGCCCAAATGTGAACACAGATGGAGTTTGGGGAAAATAGACCTTGACATTTGGGAGTTACAGTTTTTGGGATTTATAGTTAACACACAATCAAAGAGCATCCTGAACTCTTGCAATAATGGAACTGAACCAAACTTGACATATTGAACTCTCATTACCAACAGAAAGTACTGAAAGGGTTTGCTTGGGAATTGACCTTGAGTTTGGAAGTTGTAGTTCACCTACACCCAGAGAGCACTGTGGACTCAAACAATGTTATGTTATGTTGTTGTTTGTTTTCTATCCAAAATCACAATGTTGGAAGGAGGCTCACTACTTTAAGGTCCCTAAAACAGGCATGGGAAAACCTCGGCCCTCTGGGTGCTTTGGACGTCGACTCCCACCATTCCTAACAGCCTGAGGCCCTTTCCTGCTTAAGTGGCTGAGAGGGGGGGAGGAAAAGGGCCTGAGGCTGCGAGGAATGGTGGGAGTTGGAGTCCAAAACACCTGAAAGGTCCAAGTTTGCCAATGCCAGGTTTCGACAGAGACCTCTTCCTCCCCCTTCCCCTTCGCGCCCTTTCTTCCCCCTCTTGCCGAACACTTACTTTTTCTTGCTGCTTCTGCTGCCATTTTGATCTGAGGGGGCAGCGTGAGCGTGTTCAGGAGGGGAGGGAGGAAGACGTGGGGCGGGTCTGTGCAGTAGCATGAGCAAAGTGAAGCAAAGTGAGGCTGGGAAGAAGGGAGCCCGAGTGGAGAAGAAAAAGTGTTCAGCAGGAGGGGGAAGAAAGGGTATTGGAGGTTCCAATTTCCCATGGCACACCTGATGATTGCTCACGGCACACTAGTGTGCCATGGCACACTGGTTGGGAAACACTGATCTAGTCCAACCTTCTGCCATGCAGGAAAAGCTTTGTTTTTCTGTTCTCCTCATGATGGGTGCAGCAGGCAGCAAGACCACTACTAGACTTTGCTCCTTTCCACTGAATGCCAAGAACACCATCCTGCCCTAAACCAGTGCCTATCATAAGTGGTCGCCTCGATGAGGGCTAATAAATTGAAAGTAAATCCAGACAAAACAGAGCTACTCCTGGTCAGTCAGAAGGCAAACCAGGGTGTGAAATTGCAGCCTATGTTAGATGGCGTCACACTCCTTCTGAAGACACAGGTTCGCACTCTGGGGGTGATCTTGCACTCAATGCTAACCCTGGAGCCCCAGGTGTTGGAGGTGGCCAGGAGCGCCTTTACACAATTAAAACTTGTGGGCCAGCTGTGCCCATACCTTGAGATGCCAGACTTGGCCACGGTAGTCCATGCCTTCATCATATCCTGTTTGGACTACTGCAATGCTCGCTACATGGGGCTGTCTTTGAAGACTTCAGAAGCTGCAACTGGTACCAAGATCAGCAGCCAGATTACCAATGTCTTTCATTGTTTTTGTTTGTTTGTTTTTTTGCATTACAGATAAGATATGTGCAGTGTGCATAGAAATCAGTTCATTTTTTTCAAACTATCGTTCTCCCCCCCCCCCCCAAAAAAGTCTGAGGAACCGTAAACTGGTCCCCCACTTTAAAAGTTTGAGGACCTCTGCCCTATACAATAAAATGTCATATACACTTAAAGATTGGACACATATCATATATATTGGAACAACATATATACACTATACAATAAACAGCATGAATGGAAATTATACAACTGTGCAATAAAGCTGTGTCAGGTGAAATTCAAACATAAGTCTATTGAGATTATGGGATTTGTCTTCACAACTGCATTAAATTTCACGCAAACGCATGCATGTATTATGCAACATCAACATTATCCTTGCTAATAAAGATGGGGTAGCAATCCTGTGGCCCTTTAGATGTTGATGGATTGCGTATTCCAGCAGCTTTAGTCAATGGCTAGGAGAATCAGTCCAACAGTCATTTGAGAAAACATAAAGGGAGACTGAACAATTTTTTCAAAGTCCAAAAATGATGCATTCTTGAAAAAAAAATCTGTCTGATGGATAAACACTCAACAGTGAGTCCTTTGATGGGAAATGTCTCAAAGAATCTGGTGCAGGTTGTGGACCTGGCTTGCAACTTTGCATGCCCATAGACCAAAGAGGTTCCTTATGGCTCCACTGTGAGTCCATTGCTGCTCAATTCTTCTGCATCCACACTTGTCTCTGGATCAACATTAGGACTTGAGCTTGTACAGCAACCCGAGAGAGAATGCCTGAAGGCATAATAATTGTAGCCACCTGGATGAGAAATGAGGAAAAAGAGCTGAGATGATGTGCAAGAGTGCAACTTAGAACAGCAGGACTAGCTAGCAAACTCATTGAGACAGTCCCCACACTGTAGTTCCCCAAAGATGTTCATAGTAAAGGTAAAGGTTTCCCCCTGACATTAAATCCAGTCGCGTCCAACTCTGGGTATTGGTGCTCATCTCCATTTCTAAGCCGAAGAGCCGGCATTTTCCGTAGACACCTCCTAGGTCATGTGGCCAGCATGACTGCATGAAGCGCCGTAACCTTCCCGCTGGAGCGGTACTTATTGATCTACTCGCATTTGCATGTTTTCAAAATGCTAGATTGGCAGAAGCTGGGCTGACAGCAGGAGCAAACCCCGCTCCCCTGATTCAAACTGTGACCTTTCGGTCGACAAGTTTAGCAGCTCAGCGGTTTAATCCACTGTGCCACTGGGGGCTCCCATATCTTTGTTACATGTCTTCAAATCTATTCTGACTGGTTTTCTTATCAAGGTTTATTTACAGGTGGTTTCTATTTGCCTTAATCCAAAGTTGGCAAATTTACCTCTCTGTTGGTGCCCCCTTGTTGTGGGGGAGAGGCTTGCGTACCCTAATGAAGTTGTGAACTATGCTGGTGGTGGCATAATAGCCACCGGTAGGGCCTCCCATGCCAGACAGGTCACAACCGAAGGGTCTGACAAAGAGCGTCAGTGGGCAGGATGGGCTCTCTAGCCTTTTGGCAACCATCCTAGGAGAAGGAAAACTCTGATTTCAAACCTGGTGAGATGGTGCTCGTCTAACCCTGTAAGGTCAACCATCTAAGAGAAGGAAACTCGAACCAAACCTATGACCTGAGGACCTCGCTGCCACCATCCTAAGCTTGCTAGGCCCCGGCAGACAAACCTTTGGTTTAAAGGATGAGGCCAGTTCTGTGCACGCTGCGCTCCACCAGAAAGGTCCATTGCACAGGCTCGAAGGGCACATCCAACCTCCGAATCATCAACACGCTTGTAGAAAGCATGGGATGAGTCCTTCGTGAATCTTCATTCGCGAAGAAAAGCCAAGAACTCCAAAGTTGGGAGAGTTGCCAAAAATCACACAGTGAGTTTTTATGCCTGAAAGGTAATTCAAATCCTGGTCTCCCAGATTCTTAGTTCAACACTCTCACCCTTACATTGTGCTCACTCTAAGCTGTTGTACACATACACAAAAACTTGACATTTTAGGCAGTATTTCCTAGTCATCAGGCCAGATGAGGACAGCTGCCTTCACCCAATGAGAGGGCTGGCCCTGGCTAACAGATAAGCTCAATTTTACAATAGTCAAGATCATCCTTTCCAAATTGAGTCCACTTCATTATACGCACCTGCCACGAAAAACATCACAAAGACAATGTAAGTGAGGATGGCACCCCACTTCCTGGAGTACCCATCCACCATTGTTTTCCTTTGATGAATATAGCATTCAAAGAGCATGAGTGAAACCAGTGTACAAATCCCTAAAAGAGACAATGGAAACAGTTGGATATCTCTCTGGAGGATTTAACAGTAATGTGTTAGATTGTGTCAGATGCCTTCAGATCTGGTTTTGAGGGAAAGACAACGTTACAACAATAACAGCAGCAGAAACAACCACTACATTTATTTACGTTCATCAACTCAAGGAGAAGAGCTTGGATCAAGCATGTGCTGCTGACATTGCCACTTCCAGCTGGCCATACAGTTTGATGCAAGCTCTGGCCATTGGAAGTACCCTGTTCTAACATCAACATATTATTTATTTATTTACGACATTTATATCCCGCCCTTCTCACCTTGAAGTGGACTCAGAGTGGCATTATATGTTATATGTACATTCAATATACTATATTATTAGCATAGCACAATATTGGTATTATATATTACTATATTGTATTATACCATTATACTGCAACATTAGTAATATTAATAATATGTAATATTAAATATAATATTACTATATTATTAAATTGTATTATTAGTATTATATTGTATTACAATATTATGATCAATATTATATGTATATATTATATATAATTATTATTAGCATAGCAAAATATTAGTGCTATATTTATTATTTTATTTATTTACGATATTTATAGCCCACCTTTCACAACCATACAGCAACTCAAGGTGGGATACAGGTTGGCACAAATTTGATGCCGTACATATATATTACTATATTCTACTATACCGGTATACTGCAATATTATTAATAATATTACATGTAATATAAAATATATAATTATATTATTAAATTGTATTATTAGTATTATATTGTTATTACAATATTATGATCAATATTATATGTACATACAATGTATTATAATTATTAGCATAGCACAATATTAGTATCATATATTTTCTATGTTGTACTATACCACTATATTGTAATATTATTAGTTATATATATATCTCCATGCAGCTGAGAAGAAGATGGGGAGATCATGGGTCTCTGCTGATGTCTGAACAGGGAGTTCATGACAGCCAGAATGTTTGTGCCTACTGGGAGCAGTGACAGAAAGAGAGGTGATGGTCCAGCAGTGCCAATGCAGTCTTGTCCCAGCTGGACTACATGGACCACAATATAGCATTGCAACGTTTTGGCAGAATTCATGTGACTACCTTCAGGGCCAGTTTGTTCATTGGCCAATGTAGAGTTTTCTCAACAGTATTGCCCACTAGACTATGGAGAACCCTCTTTTAAGAATCGTATTTGCCTTTTTCTCTTCCCGCCTTCAGAATGTACTCCAGTTTGTCTTTTATGCTGTCTAATCTTTAGAAATTTGTTTTATAATGGTGCTTGGGTTCTATTTTTAGAGTTTTTTTTAAATAAATTAATTTTTTTAATTGGTCTTACTTCTATTACTTTAATACAGTGTTTCTCAACCTTTCTAATGCCACAACCCCTTAATACGTTTCCTCATGTTGTGGTGACCACCAACCATAGAATTATTTTCATTGCTACTTCATAACTGTAATTTTACTACTGCAATGAATTATAATGTAAATATCTGATATACAGGATTTATCTTCATTCACTGGCCAATATGCCCAAATTCGAATACTAGTGATGTTGGGGGGCAGGGGTTGATTTTGTCATTTGGGAGTTGTCGTTGCTGGGATTTATAGTTCACCTACCATCAAAGAGCATTCTGAATTCCACCAATGATAGAATTGAACCAAACTTGGCACACAGCACTCCCATGACCAACAGAAAATACTGGAAGGTTTGGTGGGCACTGACCTTGAGTTTTGGACTTGTAGTTCACCTACATCCAGAGAGAACTGTGAACTCAAACAATGATGGATCTGGACCAGACTTGGCACGAATACTTAACATGCCCAAATGTGAACACTGGTGAAGTTTGGGGAAAATCGACCTTGACATTTGGGAGACCTGGGATTTATAGTTCACCTACAATCAGAGCATTCTGAACCCCACCAACGATGAAATTGAACCAATCCTGGCACATAAAACTCCCATGACCAACAGAAAATACTGGAAGGGTTTGGTGGGCATTGACCTTGACTTAGTATTAGTTCATCTACATCCAAAGAGCACGAGGAGGGCTTTTGGTGGGAGGATTTGCTGTCAGTTTGCAAAAAGAAAGGGCAGGCAGAGAGATCTTCAGCCTTCTCTGCCAAAGGGGTTCCTAAGACCATCAGAAATATATTTTTTCTGATGGTCTTTGGCAACCCCTCTGAAACTCCCCCCCCCCGAGGTCCCAACCCCCAGGTTGAGAAATGCTGCTTTAATGCATTTATGAAATACTTAGGAGGATAATATTAGACCCAAAAGGCTATATAAATGAGGCATAACTCTTCTTTTTTCCGTCTTCTTTCTCGGAAGCCATTGTACCCTAAATGTAATTAAGCCAACGATTTGCATAGATTTCTCCAATTACCTGCAAGGAAGCTAAGGATGGACGTTACCAATGCATTTATAAAAAAGCTGAACCTGAAGATGACAATCATGTCCCATGGCACTGTTGACACCAGAGCTAAGGTGGAAAGCAGGAAAGCAAATACCATGAAGGTTCGGGTGAAACTGAAGATCACTGAAAGAAAAAGGAAAGCAAAGGAACTACCAAAATTATCACATCTAACTCCCACTGTAAAAACTCACTCAATGATGTCATCACTTTATCTTGCCATGGAAATATTGATATTTCTGATTCATGAAAAATATTTCTCTGCCTTTATTGAGCTCATGAGTAAGCTATCGGAGACACATTCAGAATTATCCAATTAAAACAGAGATAGGCAAGGAGTCACACCTAGTCCTTCTACCCCTCGGGCTATTGAACCTTCCTACTGGTTCCTAAAGCCTCCCCATGTCCCTTAAGAAAGTTCAGCAGTGTTTTAACCCAAAACCATGCAGAAAAACCTCTTCTAATATATATATAGTTACACAACAAACCCAACCACGTAAGTTTCCAAGAAGCATGTACTATAAGTTCATTATCTCTCATCCAACATGCTTGGTACCAGAAGAGGTTTGAATTTTGGATATTTGGGGTATGGTGGGGTGAGATACCTTTTGCAGGGAGATGGGACCCAAGTCTCAGTACAAAATTAATTTACGTTTCCTATACCTCGTCTGGAGGGATCACCATTCAAAATACTTTCTCTAATTCTGTACATGAAACACAGTGCATTGAACCACCAGAGAGTAAAACTGACTCTGTCAGCTACTCATGTGGACAATTTCTGAATCTGGAGTATTTTTGATTCCTGGATAAGGGATGCTCAACCTGTATAGTGTGAAATAGAAATATTCAATGAACTTCCTGGCTAATTGTGGAGTTATTGTTCAAGCAGTGGCTAGGGCTACGTATTTACAGCCATATCTGCCTAGCTTCACATTAGTATTGCCCCGAGACCCTTTGGAGAGATGGTGGCGGGGAACAAATGAAGATAAGAATAATAATTACAGTAGAGTCTCGCTTATCCAACCTTTGCTCATCTAACATTTTGTATTATCCAACGCATTCTGCCTCCCGCCAGGATCTACAGCTGTTTCAATACGTTGTGATGTTTTGGTTTTAAATTCATAAATATAGTAATTACTACATAACATTACCATGTATTGAACTGCTTTTTCTGTCATTTTGTTGTAAAACATGTTGTTTTGGTGCTTAATTTGTAAAATCATAACATAATTTGATGTTTAATAGGCTTTTCCTTAATCCCTCCTTATTAACCAACATTTTCGCTTATCCAATATTATGCTGCCTCATTTATGTTGGATAAGTGAGACTCTACTGTACTAGTTATAAATGTTTTTAAAATTCATTTACATAGATAGCACTGGGGTGAGGAAGAATTCTGAATTTACGATTACCTTGCAAATTGCTTGGATTTCAAACTGCAAATGGCTCCTGTGCATCTAAGCCAAGAATTACAGAGAGCCCTTCCACACAGCCCTTTATCCCATAATATCAAGGCAGAAAATCCCACAATATCTACTTTGAACTGGATTATTTGAGTCCATACTCAGATAATGTGGGATTTTCTCCATTGATATTCTGGGATATAGAGCAGTGTGGAAGGGCCCTGAGTGTGGACTCAGATAACCCAGTTCAAAGCAGATATTGTGGGATTTTCTGCCTTGATATTCTGGGTATAGGGCTGTGTAGAAGAGCCCAGAGACTGTGGAAATCCAGGTGAATTCTTGGGTAAGCCAGCTTTTCCAGTATTTAGCATAGCACTGGTAGCTATGAGCAAACCTTCTGCTTCAAACACCCTTTATGGCCAATTGCATTTAAATCCATCCATTTAAATATAGGTATTAGTGGTGTGTAATTTTTTCATTAGTCATCATGAGTTGTATCAAATCTGTTACATTTGTACTTACAATGTGATATCTGACTCGCAAGTGTGGCCTGCGCCAAAAACTTAAGAATCAAAACTTAATACTTTTTCATTTGAATTTTGTAAATCTTGGAAGCCTCCAAAAGTGTGTTTCTGACATTTCTGAAACTTGGCAGGCTAACAGTGGTAAGTGCATTCTACCATTGTAGTAAGTTTCACCCCAATAGTTGTAAAAATGAGGGAGAAAGGAGCCTCTGAAGTTTCCCCACTTGCACAATTACTATAACAAAAAAGTAATGAAATTTCATTACTCTCATTGTAGTAATAGAATTTTCACTAATGGCATGCTCCTTAATTTTGTTATGAGTTTTGAAACATTTTTTTCATTGATCGCACAGCCGTAGTAGGTGTGCCGGTTAGACATAATGCTAATGGAATGCCTTGAGTGTTGGAAACCAGGGTGATTCCCTACTTGGCCATGCGAATCCCCTGGATGACCTTGGATGAAACACGTACTCTCAGCCCTAGAAAACCTCAATTTAAGCTATAAACAACTTAAAGGAATAAGACACCTGTATAATCTATTATTCAACTTATACAACGCAGAGACTATGCCCCTGTGGGTCTGGTCATGTGGAAACAACTGAGCACATGCTTCTTCAATGCATGTCCTACAGAGATCTTAGATCCAATCTCATTGGACCATGGCTTTTAAAGACCCCGGGGTGCAGTGAAAGATGTTATTCCACCCTGCTGCTTTCGGACTCTAACACTGCAATGACTTACAGTGTTGCTAAGTTCTGTGCTGCTGCTCTTAATATCAGAAGGGTGATGATTGACATTGTAAGGCAACAATATCCTGTCTTTTAAAATATATTTTTATACTGATTTCTAGTCTGATTTTAAATAACTGTTTACTGGGGAGTTGTCCTTCTCCTCTTAGGGCACTTGTGCCCGCTTTGTGCTGGTCTGTGACGGTAATAAAGTTTTTGATTGATTGAAGTTATACTATGTTTTGCTATCTTTTTTAAAAAGTAGGAATAATGCACTAGTGGTTGCCCTGAATCACACTCATGATCTTATTCTTGTAATGGGAGCATGAATGTAATGAAGTGAAATCTGTTCTCTGCAAAGGATGTGAGGAAAATACCTAATTTTATCATGGGCTGCTGCTAACTAGGAGTATTAACTCATATGAACTCATGACCATAAATGGTTTCCTAGTTTGCAACAAAATGTATTTCTTTTCCTTCTTCTTCCCTCCCTCTCTTCTTTAAAAAAATAATATTTTCCAACATGCACTTATATTAAATTCAATGTCTGCTGTCATTTGGTCATAAAACCCACAATGCGAATTTTCCTCCCCCCCCCTTTAACTTACCATCAAAGGTCGTCAAAAGGTTGCAACCAAATTTATTAGAACAGTAGGTCCAAAGGCCAAGGAGGAGGAAATCTACACCAGAATAATAGGCAGTCCAGCTGTGAGACAGGAGACTTGTCAGGATCAATAAGAAATTAACGAATGCAAGGACAATACTTAGGACCCTATATGGACCTAGTGAACGAAATGAAGCAAATGGCATCTTCTCTTACATAAATTTTAAAGCCAAGCCTGTGAATGTGGACGATCATGTGAGGAACATCTCAGGAATTTTAATAGTATCCCAGGAAGATGCAAGGAAAGAGCAGGGAAATTTGGAGGAGGAGTTCAAGAGTATTGGAGATAGCCTATTCTGCTTGAAAGAGTAGCAATTTCACGACTCCTCGTATGGTCTGTGACTCCAACTGTCATGGAACTTCTGTTCTGGTCCTGGAATGGAACTGCATGGAACAGCCATCCAAGGATGTTAAAAAGCCAGTTTTGGTTGAATTTCGGATATTTTTGAGGACATATGGGAATGAGCTCAGCAGTTTGATGAGAAAGCTCTTCATGGCTCAGGCTTGGAAGGTCTAGGGCTAGGCCAGTGGTTCTCAACCTCTGGCTCCCCAGGTGTTTTGGCCTACAGCTCCTAGGAATCCCAGCCAATTTACCAGGTGTTAGGATTTTGGGGCATTGAAGGCCAAAACATCTGGGGACCCACAGGTTGAGAACCACTGGTCTAGGCTGTATCCTTCCACATGTGCCTGTCTAAACACAATGACCCTCAAGACAGATATTTCTCTTTATCCTACTGCATTCAGAGGTGCCTGCGATAGGAAAGTTGCAAGGCCTTCTCGATGGTTTGGAACAATCTCTCTCCAACTTGAGATGTCTCTTTGCTGTTATATTTTGGCAGCAAGTTAAGACCTTTTTGTTTCTTTCATTATTAGTAAGGTTTTCTTATTTCAGAGTCCGCATTATGTAGTGGTTTCATCATTACATTGCAACCCTTTGAGCTAGGGTTTCAATCCCTGTTCAATAACGAAACCCACTGGGTGACCTTGGGCAGGTCATGCTCTCTCGATATCAAACCTCTTCTGAACGTATCTTTCCAGAAAAACCCTTTCACGGGGTCTCCTTAGGGTCACCATAGGTTAGAAATGACTTGAAGGCACACAACAACGGAAGCAGTAGTTTTAAATTAATAATTATCTAGTGTTGTTTCTGTAAGCTTAATGCTGTTTCAATATCAACATTTGTGTCTTTTTAACTGTATGTGTTATTATTGGAATTTTGTAAGCCGCCTTGAGTTCCTATCCAAACTATCAAATACTCAGGTAAAGGTAAAGGTTTTCCCCTGAGATTAAGTCCAGTCGTGTCCGACTCTGGAAGTTGGAGCTCATCTCCATTTCTAAGCCGAAGAGCCAACATTGTCCGTAGACACCTCCAAGGTTGTGTGGTCGGCATGACTGCATGGAGCACTGTTACCTTCCCGCTGGAGTGGTACCTATTGATTGACTCACATTTGCATATTTTCACACTGCTAGGTTGGCAGAATCTGGGGCTAACAGCGAAAGCTCACACTGCTCCCCGGATTCGAATCTGCAACCTTTTGGTAAGCAAGTTCAGCAGCTCAGCAGTTTAACCCATTGCGCCACTAGGGGCTCATCTTAAATACTCAAGAAATAAGTAAATAATACTATTGATATAACGGAGGATTTAGAATTGTGCAAGTATAACTATTTCTCATGGACCTAAATCCTATTGTTAGTCACAACTAGACTGAGTTTACCCTATGTGTAGATTCCCTATTCAGCAATTAATTGAATGGGTTTACACTTGTGAAAAACCGACCAACAGGATTTCAGCATTTGTCAGTGGCCTTAGATTGCAAACTAGTAGCCACATCATAACCCCAATGCACAATGGAACAAGAAATAAATATAGTAACAGTTGTGTAATCAGTTGCACATTGTTCGGATTCAGTGGCACAGCAGGAATACTATGTAATTATGTGAATGTAGGTTTATAATACACAAGCATAATGTTACATCTTAGGCAACATATGGATGAGCTTCCTCTGTCAGCTCCAGCTCCCCATGTGAGGACATGAGAGAAGCCCACCACAAGGATGGTAAAGTATCAAGCATCCGGGCGTCCCCTGGGCTGTTGCAGACAGCCAATTCCTTGCAGACAGCCAATTCTCACACCAGAAGTGGCTTGCAGTTTCTCAAGTTGCTCCTGACATGGAAAAAATATCATCCTATTTTCAGTTTCTTCAGGTGATGGGATGTGTTTGGTTTAATCGAACAGGACAATTGGTTTTGCCTCACACGGATGCATGTGAGTTCTCGCAAGTTTTCATTCCAGCTTAGACCTGCCTAGCACAGCTTTTTTTAAAAAAAACATTCCTACATCTGCTAAGAGGAGTCTAAGATTGAGTCTACACAGCCAGATAATCCAGATCAGTATGTGGATTAAAGAAATTTGTTTCCACACCAGAGAGTCTCCACACACTGAGAACCATGAAAAAGCTCCTGCGGCAACATCCATAAAGCTTCCTTTATGCCGAATCAATAAAACAGAACACATTTTTTCTTATCCCATTTGAAGAAATGTGCTGAACTGCAGCAGCCCATCGAATGAGGATCAACAAGGCAGCTCATCTTCAAACTCAAATACAAAAAGAGGAAAGCAATTTCTTCTTCAGGGAGGGAGGGAGGGGTAAAAGTATTTATCTTCCTGACAGCACCATATCCCATTGCTTTACCCAAATTTTCCAGATGTGCCACTGTTTGCACAAGTGCTGCACTTGTTCCTCCCAAATTTGTGTTCTCCAGCATCCATATTCTGAGGAGCTACAGTGCATTTTACTGCTGATTTTGGAATTCCTTCTGACTTTTAGGGGGGGAAAACCATGCATTTTCAATGTGGCTGTGTGTTGCAATGCACATTAGGAGTGTGCATTGTTTTGCCACACCCTCCTTATAATCCACATCATTCTGCATTTCACAGCATGACATTGGGGTCTTTGCAGTGTAATTAAAAAATGGAAGCTTCCGTTCCAGCCTTGCCTGACTCTAATCTTATTTTATCTTTTGAATGCTGGTGGAGTTTTGGAGGAAAGGGGAGAGTATTACCGTATATACTCGAGTATAAGCCAACCTGAATATAAGACAAGGCACCTAATTCTACCACAAAAAACCCAGGGAAAACGTATTGACTTGAGTATAAGCCGAGGGTGGGAAATGCAGCAGCTACTGATAGATTTCAAAATAAAAATAGATACCAATAAAATTGCATTAATTGAGGCATCAGTAGGTTAAATGTTTTTGATTGTTTACATCAAACTGTAATTTCAGATAAGCCACCCAACTCTGATTAAACCATTATTCTAACCTTCTTCAATGTAAATGCCGTTGCTTACATATCCTTCCAATAATAATAAAGAGAGTAAAATAATAAATGTAATAAAAATATAAATAATAATAGAGTAAAATAATGGCTATGTAATAACAGTAAATAATAGAGTAAAATAATAAATATAATGATAGTAAATAGAATAAAATAATAAATGTAATATAGAGTAAAATAATAAATGTAATAATAATAATAATAACAGAATAAACTAGTAAATAACCTTGACTCGAGTATAAGCCGAGTGGGCCTTTTTCAGCCTAAAAAGGGCTGAAAAACTAGGCTTATACTTGAATATATACAGTATTATGTGGTAAGAGAACTGTCATTTTAAGAATGGTTTAAGCCATTGCTGGATCAGAACTAACACAATTCTTCACCATTGTCCAGGGTTGATCTGGCAACAAATCAATGATCTTACCCCATACCTCCTCAACAGTAGTACTAGGCAATATCCTCCAAACAATGCATTATGAACTACACCCTCAAACCTTTCTGGGATTTTCTAATGTTCTACATTAATTTTGGTTACCTCTCAAGGAGTCAGGTTCAGCATGTTGGAAAGCTTCATTAAACTCCGAATTAAACCTTGAATGCAAAACAGCCCTTTTCCATCAGGCATTTAACCTTTAACCACTCCTTGGTTGGAGCAAATATTGTTAATCTGTTTTAATTGTCTAATGTTGATATCGTATGGTTTTATTGTTTAATTGCTATTGGTTGATATACTGTAAACCGCCCTGAGCCAATGTGGAAAGATGGTATACAAATCGAAACAATAAATAAATAAATAAATAAATAAATAAATAAATAAATAAATATATGATAAATTGAGATAGAAAGAGACTGAAGGATATTTTAATGATCTGAATGACAAGAACAACAAAACATTTTTTTTGTCAGTAAAGGAATATATAATATCAATCAGTACATTTGGGAGGGGGAAGCCCTCTATGCATTTAAATGCTGTTTGGAGAAATATATTGAGTGAATGGAAGGGGGAAATAATAGTCCTTGCAAGCAAGAGAGATTTCAAGAAACAGGAAAAATACAAAGTTATGTGCTTTCCAGTATTGTGCAGCAGCACAAGATAAAGGACGGTTTATACAATTGTGCCAAAATGAGAATATAAACCTCATTCAATTGGAGGGGCCCTCCTAAATGTGACACTTGGCATAGGATTTCTCAGAATAGATGATCTAGCTGTCTTGCAAAGAGAATGATTTTGCAATGCAAGCATGCCCATGGTCAATTCAGATTCTGGCGTACAGATTCTTTTTGCTCACATGATGGAAGCTCTATATATACGTTGAAGGTGTTCATGATCGGGGACTTCTTCAGCCACATGAGTGGTTGATGTTCCTGTTCCCCAGAGTGATAACTTGTAGGTCACTAGGTTGTAGATTCCTGTAAGAGAAAGGGGTGGGAGGAACTTAGAGGAACATATCTGGTCTTGACATCAATTGGTGTAATACCAATAAATGGCGTTCAGGAGTTCAACTTTGTCTAGACACAGCTCAAGCTTAGGAAAGTAAATCTAGGATGAACCTGTTGGGCTGGAACATTTCGGAAGCTGTGATCCAAAAAATAAGTTTCCCAGGTTTTTTTTTCTATATCCCTCTGGAGAGTTTAAAAAGATTCCAGCACCTATGCTGACCCCAAAGCTTGGGGAAGTGAACCTTTTAGACTACAGAAGAAAACGATATCCACCATAATAATTTTGTACCAGGTACATTTCTCCACATACCCACCTGACATGAAGCACAGTAAAACGATGACAAAGCTTAAATAAAAAGCCCATTTCCTAGCGGAAGGTACACCCTTGTGATCCACTTCTACTGCAAATACCACCACAGCGATCAGCACAAAGAGTCCTATGAGATATAAGGAAGAGAGTTATAGCTCTATTGCATACAGGAATCATTTTCTTCAAAAGGCAGCTGTTCTGTGGATCTGAGCAGTAGACCCTGTAGATCGGGTATGGTTAAACTTTGGCCCGAGGGCTGAATACACCCCCTTGGACTCTTTTCTTGGGCCCTCCTCTCTCACGCCATCATATCCTTCCTTCTCTCTTTCCTTCCTCTTTCCTTCCCTCTTCCTCCTTCCCTTCCACCCTTTCATCCTTTCTTCCTCTCTTCCCTTCCTTCCCTCTTTCTCTCTCCCTCATTCCCTTCCTCCTTTTCGTCTTTCCTTCCTTCTCTCTTTCCTTCCTTCCTCTTTCCTTCCCTCCCTTCCTTCTTTCCATCCTTCCTTCCATCCATCTTTCCCTTCCATGCATTTGTCATTCCTTCCCTCTTGCCCTCTTTCTCCTTCCTTCCTTCCCTCCGTCCGTCTTTCCTTCCGTCTTTCCTTCCTTTTCTCTTTCTTCCCTCCCTCTTTCTCTCTACATTCCCTTCCTCCCTTTTGTCCTTCTCTCTTTCTTTCCTTCCTCCTTCCTTCCTTCCTTCCTTCCATCTATCCACCCACCCACCCTTCCTTCCATTCCACCCTTTCATCCTTCCTTTCTTCCCTTTTGTCTTTCCCTCTTTCCTCCCTCCTTCCCTCTCTCCCTCTTTCTCCTTCCATCCTCCCCTTCTTCCCTTTCATCCTTTCTTCCTTCTCTCTTTCCTTCCTCCCTCCTTCCCTCCCTCCCTCCCTTCCATCCTTCCCTTCCACCTTTTCATCCTTCCTTCCCTTTTGCCTTTCCTTCCCCCTCTCCCCCTTTCTCCTTCCATCATTCCCTTCCTCTCTTTCGTCCTTTCTTCCTTTTCTCTTTGCTTCTTTCTTCCTTCTCTCATCAGGCAGCCAGTCCTCCTTAGCAGGGAGTGCTAGCATACAGCCCCCAAGTGAGAAAGTTTGCCATGCCTGCTGTAGATCCTTGTGCCAGGCTACACTTTGAAGGCCACGTCAATGCTTTCAGAATTACTGGCATGTATTCATTGTACTCTGATGTGAGGTTGGGAGCAGAAAGTAGGAAAACTGGGGTGGTTATTGGGTGGTGTGATGTCAGAATCTTTGACAGAGCAAATTTATCTCCAATGGAGTTATAATGGCCTTGAAAGCAGAGTCATTTGTGATCCCAAAGTCTATTTGTCCAGTCTTTGGCACTCCTAGACTTTTTGGCACTCCTGTGACTTTGAGAAGTTGTGTGTAGCTACCCACAAGGTAAAATGAGATTTCTTTCTCAGGGGACAGAAGCAGGAAAGCCTATATAGCAGTGTTTCCCAACCTTTTTTGAGCCGCGGCACACTTTTAACACTAAAAAAATCCGGGGGCACACCACCAACCAAAATGACACTCTAACACAGTAAAGAATGGCTGGGGGATAGTGGCCTGCTGGAAGCAGCTGCTGGGAGTGCCGAAGCTGGAGAGGGGGAGGAGCCAAGCCACGCCATGCCCCGCCCCCTCCACGCGGCTTCAGTTCTCCCACAGCTTTGCCAGCCTTGAGGGGGCAGTGCCAAGCACAATGCTGGCTTGGCACTGCCCACTCAAGGCTGGCGAAGCCGTGGGAGCGCTGAAGCCGGGGGGCGAAGCCAGGCCATGCCATGCCCCGCCCCCTCCTTTCGGCTTCAGTTCTCCCACAGAGGAGAAGCATGAGCGGTGGACGGGCTTCAGTAGGCGGGGCTCCTCCTCTGCGTAGCTTCAGCGAGCGAGGGGTGAGAGTCGTGGCGGGAGTCATGGCAGATTGGAGGCTAGCTGGGGAAACGGCCGAAGGATTGCTCACGGCACACTAGTGTGCCACGGCACACTGGTTGAGAAACACTGCTATATAGGCTGCTATCCTCACATGTGGTGTAAGTCCAGAGTTAAAGCAGAGTTTGGAGAAATGAGGTCAGGATCTTGTTTGGGGCACTAATCTTGTGACAAAACGGGCTTGCATTATTTAGTGCTGTGCATAGGCTTGGGAATCCATGTGATATGATGGTTTGCTTTACATTCAATTAATTTTTTAATCTAAGTTATTAAGTCTGCAATAATATTGTATCGTTTTATTGTATTTTTCTTCCCTTCTCTGTGCATATGCATATGCACATACTAATTGGATTGTATAGCATTTACACAGCCCTCTGTTTTGGTTGTTTTGCTTGTAAAGCATGATGTAAATTATTGGTGTTCTATAAATAAAGAGTGATTACTATGAAATTGAACAGTATAACAAGTTTATACAATTATACATTGAATTCTATTATTTTCTATTTTCTGTATAAGTGGGATATTTGTTGAGTTTACGTTCCATACCTCCCCATACCATGCTTCCGGTGTAAGATTAGTTATGAGTTTCCAATTCCTTGCGATCATAACTCTTGCCACTGCGAGTAAAATAATCACCAATTCTTTCTTTTCCATTTCTAAATTCAACTTTGTGGCTTCCATTAGTAATGTTAACCTGGCTTCCGGAGTAATATTTAGTCTTATAATATTACCTATTTCAATAAATATATCATTCCAAATAACTCTTCAATCTGTTGTTGTCAAAGTTGTTCTCAAAGGGGGTTGGACTGGATGGCCCACAAGGTCTCTTCCAACTCAATGATTCTATGAAAACATCTGGAGCAGGGGTGCTCACACTTTTTCAGCATGCGAGCTACTCTTAAAGCAACCAAGTCCAAAAGATCTACCTGCCCCCGCCGCCGTGCGCTCCCGCCGCTGTGCGCTCTTGCCACCTGCTGCTGTTTTCCGCCCGCGCAGCACTTCTTCCGCCTGCGGGGCATTGCAGGAAGGAGAAAGCACGAGGCGGGTCATCCAGAGGGAGCACTCCGCCCTGCCTGTCTCGCTGACAATGGAGGCTGCACAGCTGCTTCTGGATGAGAGAGAGGCAGGTCGCTCCCTCCAGAGGCCCCGTCTCATGCTTCCTTCTTCCTGCAATGCCCCACAGGCAAAAGAAGCACCTAGAGAGCGGAAGACAGGAGCAGGAGCGTGCACATGGCAGGAGCGCCCCATCCGGCTGGTGAGGCCTGAAGATCACCTGGAAGAGGGCCAAAGATCTACTAGTAGCTCTCGAGCTACCTAATGAGCACCCCTGATCTGGAGGATGAAAGTTTCATAGAATCTTAGAGCAGGAAGTGAAATATCATCTAGTCCAAGTTAAACATAGCCAGCTCTCCAAGATGTTCACCATAAGACCTTTAATCAAAGAGCCACCATTGTAAAAGGCCTATCCAAGACGGTGAACCTATGTTTGCAACACATTTCAACACTTTGGATAGCTTCTTTAAACTTCCTTTTCTGCAATGCTCAAACAACAGCCACAAACCCACAGCAGATGCCCATCTGTTCTTCCACAGTTTAAAGTAATACCTGAAAAAAAACCGAAGATAGAAGTCATCAGAGATTTTGGAACAAAAATGAAGTCGCAATGAATGACATGGTCCCATTCCACTGACCACACCAAAGCTATGATGGAAGCGATGAGGCCCAATGTCATGAAGCTTCGTGTGATATCCAGAAAAACTTTTTAAAAGAAGAAGATAGTGTAAACATTATTGCATATAATTCCAGGCTTTTATCTTCCATCTCCTGCAGGTGAAGAGATTTTGGAGGTTAAACATCTGGAGAAGATGTAGTCAAAACCAATTTCATTTAATCATTCCTTCATCCCATCAACCTTTGATCAGCATATGTGATCAGACTTAATTCAGATCAAACTGGATATTTCCCAGTTTGGGAAGAGAAATCACTTGATTTAATCCCAGGGCGGACAATTCTGAGACCCTAAAGGGTTGCATTAGCCCATTGAGATCTTAAAAAGTCCATTGCATCCACGTCACTACATAAAAGTACATTTTATCCCCGTGTCCCCAATCTTCCAAGAGATAAGGTATTTTATGTTTCACCACATCGGGCCATTTCAGCCTTTAAAAAAAACAACAGGAGGGGTTTACAAGTCATTTCCATTTTACATCCAGTTTATATAAAAAAAAGCCTGAACCTAAAATAGCCTCTGGGTAGAAATACATAATGTAGTGAAAATGCCCTCAAGATCCCTAGAATGCCCGAGATTATTTTTTAAACATCTTTTGAGCACATTGGGGACACAAAAATAGCCCTGTTAGTCACGTATGTCCCATTGGTAAGACTTTGACCAGGCCAGATTTAATGCAAGTTTGTAGGACTCAATCCTAGGAATGGCTATAATCCTAATATAACCCTGAAATCTGCTACCTGAAATGAGGGCTGTCTCTGCATCCCCCCCCCCCCCCCCCGGTGCATTCAACATGCTGTGTGAGGACTTGGGAGAGGCACCTTCTTTACCTTGGCAACACTCTCATGGAATGCCTTCCCATCAGGGGCCAATTGGTGTCCACACTGGTTTCCTTTAGGCACAGAGTGAACATTTGACTATTCTCTAAAGTTTCAGATACATGTTAACTATTTTTATTGGTTTGAGCAAGTTTAACTTGTGTGTAGAAACTACACCTGTATGCTTCCCTGAGATCTTTTAATATAGGCTGCAAAAGCAATATAAAAACAACAACAATACTATTACCCAGTCATCATCAATATCTTCATCATCATCAATATCTTCATCTGGCTCCAATAGTATTAATTCTAACATTTCTCAGTAAGGTATTTTATCTGCTCCTGATATTGGTTCGTATAAACCCTATTTTCAAAAGGTTTGATCTCTTTTGAAAATAGGGTTTATCATCTTGAAAAATATATTACATTTCAGACTAAAGTCCAGAGTGGATTTCCTTCTTTGCTAACATGGAAGGCCTCAACCACTGCCCCTAGAAGGATTGCCTTCTTTTCCTTGTGAATACAGAATCATAAGATACACATGATAACGTTGATTGGGGGGGACGGGGACCTCTAACCAGGTAAAGTCTTCAAATATCCTTCTTGTTTTATGGACAGAAAAATTGGATGAAGGTGAGACCATTTTGCCGAGAGGTTACTAAATCTTCCTTACCACTTTGAATTCTTATTTTTTGTCAACACCCCCAGTATTCTTCACCTGATAACCACAGGACAGGGCCATAGCCAGGATTTTGATTCGGGAGGGGCTGAGTTTGATTCGGGGGGGGGGGTGAGTCTGAGCGAGAGAGGGTCTACCCTAGCAAACCTTTTGTATTGTTATCCCAATACCCCCACGCATATGGGATATACTGAGCATGGTGATCAGATCAGTAAGGCCTTCTCATGGACCACCCTGAGAATTTCGGGGGGGGGCTGAAGTCCGTCAATCCCCGGCTACATGCCTGCAATGGGACATCCTGTTTTAAAATAGTAGCCATTTTCAAGTTCTGCTCTGATCCTAGGCTGATTCGCAGGCATTGAGGAAGAGAGTATGGTGGGAAATCTAGCAATATGGCCTTTTCCCCTCAATTGTGAAAGAGGGATAAGAACTGGCATATTGTAGTGACTTGAGCACTAGGCTACAACTCAGGGGACCAAGCTTGGGTACCCACTCAGTCATGGAAGACCACTGGGTCATCTTGAGTAAGTCAGACGTCTTTGGCCTTTGAGGGAGAAACCAGCAAACTTCCTTTGAATAGATCTGGTCAAGAAAACAACTCAAACAGAGGTATTGAAAGTCAACTTGAAAGCATATAATGGCAACAAGAATGGAGAAGTGTGACATCTGTAAGGCTATAATCTATGAGTTTGAGATTTTTCTCATATTTTTAAAATATGGGGAAAATATTATCAAAAACAAACAACAAAAGCAAATGCTTATCAAAAACAAACAACAACAGACTTCACGCCCCTCCCTGGAAACTATTTGATACTACCCCATATACCATACCATTAATGGAAGGCAAGGGGTCACAGTGACCAACCTCTGAGCAGGTAACCCATAGTCCAGCACTATGCATTTCAAGGTTAGGGTTAAACCATGTCCAGCCATGAGAAATGTGGGTACATATGAGGAGGACAACGTTAAGCAAGGAAAGGGAAAAACTGATGATCCTGTAGGGGTTCATCTGGTCTCGGCGAACCACTGATTTCTCCTGGATTTCCTTTTCACCAGATCCTTTCTTTGTCTTAATAGCAGCCTTAAATGGCAGAGAAAAAGAACAGGGAGAAATGACCCAGCATGGTTCCTCCAGCCTGTGACACCCAACTGTCATGGAACTTCCATTCCGATGCTGGAACCTGTAGGGAAAGGTTGATAATGCATGACTTGTTTCTCTCTGCCCAATTAAACCCTTAGGGCTCTTCCACACAGCCCTTTATCCCAGAATATCAAGGCAAAAAATCCCACATTATCTGAGTGCTCAAAGCAAATATTGTGGGATTTTCTGCCTTGATATTCTGAGATATAGGGATGTGTGGAAGGGCCCTTAAATACAAAGAATTGGTTTCAATTCTCTTGAGTGCAGGACAGTTGGAAATTGCATTGGAAACTCGCTACTGGATACTTCTTTCTTGGATTAAAACAGTTTAGCCCATTGCCCAGTGAAAAATCTAATCTGTTAGATAAAAGAATCAAAAGGACAAACAGATGGAGACCCAATTGCTTTGAATTTTTATCATTTTATTATAGATACAATATATTATAGAACAATATTTAGGCTGTTTGCCTAACCCATTTTAACTACTTATAACAGGAGAAGGCACATGTAAATAATATATTTATGCCCACTGCTACTAAACCCAGAATATCAAGGCTGAAAATCCCACAATATCTGCTTTGAACTTGGTTATCTGAATCCACACAGCCATATATTCCAGTTCAAAGCAGATAATATGGGATTTTATTCAGCTCTGTGGAAGGAGCCACAGAAACCTTGAATATTAATTATTACCAGTAATTTCTTTTGGGTTTTGCTTTAATCTCCCCCCTTCTTTTTCCTTGTCTTATTCAGTCTGTTTATTCTTAATAGTTGATTTGTTTTTTAAAGTGACTTGCCCCTAGATCACTTTTAAAGACATTAGATGCTAATTTTGTCATGGCCTGGGGATTCTGGGAGCTGTATTCCTAAAAATTATATGTCTTTAGCTCTGCAACGGGTCATTGGTTCCCCCCCCCCCAGCTAGTGATAAAGCAGTTTTGGTACTTTCTGTGCAGGAGAAAGGTCAGAGAGTGATGCTGCACACGTGTAGAGCTTAGAAAAGTGGGTTTCTGTGCCAAGAATCAGGCAGGCACTTGCTCCGTGAATAATACCCTGTGATTGGTGTTTCTAATCAATGCTATGATTTGCTAAAGTACACCCCGTGCCTAGCGTGAGATAACGTAGGCTCAGATTGGTCTAACAGTACAAGGCGTGCTACTTGTTGACATCAGTGCCAAAGGGAGAAGAACTGCGCATGAGGAGTCTGTCCCATCCGTTGCTGGCAAGGAGAGGCAGAAGTGAAATGTTGCTAATTGGGAACATGAGAGTCCCGGCCACTGATAGCTGTACTGTGGGAAAGGACTAACTTAGAAATGTTCATTGTTTTAACACATAGGAGGGGTTTGAGATGTGATGCTAATGAAAATGTTATGTTTTATTGGATCAATGAAATGCTATGTAACACCAGCCAATGATGTTTGTGTAAAATCCATGAAGGAGGGCGGGCTTTTGGAGATGCCGCCATGAAGGGTATAAGAACTTTGTACTGAGAATGACCGGGGCCGTTTGCCCCTGATAGCAGCGTGTTCTGCTGGCAACCCCACCAGCTGGTGTTAGTCAATAAATCTCTTTGATTTCACATGAGCAGTGAAGTTGTTGCGTGATTCCTCATCCTTGCGCCTTCACGTCTACGCGCCGTTTTGGTAAGAAGTCAACTTGCCACCCGGAGTTCCATAACTCCTCAAATTTGCTGCTTCATCTTTGGTGACCCCGACGTGATTCCAAAAGGCTATTTAGACGGGTCTGTGGTGAGGACGACGCAATCTAGTTGTCTAGACGGCTCTCGCTCCCGAGCGAGGAGGTGAGGCGACCCAGGAGAGCTGAGACGGGCGCCCGGCACACACACAAGACCGGCTGCCTGGCTCGTCCCAAACCAACGCCTGCTGACACGAGAGACCGCAACTGACGCGACTGCCAGTGAACCCAGAGAACTCAGAAAGCCCGGAGGGAGGCAGCTTGTGAAAGCCGCCTCTTGAGAGATCCGGCAAGCAGATACCGGGGGTACCTTCCA
>JARBWK010000011.1:23859126-23888207 GCA_030556195.1 Anolis apletophallus
GAAATGTTGTGCTTGTGCAATGCAGAAATCCATAGATGCAGTGAAAGGTGTGCATGCAGTCAAGACTGTGGAGACCATGGTCAAGAGAGATTGGAGAGTGAATTGGTCCTCTTGAGGGGTTCCAGACGTATGTGTAGGTAACTCCCTGTGATGAGTTACCCACAAAAAAGAAAAACTCTGGAATAAAGCAGTTTTGGTACTTTCTGTGCAGGAGAAAGGTCAGAGAGATGCTGCACACGTGTAGAGCTTAGAAAGTGGGTTTCTGTGCCAAGAATCAGGCAGGCACTTGCTCCGTGAATAATACCCTGTGATTGGTGTTTCTAATCAATGCTATGATTTGCTAAAGTACACCCCGTGCCTAGCGTGAGATAACGTAGGCTCAGATTGGTCTAACAGTACAAGGCGTGCTACTTGTTGACATCAGTGCCAAAGGGAGAAGAACTGCGCATGAGCAGAGGGAGTCTGCCCCATCCGTTGCTGGCAAGGAGAGGCAGAAGTGAAATGTTGCTAATTGGGAACATGAGAGTCCCGGCCACTGATAGCTGTACTGTGGGAAAGGACTAACTTAGAAATGTTCATTGTTTTAACACATAGGAGGGGTTTGAGATGTGATGCTAATGAAAATGTTATGTTTTATTGGATCAATGAAATGCTATGTAACACCAGCCAATGATGTTTGTGTAAAATCCATGAAGGAGGGCGGGCTTTTGGAGATGCCGCCATGAAGGGTATAAGAACTTTGTACTGAGAATGACCGGGGCCGTTTGCCCCTGATAGCAGCGTGTTCTGCTGGCAACCCCACCAGCTGGTGTTAGTCAATAAATCTCTTTGATTTCACATGAGCAGTGAAGTTGTTGCGTGATTCCTCATCCTTGCGCCCTCACGTCTACGCGCCGTTTTGGTAAGAAGTCAACTTGCCACCCGGAGTTCCATAACTCCTCAAATTTGCTGCTTCAGTGAAGGGATGGAGGAAAACTAAGTGGGCCTTTCTGCATGTTGAGCTTTCTAGATAAATAATTTAATTTCTTGACTTGTTTTCTTGCAGAAAATATTGGCCAATGTGTTGTTAGTGCCAATAAGTTACACCAGGTATGGGCAAACCCAGGCACGGAGGCCAAATGTGGCCCCTTTCACTCTTTTCTCAGACCCTTCTCCCTCTCACCATCTTATCCTTCTTTCTTCCTTTCCTTCTTCCTTCCCTCCTTTCTCCTTCCCTTCCCCCTTTTGTCTTTCCTCCCTCTCTTTTCTTCCTTCTTCCCCCTGTCTCCCTTTCATCCTGTCTTCTATCTTTCTTTCATCCTTCCCTTCCTTCCATTTTTCCTTTCCACACTTTCATAATTTCTTCCCTCTTGCCCTCTTTCTCCCTCCCTCCCTCCTTCCTTCCGTGTTTCCTTCCTTCTTTCTTTCATCCCTCCCCTCTCTCCCTTCCCTTCCTCCCTTTCCTGTAGTCTTTCCTTCTTTCTCTCTTTCTTTCCTCCCTCCCTCCCGTCCAGCTATCCATCCATCCTTCCTTCCTTCTCTTCCTCCCTCCCTCCCTTCTCTTTTTCCTTCCTCCTTTCCTCTTGGGGAATGTTTAGCTGGGAGAAGAGAAGTAGAGAGGGAAGATGAGAACCATATTTCAAGCTTTAAAGCTTGTCCCATTGAGGAGGAGGAAGGGGCAAACTGACTTTCTGCTGCTCTAGAGAAAGGAGGACACAAGAGAGCAATGGTTTCAAATGGCAGGGAAAGAGATTTGACTGAAAAGATTGGGAAGAACTTCCTGAAAGTAAGAGCTGTTGGAGAGTGCCATAGGCTACCTCAGAGTGTAGTGGAGTCTCCTTCTCTAGGGGCTTTTCCACAGAGGCTGTCTATCGGGAGTGCTTTGATTGTGCCTTCTTGCATGGCAGGGGTTTGGACTGGATGGCCCTTGGGGGTCTCTTCCAGCTCTAGGATTCTATATCAGGAGTAGGCAACACAGAGTTTAATGGATATGCCTTTTCTCTCCTGTCCACCATCTCATCCTGACCAAGGCCAACCCTTTTAGGATCCAAACATTTCCCACCTTTCCTTTCCTTTCTGCCTCCGAAAGAGAAGTGGAAAGGGAGGAAAGGGCAGGGAGGAGACTTGGGGAGAACCCCTGCCCCCCTGATCCACTCACTCTACTCCAGCCTGCCATGCAACGCCCTGCTTAGAAAGTTTGCCCATGTCTGAGTTACACTATGCATGCGGGGCCAATTATTTGTTATAGGACATCAGGCAAACCAGGCTGAGGATTTATTGCAAACTACCAAGTGGTAAATGTCATAAATGATGCCTGTTTGTCTTAGTACATGCTTTTCCTCAGTTACACATATTGTACCCAAAATGCTTTGTTTTCTGATTGTTCACTGAAAGACAAATGTGCAAAACTTAATCATTATGACTAGTTGCTAATGCACAGATCTCTGATTAATCTTTATTTTAAGGGCCAGAATTGGATGAAACAGATTTCCATTTTTAATTTAACTTTATGTAATTTGAATGTTTGAGCTCTTGGGGCAAATTTATCTGCAGAGATTTTGAATGGCAGGCTTGAATTCCATGTGCTTTCCAACCATGCCCAGCTTTCTGTCTTCAGTTTCTTGGAATAACTCTTCATTTTCTTCATTGAATAATCTTTCATGAATAACTGCTAAAAGGCCTGTTGGGAAGATAAAGAATGGAAGTGAAAGTTGAAGGGAGATTCTCAGGAACTTGTGAAAATTAGAGTTATTTTCAAACATATTAATCAATTTGTGTTAATCTCAACTTTCCCCCCCATAAAAGGAACCCAAAATGGCTCGATTCTACTTCTCCAATAGTTTTGAAAGTGGCCTCACTCGCAGCCAAACACAGCTTAGGGTGCCGGGGGGGGGGGGGGGCAGTTTCAATGACCCCATGAAGGAGCCAGACTTGGTTGGGGCCAGTTGGTTTGCTGGTCCATTCATGCGAAGGAGCAGAGCAACAAGTTGGAGGAGGTTGCTTTGTTCCCGTCTTCCAGTTTGCCTCGTGCGAGTGTGACCCACCCTCCCACCATATAGATGCCAGAGTAGTGTTAGTAGCCCAAAGAATGTCTCAGCCCCTGTTATTCTCAATGTGATAAAAAAAAACTAAAAAAAATTACACATGAGTCTGTTGCTTTATGTAGAAACAAAAATATATTCTATTCATTGTAGAGCAAAAACACAAAGCAAAACAGGAGAATTGTTCTCACCAATATGCAACAAACAATATCTCCAGTGAGTCTTCTTCTTTACATGATGATATGCAAACATATAGCAAAATAATACAGTCTCTCTACTTAGTTATCAGTAGAATGTCCTTATCTTGCCGTAAACAAGCAGTTTCTCTGACACTCCAAACTACTTCAGTCTTCAGCTTCAGGATGCTGCGTAACCACTCCTAGCAACAGCCAAATGTTTCTTCAGCTCAAAACGAGCCATCAAGCTAAGCCAAAATGCAAAACTCAAAAACTTGCAAACCTAGTGCCTTGCAAACCCAATTAACTCGTGGCAGCTGTAACAGAAAAGGTTCAGATCCTCCCTGTTACTTAGAAAAAGTCTGTTTTAAACCCCTAGTAGCAACAATGGACAGTGTGAGTATAGACTGGTTGCACAAGGGCCAAGTAGAAATCCCGCCCTCCTCCCTAAGTATTTGCTTACCCCACACTGTTTCTAATCGGTGTGGGAATTGGCTTTGCGATGACATCATTTAAATAGGTTTTCTTGAGTCATTAATAAGATTCCAAGGCATGATAAAGGTTAAATAATCATTGTAGGCACTGTGGTACCCCCCCCCCTCTTAAGGGGTGTAGGGTGGACTCCCAAAAAGTCCCTATAAGTTTCATAAAATGGGAGCTTCTCTTGGGGCTGGATTGAGGATTCTCGCCCTTTAAAAAACCCTGTGGTTTGGAAAAGAGCACCCTCAGGATGGCCTTCCAACTACGAGCAGCTGACAGATATAGCCAAATGATGTTGGTTGTCCTTGGTGCACACTTTTCCTTGGAGGTGGTCAGACGAAGTGACACCTGGCCCAGGGACCAGGCTCACTCGGTGGCCATTAACACATAAGTTACATTTGATGTGTTTACAAATATTCCCTTTACAGGTTAGTACAAGTTCTTTCAATAAACAGGTCAAAAATGGCCTTTAAGATCAATTTTCTTGTGTCTGGTGTCTTTATTTCATGGTGGGAGTTCAAACAATAATACTTGCAGAGAGAGGCAAAAAAAATGAACCTGGCAACTTCTTGTTGCGGAAAATGTATCATTGGATAAAAGGTCCAATTGCAGAAGTGTGATGGTTAGTGTAATTCATGTACTCATGGTGTTGTGGTGCCTGCCAACGTGAAGGGCTTTGAATGGATTGGACAAGTTTATGGGAGATGGCCCATTAGTGTTTAGTAGTCCTATGGATATATTAGTTCTTTCAGTATTATTAGCTTTGGGTATCATTTGTGAAGAGAAAAATGGGGTATAAATAAATATCATCATCATCATCGTCATCAAATCATTGAGTTGGAGGAGATGTCATAGGCCATCCAGTCCAACTCCCTGCCAAAAAGCAGAAAAATCGCATTTCAAAGCACCCCCAACAGATCCAGCATCTGTTTAAAAGCCTCCAAAGAAAGAGCCTCCACCACACTCTGGGCAGAGAGTTCCACTGCTGAACAGCTCTCACAGTCAGGAAGTTCTTCCTCATGTTCAGGTGGAATCTCCTTTCCTCTCGTTTGACGACATTGTTCCATGTCCTAGTCTCCAGGTCAGCAGAAAACAAGCTTGCTCCTTCTTCCCTATGGATTCCCCTCACATATTTATACATGTATCCTCTCAGGCTTCTCTTCTGCAGGCTAAACATGCCCAGCTCTTTAAGCTGCTCCTCATAGGGCTTGTTCTTCAGATCCTTGATCATTTTAGTCACCCTCCTCTGGACATATTCCAGCTTGTCAGCATCTCCCTTCAATTGTGTTGTCCAGAATTGGACACAGTGTGATTCCAGGCAAGGTGTGACCAAGGCAGAATAGGGGGGTAGCATGACTTCCCTGGATCTAGGCACTATACTATCTATGCAGGCCAAAATTCCATTGGCTTTTTTTGCCGCCACATGACATTGTTGGCTGATCATCATCACCATCACCAGCATCATCACCGACTCTGTATAGCATGATTTGAAGAGGGCATTAGAGTTGTATTTATGGTTTGTAGGCAGGGGCGGATCTTAGTGGAGGCAAAGTAAGTGGCCGAATCAGGGCGCCACATGGCCAAGGGCGCATCCAGCCACGGCCACCAGGTTCGGCGCACCCACTACTGTGGGTGGCCGGCACGCGGGTGGGAGGCTCAGCTCCGGCTGCAAAATGTTCCCTGGCTTGTTATTTTCATCCTCTTGGGAGTGCTCTGTTTTAATAGTGCATGCGTGAAAGTAGGAAAGGTAAACCAGGCGACCTTGAAACACCATCCACGGGATTCGGCAGGGACATCACTAGTGAAATACCCTATATATAGACATTCCTACCATCAAAATATTATCCTTCCTAAAGTTGTGAAACCAACTTCCAAAAGCCAAAAAGGCCTCTGTCTGCTGTTTGTGTCTTTAGTTGCTTTGTGTTGCCACTGAGGAGACACTACAAATCCCATATTTTAAAGTATTGCGTATTGCGTAATTATGTCTGCCATTAACAAAGTGAATCAAAAATTTCAGAAAGTTCTAAAAGTTCCACATTTTTTCTTTCTGAAAATTCGGAATTCAATTCCGAATGAAACCACCAGTGCCCCCTACATCTAAAACTAGTTTTGAACCATTTTTTTGCATCAACCAAGTCTAATATATACATAATATATAATATATAGACATTTCTTGGGGATCCATGAGAAATTTTTGCTACAAAAAGGTCTCTGCCACTGAAAAAGTTTAAGAACCCCTGATTTATTCAATGCCTCCACCATTTCCTGTCTTTACTGTTGGGTTGACATTGGCAAGAACATTCAAAGATACAAGCAAATCAATATAGTATTGATGACTGCTCTTTTGCCTCCTGCTGTCTGCAGAGAAAGGATGGTGATTCTCCCTTGCATGGCTTTCAAAGTGGGCTGGACAAATTCATGGATGTTAGATTCAGCCATGGCTCTTAATGGCTACATAGCACCTCAGTTACCAAGAGAAAGTGTGTCCTGCTTGTTGGCTTTTTTAATAGCAGTGACTGGTCTCCTTCTGCCAGGTAAATAATGCAAAATGTCAATCCCACCTGCACATTCAACTTCTGAAGTTGAAATGATGTGTTTCTGAAGCTGAAATGATGTGAAATGAAACTATCAGAAGTATTATTTCCTGCTAAGATTTTTTTTTTAAAAAAAGTTGTAATTTGCAAATCTTAACAGGAAGATTGTAAAGGTGATAGGGTTTATTACACATGATATTTCACAACATTGCATAAATAAACCACAAACTGAGAAATATTTGATTATTTCTTAATGCTACATGAATTCTGTCATTTTTTTTAAAGCCAAGTGGGTTGTTCAGTATGTTGTTGAAGTTTTTCATGGCCAGAATCACTGTGTTGCTGTAAGTTTTTTGGAAGCATTCCAGAAGCATTCTCTCCTGACGTTTTGCCTGCATCTGTGGCAGGCATCCTCAGAGGTTGTGAGGTTGTTGTTCTTATGTGTCTTCAAGTCAGCCTAGAGTTGTAGCAATCTTTGTATAGAGTTTTCTTGGCCAGGTTCCTTCAGGGAAGGTTTGCTATTGTCTTCCTCTCCTCTAAGGCTGAGAGAGTGTGACTTGCCCAAGGAAACTCACCAGTAAATAAATGAAATAATCTTGCCTCCAAATCTGGCAGCTGCTGGGACAAGGGAGGGCATGCAGCTACACAGATGAGCATTGCACTCCACCTTCTTAATACTGGATCTTGAGATATATTATTATAGAAAATCCTTATAAACACTGTATTTTTTAGGCCGGTGTTTCTCACAATTCCTAATGCCACAACCCCTTAATACAGTTCCTCATATTGTGGTGATCCCCAAGCATAACATTATTTTTGTTGCTACTTCATAACTGTAATGTTGCTACTGTTATTAATTGTAATGTAAATATCTTATATGCAAGATGTAATTTCATTCACTGGACCAAATTGGGGACCCAACACCCAACATGCCCAAATTTGAATACTACTGGGGTTGGTTGAGGTTTTTGATTTTGTCATTTGGGAGTTGTAGTTGCTGGGATTTACAGTATAGTTAACCTACAATCAAAGAGCATTCTGAACTCCACCAATGATGGAATTGAACCAAACTTGGCACACAGAACTCCCATGGCCAACAGAACATACTGGAAGGGTTTGGTGGGCATTTTTGCTTGAGTTTTGGAGTTTTAGTTCACCTACATCCAGAGGGCACTGTGGACTCAAACAATGATGGATCTGGACCAAACTTGGCACAAATACTCAATGTGTCCAAATATGAACCCTGGTGGAGTTTGGGGAAAATAAACTTGACAATTGGGAGCTGCAATTGCTGGGATTTATAAATCACCTACAATCAAAGAACATTCTGAACCCCACTGATATAATTGGGCCAAACCTCCCACACAGAACCCCCATAACCAACGGAAACTACTGTGTTTTCTGATGGTCTTTGGTGATCCCTCTGACACCCCAGGGGTCCCAACTCCTAGGCTGAAAAACACTGTTATAGAGGTCTTGCTAGTACACAAAATATTTTTCTGTACTGGCAAATTATTTTTGTGTACTCAACCCCCATATTGAGAAACACTGTTTTAAACAAAAGTGCACACAAGAACACAGTGTACATCTTAATCCTTTTCCAAAATATTTCTCTTTTTGAAATGTGAATTGGAAATGGGGCAGAACAAAACTGGGAAAATGAGAACGAGAGATCTGCCTATTCTTAATGGAAGCATGTGTAATGGCGACTAATCCAGATTGGTCGTAGCATCATTTGCAAAGGAGGCCTTATGCTGCAAAATGTGTTTGTCCATATTGCTATTCTTGCAAAGCAAAAGACACATGAAGCATAAATGTGTATTTATTGTGTTTGTGAAACTGGGGACAAGTTTTGAAAGCACAGTTGGGCAAAATGCAAATGTCTGATACAAATGCCTGTAATGAACTTGGTTAAAAAAAAAGAGTTCCTTCCTCAACCAAGATATAGGACAAAGAGGGTGTTAACTAAGCCAGGATGAAGAAGAGAGATGACCCAATGCTTCTGGCTCTGATGTGGGAAGAGAACCCAATCTGTTCCATCGACATTGCCCCTCACAATCAGGTTGCCTTTTAGATACAGTAATTTTCCACAAATCCCATTTGCTCAAGTGCAGATTGTCTGTGTCCCATTTATGTAAATTGAAATTCGGATGGTTAATTCTCGAAGGGCACCACAGATTTTTTCCCCACACACTCAGTTTTCTGTACTGGTGTGAAATACATAAGCAAGTCCACCTGTCAGAAAAGAAAAGCAATTGGTTAGATGAGGAATGCATGGAACAGAGTACAATACAGTTGATTCCATATTTGTGGGTTTGAGTTTTTATAGATTTGATCAAAATGTAATCTCTACGGCCAGAGTCATGCCGGAGAACCAAAAGATTCCTAGAGAGAACACCTTTCTTGCAATCTCTTTGAGTCTTCCTGGGGAGAGATAAAGCGGGGTCTAAATAAATATAAGAATAAGAATTTCTAGGTCTTGTTGAAGGCTTTCATGGCCGGGATCACTGGGTTGCTGTAAGTATTTCGGGCTGTATGGTCATGTTCCAAAAGCATTCTCTCCTGATGTTTTGCCTCTATCTATGGCAGGCATCCTCAGAGGTCGTGCTTCTGGAACATGGCATACAGCCTGAAAAACTTACAGCAACCCAATTTCTCAGTCCCCTGGTGTCATTCTATGATCATTGTCTGGGAAAAGTTCAGCATTGATGTTTTCTCAGGTAAAAAAAATGGCAGCTTTTTATCTTCGGTTCTTTGATTTAAATTCGAGAAGACACGCCGAATGGGTCTCGAAGAGAAACGACAACGCAGAAAGAACCGCAAATTGGAAACAACATCACCCAAGGAGACTTTCTGCTGTGCTTTCTGCAACTGAACTTGCCTATCTCAGATTGACCTTTTTAGTCATCAACGTGCCTGTAAAAAACATGGAGTGAGTCCTTCCTAAGAATCTTCGTTCGCGAAGTAATGCCAAGAGATAACCCTTACCTCAGGACTGACTGTAATATCAGAAATGCCTTTACTTCTATTGTTATTTTTTTCCCACTTAAGCAGAAAAAAATGAAATGCAAAGATACAGAATGGGTGATGCCTGGGTTGGCAGCAGTACATGTGAATAAGATCTTGGAGTCCTCATGGGGAGCAAGTTATACCTGAGCCAACAATGTGATGCGGCAGTTTAAAAAACCAATGGGATTTTGCCCTGTATAAATAGGAGTCTAGTGCCTAGATCCAGGGAAGTCACACTACCCCTCTATTCTGCCTTGGTCAGACCACACCTGGAATCATACTGTGTTTAATTCTGGGCATCGCAATTTAAGGGAGATGTTGACAAGCTGGAATGTGTCCAGTGGAGGGTGACTAAAATGATCAAGGCTCTGGAGAACAAGCCCTGTGAGGAGCAGCTTAAAGAACTGGGCATGCTTAGCCTGCAGAAGAGAAGGCTGAGAGGAGACATGAAGAGGGCTATGTATAAATATGTGAGGGGAAGTCATGGGGTGGAGGAAGCAGTCTTCTTTTTTGCTGCCCTGGAAACTAGGATGTGGAACAATGGCTTCAAACTACAGAAAAGGAGATTCCACCTGCACATGAGGAAGAACTTCCTAACTGTGAGAACTGTTCAGCAGTGGAACTCTCTGCTCTGGAGAGTAGTGGAGGTTCCTTCTTTGGAAGCTCTTAAATGGAGATGGACATCTGTCAGGGGTGTTTTGAATGTGATTTTCCTGCTTTTTGGCTGGATGGCTCACAAGGTCTTTTCCAGCTTTATGTTTCTATGATTCCTAGCTGTTATATTATATTGGTCCTCAATATATCATCGTATGTTGAGCAGCATGTCAAAGGTGACCAGCTCCAACTTGGAAGTCATTGCTTAAACTGTTGGTTTGAGTCCTCAAAGATCTGGGTTTCAAACTGCAACTGAGCCATCAAAGCCATTGGATGAAACTGGACCAATCACTCTTCCAGGATAACATACTTGTATATCACAAGGTTGTTGCAAGGACTAAAACTAGAATGAAGAGAGATTTAGGTGTAGGGGTGTGTGTGTGTGTGTGTGTGTGTGTAATTTCTCAGAATAGAGGTTGTGATGTTTCCAGATATTCCCAAGTAGGAAAGAATGGATTTAATAGATGCAGAAATGTTGGTCCTTCATAACCCTCACCTAGCATGGATCTGAGTGCAAAACATCTGGAGGACTAACGTCATCTTGCCTTAGATATTCTAGAGCAGGAAGGCATAGATTTTTGGAATATTTCAATGAGTCCCCATAAGAACATAAGAACATAAGAAGAGCCATGCTGAATCGGGCCTCAGCCCATCTAGTCCAGCATTCTGTGTCACACAGTGGCCCACTAGTTGTACACGGGGATCTCTAGCAGAAAGGAGGGCAAAACCCTCACCTGCTCCCGACCCCCACAACTAGTACCGGGGGAAATCCTGCCTGCCTCCATCAACACAGAGGTGGCACTTGGATGTCCTTTTCAGTAACTACTGATTCCCTTGGTATCCATGAATCTGTCTAATCCTGCCTTGAAGCTGTCCAGGCTGACAGCTGTCACAACCTCCTCTGGAAGTGAGTTCCATAACCCAATGACCCTCTGGGTGAAGAAATATTTCCCTCTATTAGTCCTAACTTTCCTACCTTGGAGCTTTAGGGAGTGCCCCTAGTCCTAGTGTTGTGTGACAGAGAAAATATTTTTTCTCTATTCACCTTTTCTATCCCATGCATGATTTTATACACTTCGATCAAGTCACCTCTTAGACGCCGTCTTTCAAGGCTGAAAAGACCAAGGCGTTGCAACCTGATTTCATAAGGGAGCTGCTCCATCCCTTGGATCATTTTTGTTGCCCTTCTTTGTACCTTTTCCAGATCTGAAGTCCCCTTTGGACTTCAGATCCCATGACCCTCACTCAGCATGGCCAATGGGAAGGATCTGTAGGGCAAAATGCCTGGAGTACTAAAGACCTTTGCATTAAGGATTCCTTCTACACAAATTTGCGGGGGGGGGGGGAGGATAAAGGGATGCATGAGACAGTATTCTGTAAAAAGGAGTAAATTTCACCATTCCTTTTCTGGACATACTTACTGGTGATAAGGAATAGTGGGAAAGCGGCCCATCCCACGCCAAAAGACCATCCAAAGTTTGAGTGTTCTGATGTGTAAATTGACATGGCAATCATGACCGCTAGACCTGAGATCAAAAACAGTGTTAGCAGATGCCTCCTTTGTTTGTTTTTCTTTTTTATTGTGTAAAAATGATATATAGAATGTAAAAGAAAATAAAAGAAATACATCAAATACACATAATACAGATACATCAGCCTACCACACTCACCCTCCCCCCACCCATGAACCACCATCCATGATTTCCAATACCACTCAATGTGAAACTAATATCTCATTAAACTCTACCCTTATCTTTATATTAATAACTTCCCCTTGCTGCTATTTTAAAGTCTACCTGTATATACCCAAGTATAAGCTGACCTGAATATAAGCTGAGGCACCTAATTTAGCACATAAAAACTGGGAAAATGTATTGCTTATATCTGAGTCATATTGATTATATTGTTTTATTAGTTGCTCTGTGTTATTTTATTATATGTTATCGGGCTTGGCCTCATGTAAGCCGCCCCAGGTCCCCTTGGGGAGATGGTGGTGGTGTATAAATGAAGTTATTATTATTATTATTGACTTAAGTATAAGCCAAGGGTGGGACACACATTTCTGTCCTCCACGTGAGAACTGCAGGGAAAGCCGCATTTCCTCCCAGTTCTCACATGGAGGACAGAAATGCACTTTAACTGGATTAAAGGCCCAGTTTGGATGCACATTTCTGTCCTCCGCATGAGAACTGGGGGGAAAGCCAGACCTTGGCAAAGCGCGCCTTCTCATGGCCAAGGGGGTGTTACAAGGAGGGTGTGCTGAAAGAAGGCACTGTTGCCCCTCCCCATGGAAAACGTGGTCTCAGATGCCACGGAGGAGCGCCTTGGGCACCTGGGGCCAAAACGCCATGGAGGAGTAGAAGCAGATCCACCCGCATTTCCTCCCTCCCTTGGATACTCGCTCCCTACGCTTTACAAAACATTGCCCTGTCAAACGGGGAGCCAACAGGATCCAGGATGGCTTTCCCCAAGTCCCCCGAGGCTTCAGCTAGAGGGAAAACCCGACTCTGCTGATCCGGGTGCTGTGTTCGGTTTCACCAGCCACTTGCTCCAGAGGAAAAGCAAGGTGAGAACTGAGAAGAGGCGGTGGGCTCAGGGGAAAAAGTTGGGGCTGCTGTGGGAAGCTCTGGAGTTTCTTTCTCCCGCATTGACTTGGGAGAAAGAAAGAAGGGGAAAGAAGGTAGAGATAGGTCATTTTTGCTGATTCCTTTACGGAAATGGCAGCGGTGGCTTCAAAATGGTAAATTCACTTCCGGGTTGCTTGCATCGGTTCAAAAATGAATTAATTCCAAATTTATTCCGATTTTCATAGCATTCCAAAAAACCTAACCAGGACTAGTATTTTGCATCTCCAGCATCTCCCCCCCCCCCCCCCCGCCTCCCCAAGATGGGATTTATATATTTTGCTTATCACTTAGGGAGTTCTTTAGAACTTTTTATACATGTTTTCACTAATGGGCCTAGCTATTAAAATTTTAAAATCTCTTTTCCATAAAGATTCCCATTTTTCCAAATCAATTTTCCCCTAAATCTTTAGCGCATGAAATCAGCTCTGTTTTTATTTGATTGTCTTCTAAGTTGCATCCTAAAATATTCCTGTATAATCTGGAAATTAGTCCTTTATTGCTCTTCTCCAAAATGTACTCCAGTTCTGATTTTCTTTGGGGAAATTCTACTTTTCTTAACTTTAATAAATCTGTCATGTAGTTGGAAGTAACAAAACTAGTCATTTATCCCAAATTCTTCTCTCCCTTTTTGCTTCCATTGCCCTTTGCCTTTGCTTATGTACTCTCTATAGCAGTGGTTCCCAAACTTTTTTGGCCTACCGCCCCCTTTCCAGAAAAGATTTTACTCACCGCCCCCCTAGAAATTATTTTTTTAATTTGATAGCAATTAAACAGAAAGATATATGTATTAATGCAGTGGTTTTCAACCTTTCTAATGCCATGACCCCTAAATAAGGTTCCTCATGTTGTGGTGACCCCCAACCATATTTTCGTTGCTACTTCATAAATAATTTTGCTACTCTTACGAATTCTAATCCAAATATCTAATATGCAGGTCAAAGCAAAGGGGGCGGGGCCAAAGAAGAGGGCCGCGCAACCCCTCCTAAATGGCCAATTGTTCACCGCCCCCTTAAAGAGATTCACCGTCCCCCAATTTCCCCTGAGCCTCCCACTGCCCCCTTGGATGGCCTCACTGCCCACCAGGGGGTGGTACTGCCCACTTTGAGAATCAGTGCTCTATAGGTTCTCTTTTCCTCATTAAATGCTTGATTTAGCACTGCCTCTAAAAGGTCACATCCATAGAGGTGTTTTGGCTTTTTTTGGTCCATCTCTGCTTGTATCTCTTCCAGACTGTAAGAAGCCTGGCTCTTGTAATGTGTGTATTAAAACCTTTATTACAAACCTTTATTCAAAACTAAAACCTTCATTGGCTTTTTTGTGTGCCATAAGTATGCATCCAAACCTTAAGCTCTATCCTTCTAAGTTAAGTAAAGCACAATTTTCTATTCTAATCCATTCCTTTATCTAGCTAAAGCAGATGGCTCCTTTGGGACAGAAAAGGGAACATCCTCCATATGTGGCGTGAATGCTGTCCACACGTCTTAAGTGTAATTTGGGGAAATTATGGGCCCAAAGAACAACAAAAATTTGCCCACATTTGCACACTTTGCCCGAGCCCATGAACTGAATGTGTCTTGGGGATAGTTCCAAAGTGACCCAGACCTAAAGCAGTGGTTCTCAACCTGTGGGTTCCCAGGTGTTTTGGCCTACAACTCCCAGCCAGTTTACCAGCTGTTAGGATTTCTGGGAACTGAAGGATAAAACTTCTGGAGATGCATAGGTTGAGAACCACTGATTTAGAGAAAGTTGTGTCCTTTTCGGAGATTTCATCCTCTCCTCATCCTCTGCCTTGGCAATAGGATTTCCATCTCAGACTTTTCATCTTCCTCATAAAGTTGGTAGTTGGATGTGGAGAGGAGAAATCCAGGATCACTTTTGATCGTTGATCAGAATTTGCAGAGATAACATGGATTTCTCCTCACTCTCATTGTCCTCCTAGTTGGGAACATGAGTCATCAAAAGAGGAGCTCCAGGGTCTTCAGCAGATTTAAAACAGCTCAACTCATATTGACATCACATTTATGGATGGATTATGGCTGAGTTAGAGGAATAAAGGAGCTGGAAGTGTCTGTGAAAACTGAGACATATTATTCAATTGTACCTGCAAATAAACTGCTGATAGCAGCAAGCTTGGCCAAGGAGTAGGAGTAAAGATGTGACTGAAAACATGTGGCAAGGAGACTCAATAAAGACACTGCACCAGAGATCATCCCCAGGATCATGAAGGCTCGGGAAGCATTGAGTTTATCTACAGAGAATAAAAGAAGAGAGAGGGGTAGATAAGCGAAAACAAAAAAGGAGTTTAAAGTAATGTATCAAGAAATGGATAACAAAGGTAAAGGTAAATTTATTTATTTATTTGAAACATTTCTATTCCGCCCTTCTCACCCTGCAGGGACTCAGGGCAAAGCACAACATATGTATGGCAAACACTCAATGCCAGGACATAAAACTATAAATATACACAAACATTAAAATAACTTATATCTACTTTAAAATCAGCTGTTTATAGGCCAAAGCCAGCACTTTGAATTGTGCCCGGTAGCAAACAGGCAGCCAGTGGATGTGCCATAACATGGGAGTTGTGTGTTCCCTCTATGCCGCCCCAGTTATTAACCTGACTGCCTCTCGTTGGACTATTTGAAGCTTTCAAACAGTCTTCAAAGGTAACCCCAAGTAGAGTGCATTGCAGTAGTCTATCCTAGATGTAACAAGAGCATGGACCATCGTGGCCAAGTCTGACTTCCCAAGGTACGGGTGTAGCTGGCACACAAGTTATAATTGTGCAAAAGCCCCCCTAGTTACCGCTGCAACCTGAGGTTCCCCTGACATTAAATCTAACCATGTCCAATTCTGGGAGTAGTGCTCATCCCCATTTCTGACATTGTCCATAGACACTTCCAAGATCATGTGGCCACCATGACTGCATGGAGTGCCATTACCTTCCCACAGAAGTGGTGCCTATTAATCTACTCACATTTGCGTGTTTTTAAACTGCTAAGTTGGCAGAAGCTGGGACTAACAGCATAAGCTTACCCCCCTTCCCAGATTTGAACCACCAATCTTTCAGTCAACAAGTTCGGCAGCTCAGTGGTTTAACCAACTGCGCCACCAGTGCCCACTTAAGTGTGATGTAATGCTTCCATCCAAGCAGGGCCGTAGCCAGGATTTTGATTCGGGAGGGGCTGAGTTTGATTCGGGAGGGGCTGAGTCTGAGTGGGAGAGAGTCTACCCCAGCAAACCTTTTGTATCGTCATCCCAATACCCCCATGCATATGGGATATATTGAACATAGTGATCAGATCATGATATGAATAAGCATAACAGTTTAAATAATGTACCAGTAAGGCCTTCTCGCGGACCACCCTGAGAATTGGGGGGGGGGCTGAAGCCCCCCAAGCCCCCCCCCCTTGGCTACACGCCTGCATCCAAGTGCACTGTGAGATTCACATAATCTTTTCCAATAATGAAGGGGCTGGTTGCATTATCTATGGGGATGTGACATAATTTAGCATTCTCTTTCTGCTTCCTATCCTGCCTTAAACCTTGGAGGGGATGGGTGAGTAGAAAAACACCAAAGGGCTAGAGGTTACAGTTTTGGTGGTGGAAATGCTCCCAGATGCTTAAAGCAAGCAAGAAGCAAGAATATAGCAACACAACTGATTTGGAGGTGCAGTTCACCCTTTCAGCAACAACAAAAAAGCATTTTTGTGTGTTTGGACATAGAAAAAGGGCTGGGGACCACAGTGGAGGGCTGGACCACAGTCAACTAATGGAGTGTATTTCTCCAGCATACATTTTGGAGGTGGGCACAACAATGAGACACTCAGAGAGGTGCAATTTGAATGTTGGGCTGGTGAGAGATGCTTTTATGGACAATCTCTGCTTGCCTATAAAAGCCCTGGGTGATATCAGGTCAGTCACATTCAGCCAGAGATGATATTGGCAAACTCCCTCTGAATCAATTTTGCCAAGACATTTCCATGATTGATGTGCCTCGTGGTTTTCCTAAATCAAAAATGACTTGAAGCACACATCCATATCAAGACAGCCATATCAAGAGGCTGAAAAACTGTGAACTACATATGTCATGAATTTTGCCAAGACAAAGAAATGAAGAGGACCTCAGGGTAGCTGAATATTTCTGTCCCCCCAGTTTTGAAAATGAGGAAGAAACTTACCTGAAGGATTCTGAATGTCATTACAGGTAGAAAGGGTACAATTTTTCCATAGTCCTTTATGTTGTTCACTATTGTCTTCCACCCAGTAGTCAGTGCCAAGGGCAATGAGGAGCAGCAGAAGACTGATGAAACAGCAGACTGTAGCACAGATTTGCAGGATGTGCATTGTGTGGAGTGTTTAATCTGTGACTGCACAGCACAACTGAAAAGAACCTGGGGAAACAAAAGCTTTCTGTTAATTCATGTTAGATACAACATGTATACCATACTATCCAACTGTTCTGATTTGGCAGGGACAGTACTGATTCATTCACCAAATTTTTCAGATGCTTTTAAAATGCCCCAGTTTCTCTTTCCTCCTTCCACTACCCCCTTTGTTCTCAGCTTACTTTAATTGCTGCAAAGCAAGATAAGGCATGAGATGAACTTGGGAAGAAGAATTGTTTTGTGTGAAACTCTGAGGACAGTAATCATGTGGTATATCTCTCATCGAGGAACTAAAGAATGTCTACAATGGAGCCCCCAGTAACTCAGCAAGTTAAACCGCTGAATGCTGAACTTGCTGACCAAAACATTGGTGGTTCAAATCCGGGGAGCGTAATGAGCTCTCACTCTTAGCCCCAACTTCTGCCAACCTAGCAGTTTGAAAGCATACAAATGTGGGTAGATCAATAGGTACTGCTTCGGTGGGAAGGTAATGGCACTCCATGCAGTCATGCTGGCCATATGACCTTGGAGGTTCTATGGATAACGCCGGTTCTTTGGCTTAGAAATGAAGATGAGCACCAACCCCCAGAGTCGTACAGAACTAGACTTAATGTCTGGGGAAAACCTTTATCTTACCTACAATGGGATAGGGAGACTCCTGCTGTCTAGGCATGAATGCATAAACAAAAACATTCCTGGCGAAACATGAAGTGTACAGGACCTGGAAAGATGCCTCTGCCTCTCCCCCCCCCCCCCAAAATGTAAAACATGACATTCCATAGAGACCTTGAGCAAAAGCAGATATGATTTTTTTAGTGGGGGCAATAATGTGTAAGCATTGAACATTTCTACAAGGGTTACCATGCTGGGGGTTAACTAATGTATCCAACGTATGAGTCCAAGATGCATCTATAGTTATTTTTAACTTGGGGTGCACCCATACTGTACAATAAATACAGTTTAATACCACTTTAAACTATCAGATCCCAATGCTATGGAATCATGGTAGTTGTAGTTTTACAAGATCTTTAAGCTCTTCTGCCAATGAAGGCCAACGACTCAGTAAACTGCACAGCCCAGGATTCCATAATGTTGCGCATTAAAGTGATGTCAAACTGCTTTAATTTTAGTATACAATTTTAGTATTCTCAGTGGAAATTAATGGTTCCTACACCAATGACACAATAAAATGTATGTTTAGAAAAATGACAAATAAATGAATCCCTTTGAAAAATCACATGGCAAAAATGCACATGTTTCTGTGTAAGAAGCAATGAAAGGGATACTGCATCCTGAGATGGTGTTTTGACAAGAATGCTGAATGACTCTCAGAAGCACAGAGAAAAAAGACATTGTCAGCCTTTCCCATCCCTGTTCATGACACCTATCCAGATTGTAACAAGTCCTGTTATTTTAAGGCTGCTTAGAGTGATGATTATCAATGTATACAGTACACACTGAATGGAGGCTGTACTCTGTTAAATATCAGCCATGAGTGCCACAGCTTTTCTAAATTGTAAAGAAAACGAGAGCCACGCCTCGAAATAGGGTTTCTACAAATGTCAGATTTCAACCACAATGGATTTGGGATTATAATGTAATTTAATGAAAACAGGGTGGATGCTGGAAGAATATGAGGAAGTACTTGGTAGAAAAGGCTGGGCAACCAGTCATGCATATACCATTCTGAATGACTTACATTCTGAAAACACTATAACTTTCTTTGTACAAGCCAAGTGGTTTTCCACATATAATATAGTTAGATCAGTGGTTCCCAACCTTTTTTGACCAGGGACCACTTTGACCAGGGATCACTTTGACTAGAGACCACTTGACCAGGGAACACTTTGACCAGGGATGACTTGACCAGGGAAGACTTTGTCCAGGGCCCACTTGACCAGGGACCACTTTGGCCAGGGCCTACTTGACCAAGGATCACTTTGACCAGGAACCACTTGACCAGGAACCACTTGACCAGGGACCACTTTGACCAGGGACCTCTTTGCCCAGGGACCTCTTTGACCAGGGACCACTTGGCCAGGGACCACTTTGACCAGGGACCACTTGGCCAAGAACCACTTTGGCCAGGGACCACTTTGGCCAGGGACCACTTGGTCAGAGACCACTTAACCAGGGACTTTGACCAGGGACCACTTTGACCATGAACCACTTAGACCAGGGACCACTTGACCAGGGACCACTTTGACTAGGAACTACTTAGATCAGGGAACGCTTTGACTTGGAACCACTTTGACCAGTGACCACTTGACCATGGACTACTTAATCAGGGACCACTTTGACCAGAAACCACTCTCCAACATTAGTACCAAAAGGGTTACAAATCAGGTTTTGGTCAACTATAGATTCAGTTTAGTGTGCTGATTCAGAAAATTGCATTGGATAGACCACATCAGCTCTAATTTTTGATATAGAACATATGCCATAGTCAGCAACAGGGAAGAAGTGGCAGACAGTGTGAAAGGAGCAGAAATAAAATAAAATAAAGAGGAAGGAGGCTCATGGACAGATTTTTGTCCGCGCAGCCTACTGGTGATCCACAGCCCATGGGTTAAAAACCACTGAGTCAGATGGTGGTGGTATCACTGGTACAAAAGTCAACTTCAGCTCAGTGTCACTGCCATCTTTTTCTTGTTGGAGAACAGAAAAAATGAAATATATGGAAAAATTGGTGGAAGGGCAATTTTGGAAATTTCAGCTCAGCTTTCAATGATGCCAATATTATATTTCATGCAGTAATTGTACCAAAAGTGGGGCAAGTTCAGAAAAAGAGTAGGCAGTTAATTATTTTACTTGTCTTCTTCAAAAATTTCATTAACAAAAAAGCTGCCTTTCCTTATATCTGGGTGTTGATACTTTCATTTGGTTATGGCACTCTGTTTTGCAGTTTAGGTTCATAATCTGTTCACAGATATGTAATTGCTCCATTTCCAGTAGTCTCTCTGTAGAACTACATAAATATCCCTCCCATCCCACATTAATAGCGACCAGCTATATCCTATGGAGGAAATCTTTTCGGCTTCCAGTCGGGCACAAGATGGATTATGTTTTCACCCTTCTCCTGCCAGCAAGTGAAGTTACAACAAGAACTTGCAATGATCATCTAATTTTACTTAATTTCCTGGTGGAAAAGACATGGAAACCTCATCTTCTTTGTACCTCAATTGGAAGTTGACTAGATGTCCTTTGCTGGATCCAACTGCTGGATACTAAGGGGGACTGGAGACGTTGGCCCAGGATATATTATTTATTTACACATTTATGGCTAAGTAGGTAGTGTAGAATATCTATGAGTGTTTTGAGTATTATGAGTTTAGAGGATTAGTCTGTTATGGTGGCAGATGGTAGGAGATGGCAGTGACAATCACCCCACCATCCTATCTGGTTCTCCTCAATGTTCTTTCACTTGAATCCATCCATCAGTACTGAACTAAAATTCCACTAACAGTCAAGCTGTTTTCTGTATGTGCTTGAGTTAGATCCATTGATTCAATGAAAACGTTTCAATTCAAAGCTTATGGGAGTCCCATAAGCTTATGGGAGTCCCATATTTAGGTAGTTTTTAGTCTCAGTCAGTTGTCTAGATGTGACCTGTTTCAAACGGGCAAGAAAATATTACTGAAATTTATACAGCATCTGGATAATGTTACCTATTGAAACTTCTTGTTTATGACTTCTTGGCTATAATATGGGTGTGCAATTTGGTTAAACTTTGTGTCATTTTTGGTGTCCTGACTTCAGTACTCCCATCCCTGATCCATTTTTGGGGAGCCTCCTAAATTCAGGCAAGAAAAAAACCTTTGTTTCAATCCAGCATTTCTATACTTTTCTCCGCCTGAGTAAGATTTGTGCTTTTTTGAGTGGGCTTATTTCACACTTTGGTATTTTTTGTTTGAAAATTTTGCAATGTTTATGCACAAAATTATGCAACATTTTTGAATGAATATTATTGGGCTTTTGACAGAAATACAGTGCTGTGCACATGCACACACAAACCCTTGGGGTCTTGAACATCTTACAGATTTGGGATTGAGGAGTTGCACAAATTTATCAACCCCCCCCCCCCCAAAACCAAAGTATATAAGCCTGTGCAATAATATTTTCTGTGTAAACATATGTGAAAAATTGTGTAAAATTAAGTTCCAGACTACTAATAGGCTCTGCAAACTCCACAGGTTTGTAACTCATATTTGTCTTCTTTTTTCTCAATATACATACTCTAGTCTAGAGTTCTCTAATGGGGGCTTACATTGCATTCTGCCGCTATGCACCTTTTGCTCATTTTGGTTTTTTTAAAGGATATCATGCTCCTGTATTATTCACCTGATCCATCTTCTAAAAGTTCTTCTTTAATCTGAGACAATGAATATTGTTTCCTCCCCTCCACCTCCTACTCATTGAATATGAAGATGGTAAATAAATGTAGTCAATAATCTGGGTCTTGGAGAAAGATTCTGAAGATTAGGATTGGAATCTGTACTCAGCCAAGGAAATCCACCAGGAGAACTTAAACAGGTCCCACTCATCTTCAGAGGAAGGCAAGGGCAAACCAAATCTTGTCAACAACCCTTCTTCTCCAATACGTTGACCATAAGTTGAACACAACTTGAATGAATGAATGAATGGTTTATTGTACTAGCCGTAGGCCATGACATAAAATATACAGCCTTTAAAAGTACAACAAGCACTTTCCAATATAAACATTAAAACATTTTCCATATACTGGCTTTTAAAAATCACAGCAGTAGTGACCTGACAACAAGTACAAATGTCTGATTCATGTCATCCCAAAATATCTCCATTTCCATTTCTAGCTTCTGCTGTGCACTTTACTAATTTGGCTCGGATTTTTAGGGCTGCGACTGCAAATGTGGCAGCCTTTAATGTTATCTTTTTGGAATAATCTGCTAATGTCCATGGATTTTTCTCTTGAAAAGATGTTCATACCACTGAAAAGCATGAAAAGAGAAAGCCATACCATGCCAACTCTTTATGCATAAATGATGAACAAAGTTGAGATAACTGATCCAGGATCTCTCTATAGAAAACCCATTCATTCCTAGAAACATGCCATTTACCTTGAAGCTGGAGTTCCTTCTCTTTTTCAAAGCCGATCTCAGACTGAGTTCGCAAGAACTGAACTGGAGACTTTGGTATTCTTTGTTTCCCTTGAAATGTTTCAAAAGATGATGCGAAGAGCAGAAACCAGGAGAGGAGAAGTTAATGAAAGATCCCTTCCTCTTCTATATTTATAGTCAACTCCACCTTGAACTTGATTCTTTCTTTCAAAGTTTCGAGGTGGAGTTGGTCCTGCTCTACATATTTCAGCAAAATGGAATTTAGAATGACAATGGTGAATATACTTTTGGAATTATTAGGGGGAAAATATCAAAACCTGTTTTGTTGGGTTAACCAAAATTCATCTATTTATTTAAACCTGTCAGGATTTGTAATAATCCTAAATAATATCCACAAAGCAAACAAAGCAGAAGCTACCTTGTCTTGACCTTAACTAAAGAGAGGCACACCTAATCATGACTTAGAGCTCCTCACCTGAACACACCTTTTCAGATGTTGAGAGAGTCTTGAATAGAGCACGGTCTCTCCCAAATCCCACATATATTGTTGACTCCAAAGTTTGACTCCAAAAACATGCTGATAACTCACTCTTATGTTCCAGCTCTGAATGACAAGTGTCACAAATCCTCCATTATATTAATGGAAGCGCTTAAGATTGTTTATTTATTTATTTATTTATTTATTTATGATGACCCTTCCTTGAGAAGTTAAAACAACAGGCCTAAATCCTGCTGATAGACTTCAAGTAGAATAGAATCAGAATCAGAATTTTATTGATTAGCCGAAAGCCATATCAAATACACACAGAACACAGACACATCGCAATAGTTCTAAAAACAATCTAAGAACATTTCTAAGAATAGACCCATTGAAACAATTGAGTTTAACTACATGTTTTCTCACCACTCAACATATCTTTTGATGGTTCTGTCAAACTTCTTATGTAGCTATAAAATGCCTAGAGTGATTCCAAAAACAAAAGAAAAAATCCATTTTTTTTGTTTGAAAAAAATGTAAACTGATTGTTTGAAAAGTAGGATGCAAATAAGTAAGTTCCCGAAACCTGGAGGAAGGTTCTGTTTTCATTCTGGAAAGTTTCGGTCCAATGAGGAAAGTTTAGAGGTTTGTTTCTTCATTGGTTTGTTTCTCCATTGGTTTTAGATCTATCAGCATAAAACCCATCTCACTTGTAGGGCACATGTACTATCCACCCTGAGTCCCTTCAGGGAGATAAAGCGGAATATAACTAAATAATAATAATAATAATTATTATTATTATTATTGCAAGCCTGCCAAGTTTCACAACATTTCACCAATCCACAGATTTTTTGGGAATTTTATAAAGGTTTTACCATAACATTTTAAAGTGTTTTTATTGAATTTTGCATATTAAAAAAATGTCACTAAGACCAACAATGTAGCTTCTTAATAACAACGAAAGAGTGAGAACAATATGTAAAAGAAAGAAAGACGTGGGAAAAAATAGGAATTACTGGGGGGGGGAGGGGGGGAAGGAAGGAAAAAAAGAAGTAGTGCACTTCCAAGTCGCGTAAGATCTATTAATTATTCTTCTGATTTGATAATATATGATTCTCCATCTTTTTTCTGTCTTTCATATCCAGTCTTTGTTGTTAAACTTTATTTTTCATTCTCCTAATATTAGACGGATCCTTCCTTTTCTTTTTCCAGATAACTTAAGTATTTGTCCCAATTTGTTGTATTATTTGTAGCACTATTCTGAGAAATTTTCTGAGTAAGTATGTTTATATTCATAATGTCTAAAGTTTTCAGAGGCCATTCTTCTAATGTAGGTATTGTTTGGGATTTCATACTTGGGCTAGTTTAATCCTGGCCGCTGTTGTTAAATTGAAAAAGATCTTATTAGTATTTTTGTCCATTTCGAAGTTGGTAATACCTAACAGAAAATATTCAGGTTTAAACATTTTTTAAACAAAAAACCACGAGAGGGTTCCTGGAATTGAATTCAAGCGAACATCACAAGAAGGAAGGAGAATGGACACCATTAACCAGGCCTCTGATTGGCTGAGAAAGGAAGTGAGAAACATACAGAGAGTAAAACATCAACTCTCATCATGACCTGAGAGGGAGCACAGGTGTTCCTTGAATGGCCACGATGCAAATGTGGGGGATGCGGGGCAGGGGGGGCCTTTGGGGGGGATAGAGGAGTCTGCGGGAGGAGAGAGAAGAGGAGGAGCCACAGCTTTCCTGATCTGTGAAGCTGCCCACACGTTGCTTCCTTCTCAGCTAGAATGCTGCTCAGCCCCATTAGCCCCTGTTAGCAAAAAAAAAGTTCTGGCTGCTGTGATCCATATTGGCTAAGGCTCTAGCTTCCCCCCACCAGGCTCATTGCCAGGAATTTGGCAGCAAATCCCTCGAATCTTCCAAATCCGGTACACCAAAACAATATTGCACAGAAGTTATATTTTGTTTTGTAGCAATTTATAATAATAATAATACTGTTTATTTATATTCCACTCTTCTCACCCCGAAGGGGACTCAGTACGGATTACATTACACATACGACAGACAGTCCCTGTGGGAAGACATACAAATTACAATACACAGTACACAGTGCAATTTTAGATTTATCTCAGTTAATAGGTGTTTTGAAAACAGTGACTTTTCAGGAAATTTTATGTGAGATGTACAGGGAACTGATGCAACAATCTTCAGCTTGCCTTGTTTTTCAATTCTTGACATTTTAAGTACTGTCCCTTTTTCATTCTTCTATCTCTTATCAGCTTATGAAAAAGTCCCTTATAATGTAATAGGTCAAAATGTGTTGGGCTAATGGGAAGCAATGAAATAATCTTTCTCAACAGCCTGTGACTTTGAGTTTGTATACACAGGCCCAAAACTCCAGTCTCACCGTGAATCCACTATTGTTTCTGTATATGTGTGCAAAGTTCTCCATCCTCTCCATGTATACATATTTGCGCACATTTCTGAAATGTATTACAAAGTTTAGGGAATTTCTGTTCACTCATCAGTTTGGCAGATCAGAACCTGGCAATTTTTTCCACAGTGCAAAACCTAACAAATGTTTCTTACATAATTATTTATTCTACATAGTAAATATTTGCACAGCTAGATTTGAAACCAGGGTATTGAAAGGCGCACACTTTTGTTTAGTTTTTATTCTGTCCATGCTAGACAAAATAACCTTTAGTCTTCTCATTGATATACTGCTGATCTAATATATAATCAGGATAGCTTTTGGCCAAAATTAAAACAACTGTAAACATAATCACATTAGATATAAAAAAAAGAAGTCTCTATAAAAATTAGGATTAAAAAGTAAAAGCCTGGCATCTTCCTGCATGGGGGAATCCTTTGTTGGAAGGTGTTACCTGGTCCTAATTGTTTCATATCTGGAATTCCTGTTTTCTGAGTGGTGTGTTTTATTTACTGTCCTGATTTCAGATATTTTCAATGCTAGTAGCCAATTTTTTAATAATAGGAAGGAAGAGACACTGGTGTCGCTCCCTGTGGCCTCTGCCAGCAGGGAAAATAGCATGGGGGCATGACCAACGAGGAAGCCACACCCCTGTTATTCTCCCCAAGGAGTGGGCAGACAAAGAAAGAGATCAATATCCAATGGAACCACCACAAATATTACCTACCCACAACCATTACAAAATCGCATATATCTTAAACCTTTTTAAACAAAAAGTAAACCTAAAGAAATAGGATCCAAAATCTTTGCCAGATACGGTATATATATAGTAACATCTCTTGGCCCAACCAAAACTTATAGGAAGCATCATTAAACCATGCTATTCACCAGAAGAATGGACCTTCTTCTCAACATTCAGCTGATGCCCTATAAAGTAGGTTAAGTGGATGAGTTATGATTGTGGCAAAAACGAGACTAAGTAGCAATCATGATTACCAAAGAGTTATGGGTTAGTGTATTCAGATACTGTATATATTGGTGTATAAGTCTAGAAATATTATGGGAGAAAAATCAACACAAAAACCTTGGACTGACTTTTCCACATATCAATGTAAGTGCTGTAATAACTCTTATTAAAAAGGAGCTTCTCTTAACACTGTAGTGAAAGATGATATAATCTATCTTGTCTAAAATCATGTTTGGGCATGAAAAATGGCAAGGAAATCCATTCTTTGGTGATGATGAGAGTAGAGGAGGTTGTTTTTTAGGTGTTCCCAGAATTGACTGTTCTCTCACCTTTTGCCATTCTATTCAAAGAATGAATGGAGGTGTGTGTGTGTAATTAATTATTATCCAAAAAGGGAAACATCTCTTTATTTGGGTTCAGTGATGGGAGCACTTTTTGAATCTCCTGAGATGCCCTACTTTCCACATGTCAACATCAAAATTTTGTTCCCAAATTCTGTCCTTGACTAATATATCAATACTACCTAAACCCGGCCATACTTTGTTGTACCTCAGTCCGATATGAAATGAGTGTGAAAGTATTGTTGCGAACATAGATTCACCGAGGAAACACATCATTCAATTCAATACCCTACCTTGTGTTGCGGTGTCTATGTTGAATGAAAGGATAGGAAAGATGAAGAGGGTTTGGTTTTTTGGGTTTTTTTTTTAACCAGATATCATTTTTTATTGTAAAGCTAGTGGATTAGCTACATTTTTGGTTTGTCCGTTTTCTGCATAAACATAAAGATCAGACAATTTACCGACTCTGGAGCATACAACATATAATTGCCCATAAAAGAAGCAATTGGTTTCTAAATTCAAACCTCACACTTGCAAAGATTGCCCCTGCACTTTATTGATAGGCATAGCAAATGCAAGGTGTATTGGAAATTGAAGTCATTTGAACTCGAACGCCATGTGGGTCAGAATGAGTGCCATTTGTGGAAGTAGTTCATCTTTACCTTTACGAGGTCCATTCAGAACTGTTGTTTCAATTAGATTGTTCATCAATCTTTTAAACTACTAGTCATGTGCCATCGCATAACTTTGGCCAAGGTACTGCAAATCCCATCATCTGTGATTCATTCTCCCACTATTGACACTAGGACATGAAGTGGTTCATGGGAGTCTGTGTGTCAAGTTTGGTCATGATCTGCATTGGTGTGAGTCACAGTGGTCTATGGGAGCCCAAACAGATGAAGGTACTACAAATCCCATCACCCATGGTCTGTCCTCTCGCAGTCCACACTAGGATGTAAAGTGGGTCATAGGTGTGTGTGTGGCAAGTTTGGTCCAGGTCCCTCATTCGTGGGGGTCGCAGAGTTCTGCAGGAGGCAATTTGGGTGAAGGTAATGAAAATCCCATCATCCGTGGTCCATCCTCCCCCAAACTGCACCAGGATGTAAAGTGTGTCATGGGGAATTGGAATGCAAGGTTGTGTCAAAATGTCAAGTCAATCCACCAACTACTTTTCGAGTTTTGCAAGCACAAACATATGAAGGCTGTGTTTTTATATATATAAAGATATATATATATATATATATATACACACACACACACACACACACTATATACACACTATATACACACTATATACAGTGTGTGTATATATATATATATATATATATATATATATGCTGACTATTTTCTATTCATGATCCCTACTTGGGTTGGCTCTACAATGTAGAATTAATGCATTTTGATTCCATTTTAACTGCTATGACGCAGTGCTATAGAAAACAGTCACCAACACACTTTGGCAGAGAAGGCAAAAGACCTTGTAAAGTTATGCTTGTTGGTTTCCTCCGCCCACCCTCTTATATTTCAGTGACAAGCCAGTGCATGGTTTGCTGGGTTTGTTTTACGTATTATTCTTAGAGTAAGAACAAAAGACTTGGCACTGGACTCCAAAACTCCGGATGATCCCTCCCAGCAGTTTCATGTATATGTTGAACAGCATGCGGGACAGCACAGAGCCCTGAGGCACCCCATAGGCATGTCACTCCAGGAAGAAACAGAGCCACTGAAGAACAGTACCTCCAAGCCCCATCCCAGAAAGGCTACCATGGTTGATAGTGTTGAAAGATGCTGAAAGGTCCAGAAGAACCACAGGGACATACTCCCCCACCCCCACCCAGTTTTCTATGGAGGTCATCCAGCAAAGTGACCAAAGCTTTATGTCCCACAACCAAGCCTGAAACCTGACTGAAATGGATCTAAATGCTAGCTTACTAGTTCCTCCAATTAAAAATGCCTAAAGTGTGTGTCAGGACTGGGAGACTTGAGCTTGAGTGAAGTTCAAGCTCCCAGCCTGGCATGAGATTACATCGACCTTTGCCCTAGTTCTTGGGTGACCTTGGGCTCCAGTTATATAAGACTGTGCTGAGTCATGTGGAAGTGAGGTAACTTCCACATGTGTGCAAGGCTGCAGGGGGAAGTGATGTAACTCCTCTGAGCCTGGACATTGGACAATTGGACTCTTACTGCTGACTCATGGGGCCATGAGGTCACATCCCTTGGACTATGGGATATGCTGAATCACCGGATATGGTGCAACCCTACCTGGACATTGCATGGGCGATGGGAGGGGGTTGGGGTATATAAGTTGTGTTTTGGTGGCGGGCAGGTGCTTTTGCTTCACATGTGTCGTACCTGCAATAAAATCGTGTTGGACCGTGCTTTCAATCTACGCGTGATCCTTACCGAGTGTTGAGAGTCGTTACAGAAGCAAAAGCCCTTTTCAACTATCCCAGCAATGGAGAGGTTGGCTTGGAGAGAAGAAGAATATATCGATAGATGGGATTCGGCCCTGAGGAAATCCGCGCACTATGGAGGGGATTGGACCACTCTCGACCAAGTGGGGTGCCCGGACGAGCACCATGAAATGATGGAAGGTGCTGTTGCCCAGGAGGAGGAATTTGAGGAAGCGGAGCGACTCTGGGAAGCTCAGGTGAGCCTGGAGGTTGCCCGGCGAAGGAGAGAGAGATTTGTCTCCAGACAGGCTGAGGTTTGGAGGAATGAAGGGATCGGAGGAGCTGTTCCGGGGACTGGTCAGTTCAAGCAGATCCAGACGTGTATGGGACCAGAGAGACTGTGCCGAAGGACAGGCCAGTTCAGGTGGAGGGCCGGAGGGTCGGAGGGATCGTGGAGGCTGTTCCGAGGGACTGGGCA
>JARBWK010000011.1:23888307-23919612 GCA_030556195.1 Anolis apletophallus
TGATAGCATTGAGCGATAGCAGTTAAAGTGGTCTCAAACTGCAATGATTCTTCAGTGTAGATACACCCTAGGGCCCTTCCAGACAGGCCCCATATCCCAGAATCTGATCCCAGGTTTTCAGCTTTAAACTGGGGGTCCGTCCAGACAGTACCTTTATTCCAGGAGCTTCCGCAGCAAACAGGAGGGTGGCCAGATACCTCTCCCTGTAAACGTTGAGGATTGGCAATTGACTTTTGTTCATTTCTCTCCTCTGGCTTTAAAAGCTATATCCTGCCCCACCCTGTCCTTGATAATGGTAAGGTTTTGATTAATCATCAATGGGAGAGATGATGACTAACTAAATGATATGTTTGGCATGGAAATTAGTTTTTGAACAGGTTTACAGGTTTCATTCCTGCCCCAAACAAGGAAGCTTATATTTCCTGAAATGACCCTTCTCTCTAGATCATTGCAGGAAACACATTATATGTGTTACCTTGGAGACATTTCCTCTTCTGGAAAGCAGGGGATTATATCAAGGGGCAGCAAAGTATCATATCATTATATGCTATCACTCGTGGCGGAGGACAAATGTCTTCAAGAGTAGAGTCTTGGGGGTGGGTGCGCAAAGGACTGTAGAGACCTATTCTGGATCCACATGATCTTACACATGGAAGACATACATTTCCAAATTGGAAGCAGTCCCGACAAAGGTTTGCTTGATGCACCTTCCTCTTGACCCATTTCTCCCCTTTGCCCTCTATTCACACCTCTTCAAAATCAATAGCACTGTTGAAAACAGGTGACCTCCAGATACAATGCTTGAGGGCCAGGGTTTCCCAGTGCTCAGTGTTTATACCACATTTTTAAAAGTTAGCTTTTTCATAACTCCAACATCCCATTTCCATTCTTGAGCTGAGACTAAAGGAAAAGCTTGTGCACCAGCTGCACCGTATCTTGGGAAGTCTGACTTGGCCGTGGTGGTCCACACTCTGATTACATCCCATATAGATTACTGCAATGCACTCTACTTGAGGCTGCCTTTGGAGACTGTTTGGAAGCTTCAATTGGTCCAATGGCGGCAAGCAGGTTTCTCGCTGAAGTGGCATACAGGGAGCATACCACCCTCTGTTAAGTCAGCTCCACTGGCTGCCGGTCTGCTACGGGACACAATTCAAAGTGCTGGCTTTGGCCTATAAAGCCCTAAAAGGTTCTGGCCCAGTTTACCTGTCTGAACGTATCTCCTCCTATGAACTATCTTGGAGTCTAAAATAATCTGGGGAGACCCTGCTCTCGGTCCCAGGGATGAGAGACAGGGCTTTTTCAGTGGTGCCCCCCAGCTGTGGAATTCCCTTCCCAGGGACATCAGATCAGACCCTCCCTCCTGACCTGTTAGAAAATAAAAACCTGGCCTTGTGACCAAGTGTTTGGAGAACTTGAGAAATAGAAAGATATGGAATTGATATGCACTGACTAACTGGAACGACCAGATTATGTTTTAGGATCATGTGATTAACTGCTAATGTATGGTTTTATATGTATTAAAACTGTTTTAATGTGTTTTATAACTCTATTTATATATCTGTAATTGTACATATCCTATGGCTTCGTATGGTTGCCTACTTGTAAGCCACCTTGAGTCCCCTCCGGGGTAAAGAAAGACGGGGTAGAAATGCCGTAAATAAATGAATGAATGAAGTAGCTGCTTTGGGAGACAGTGATTGGGCATTTGGACAATCTGGCCAGTAGGCTTGTGCAATCCATGTAAACCTTGACCTGTTTCATGTCCTTGCTTTTGGTGAAGACCCCGATTCATTTTTTGGGAGACTCCTGAAATCGGGAGGGCAGATATCTGCTTTGGCTCTGGGGTACCAAAAGATCCATTTTATATCGTCCCATTACCGGGGGCTTCATAGGCTCCAACACTGCAAGTGCAGTTGGTGGGGATAAGAGACAGAGCCTTCTCAGTGCTGGCTCCCCGGCTCTGGAATTCTCTCCTCAGTGAGATTAGATCAGCACCCTCCCTTCTGGCCTTTAGAAAGAGAACAATGAAGAACAAAGAAATAAAAATAAATGTATAGGCCGATGCTCATGGGACTGAAGCAACCCACTATAAGGTACAATAGGCTTAGATGAAGTCATGAATAAGTCATTTTGTAATTTATAGGACTTATTAATGACTTCATGCTTTGTGTTCTTTGTACTCCTGTGACTTGTTACTCATATTCCATAGATAAAATACATGTATTATTGTTGAATCACTATATCATATTGTGATTTCTCTTTCCTTTCCTTTTTCTTTGATTATACACCTATAATAGTGTTTATTCTCCCAGACCCTGTTTTTGTCTCTTTTCTCTTTTGAATCTGTACAATGACCAAGTAGCAACAGTAAGAACTGACCATGGAACAACAGACAGGTTCAAGATTTGGAAAGGCATACGACATGGTTCTATACTCTCACCCGACCTATTTAACTTGTATGCAGAATGCATCATGCAATGTGCGGGCCTGGAGTTAAAATTGCTAGAAGGAACATTAGCAACCTTAGATATTTAGATGATACCACTTTGATGGCTGAAAGCGAGGAGGAGCTGAGGATCCTTCTAATCAAAGTGAAAGAAGAAAGTGCAAACGCTGGGTTGCAGTTAAACATAAGAAAAACCAAGATTATGGCAACCAGACTTATCGATAACTGACAAACAGAGGGAGAAAATGTGGAGGCAGGGACATACTTTGTATTTTTAGGTGTGAAGAATACTGCAGACTCAGACTGCAGCCAGGAAATCAGAAGATGTTTTCTTCTCGGGAGGAAAGCACTGACCAATCCCAATAAAACAGTGAAGAGTAGAGACATCACATTGGCAATGAAGATCTGCATAGTTAAAGCAATGGTATTCCCCCATAGTAACCTATAGATGCGAGAGCTGGACCATAAGGAAGGCTGAGCAAAGATAGACCCTTGTTGAACGGTGGTGTTGGAGGAAAATTCTGAGAGTGCCTTGGACCGCGAGAAGATCAAACCAGTCCATAATTCAGGAAATAAAGCTCAACTGCTCATTGGAGGGAAGGATATTCGAGGCAAAGACGAAGTACTTTGGCCACATAATGAGGCGACAGGGAAGCTTAGAGAAGACAATGATGCTGGGGAAAATGGAAGGAAAAAGGAAGAGTGGCCGACCAAGGGCAAGATGGATGGATGGTATCCTTGAAGTGACTGGCTTGACTCTGAAGGAGCTGGGGGTAGTCATGGTCGACAGGGAGCTCTGGCGTGGGCTGGTCCATGAGGTCATGAAGAGTCGGAAGTGACTGTACGAATAAAGAACAACAACAAATCTATTGTATATCCTTTTATGCTTTTTGTCTGATCTAATTAGGTTAGCTAAAGGTTTGATCGCTAGGGTGAAAAGTAAAGGGAAGAGAGGTTCTGTTTGGTTCTGCTTTGGATTTCAATAATTCTAGAATTGGATCCATTTACTGTTACTTCAGCTTGATTATCTTTGTATAGTTTGTATAGTTGTATAGTTGTTGAATTACTCCACACATCTTTCCCCCTAAATTACATAGGTTGGCCAGATAATTGTGATTTATCTATCAAGTGCTTTGTAAACATCTAGTTTTATCAAAAGTAATTTTGCTTTCTCTCTCAATGTGTGGTCGATTACATTTACGATGTTTCTGATTGGGTCTGCAATCTTTCCTTTTTAAAATAAAGACATAATGATCTTCAATGGAAAAAAATCTAAAGTACTCATATTAAAATTGGACTTCTATAAAGCATTCAACTCACTGGATCATAATTATATGAATAGACTCTGTGGGGAAAAGCAATATGAGGATAACGTGTGCAAGGTAATACACCATCACAGTAAATGGAGCTTGCTCAAGATAAATAATTATCGAGAGGGGAACCTCTCTCCCCAGCCCTATCTGCATTGGCCATTGAGCCATTAGCAAATTGAATAAGGAATGATCCTGTCATTAAAGGCAATAAGGTAGGCAAGGAAGAAATCAGGATCAATCTTTATGCAGATGATGCTATGATAATCTTAGAGGAGGTTAAAATAGTTAAGGGCTTTGGAAAAACTGCGAGCCTAACAATTTATTTCAGAAAATCAGAGATAGTATAGACAAATCCAATTGTATACCAAAGAGCTCTCGACATTGCTGCACAAAATGATCTAATGATCATAGCGCAAGCTAGAGCCACTCCATACCTAGCTAAATTTAAATGTAATGTGGACATGGAAGCTTATCTCTCTTTTATGCTACCACTGTATATCAGAAAACTATTCATCAGGGCTAGATTTGAGCAGCTAGACATTGTTCAAGCTGGGGCGACATCAGAAAATTCCCTTTATGAGGAGAACCTGCGGGTGTTGTGAGGTGGAGGCAGAAGTGGAGGACTCAGAACATTTCTTTCTAAAATGCCCCTATTACAACAGGATCTGACATTTCTATTTAGAGCCTCTTTTGGAGAACTATACTCACTTAGAGAATAATGAAAAATTGCACATTCTCCTACAGGGTTCAGATAAAAATTCTATTTTAAAACTGATCATTTTTACGCAAAAAGCGCTGGCCATCCATGAAAAAATGAAAGGCGAAAGCTGTGATATCACCGCCATCAATGTAATTTAATATGGATATGCGTATTAGTTCTACTTACCCTTGCCGCCTCTCAATCTCTACAATTTTGTAGATAGGACTGGGATTGGCATATTTGTATGTCGGTATATTTTGTATTCACATTGGCATTTTTTGCATGTATGGGTAAGTGTGTAAGCTATGTATGATTTGATATGGTCAAAAGAGACTAATCAATAAAGATAGATAGATAGATATGAATTTAACATAGGAAGAACTCAAGAAAGTTCAAAATATTATGCGAGTGAAATTGGGGGAAAGAAGATAAAATACCTCTGGGTAGATATCCCAAAAAATCTTGATAGCAATCTTGATACTACCAATGAACCTTAACCATTAGGCATGCTAAAATTGAAACGGAAATCTAATTGATTCGTTAGAAATTCGTAATTAATGGGACTTTTGTTGTTTTACGGCTCGCTGTCGTGAACCCGGAAGTAGACTTCCTTTTACGGCACTTCACGGCGCCATTTTTGTATCTGGGCCGTAAAGCATTAAGAATGGATCGTTGCCTTTCAAGAGCGTGTTTTGTCATTGGCTGAGGGAAAGGCCCCGCGCGCCTCTCTGCCTCTCTCTCAGCCTATCCAGGCTAGAGAGAAGCAGATGGGTGGTTGGAGGGCCCTTCCAGCTAAAATATTATACTATGAGGCAAGTCAGTTAGCCAGGTTATTAAAATCTGAAATGGAAGATGAGTGCAAAAATAGAGCCTGGATCCAAGAGAGTTGGAAAAGGGGAATGTGTTCCAGCTAAAAATAGACAAAAAAAAGACCCAGGCTTGGGTCAAGGGGAAACCCTTACCATTAGTGTGAAAGAGACCTAACATTTATTTATTACTTTATTTATATTCCGCTCTTCTCACCCCGAAGAGGACTCAGAGCGGATTACAGTACACATACTTGATTGATTGATTGATTGATTGATTTTATTATTTATGAGTCGCCCTCCACGTCAGTGCTCCGGGCGACTTACACACAAAAACACATAAAAGAATTCAATAGTTAAAAGCTAAAAGAATAAAAAGATTAATTAAAATAGTTCCAGTAGCTCAGGCTAAGTCTGGGAGGTGTCCTTAGCCATAAGCCTTTCGGAAGAGCCAGGTCTTCAGTGCGGTCAGGAACTGGGGCATGTCCAATCCCTGGACAATCCCATGGGACAATCCCTGCAGTTCAACATATGACATATAGACATATAACGTTTATCACAGTACAGTACATACATTTTTTGACATATTACATGAAAAGAGGCAAACTTTCTGGCCACCAGGGGGAGCTGATGCACGCCTCATCTCTCAGCGTTTTCCAGCGTGCTTTTGTTGTTCTTCTGTATTCCTCAGCGCTTCCTGGGTTCTTTAATGGCCTCATAAATCAGTCAAAATTTGCCTCCCCAAATCACTAGGTCTCATCAACTGAAACATGGTTTATTTGGGTTTAAATAATAACAAAGAGATTTACTTTTCTTAACCATTCTAAATGAATAAAAAGAAACGTAGATGAAGGCACGTCATAGAGAGAATATGCTTTTTACCATTGCAGACATTAGGATAGGAACGAATGGATTCAAACAACTAGAAAAGAGATTCTACTTCTTGTTCTTTTGAGGTTGAATGAAAATCTTTAGTGGTGCTTTAGGCCCCTTCCACACAGCTGAAGAAAATCCCATATTATCTGCTTTGAACTGGGATATATGGCAGTGTGGACACAGATAACTCAGGGCACATCCAAACAACCCCTTTATTGCGGAAACTTCCACAATAAAAAGGGGGCTGTCCAGATGACATTCTGGGCAACCTGCAATTGATTTGCCACAAACCAGGAAAACCTGGTTTGTGATGAATTAATCAGATGCTGGATTTATTCCGTGCCTTCGTGGAAGGTGCAGAATAAACCCACTACTTCTGGTTTCTAAACTGCAGTCCAGACACTATTCTCACAGTTTTCTGGACTAAATTAGTCCAGAAAACTGTGGGAATGCCCCCTCCCCCATAGCCCCCAAACCCCCTTTTAAAAGTAATGGAAACTTACCTGATCTCCAGCACAGTGTTGCCGGAGCTCTCCCAGCACGTAGAAATGACATGCCGGAAGAATGGGGAGGGGGAGAGATTTTCCTTTCCCCCCTCCCCACTCCACTCTCTTGGCTCATCATTTCTATGCGCTTGGAGAGCTCTGGCAACACTGTACTGGAGGCTAGGTAAGTTGGGGTTAGGAGGAGGTAATTAGGTTCTCCAGATGTTCTCCTGGGCCAGTCCTGGGAGCATATCAGGACACCCACCCCAGAAAACACACACTTCAGGGGTGGGTGTGGACAGGCCTGTGTTTTTTGAACACGGATACTAGGCTTGGTTTAGAACCCAAAAATCGGGATTCGAAAATCTAATGGGGAGGGGGGGATTTTTTTGATTAGTAATAGAAAGACTTACAAAAAAAATTCCAAAAAATTCTAAAATGTAACGTAATTACTAACGAAATTCGTTAGTAGTTCATATGCCAGTGCATGCACATTCCAGATGGTTTTGGCCTACAACTCCCAGAAATCCTAACAGCTGGTAAACTGACTGGGATTTCTGGGAGTTGTAGGCCAAAACTGGAATAAATCACACCGAATTCTAGATGGGACTCTCCAAATAGGAAGGAGGGAGGGAAGGAGGGAGGGGGTATTCTATTCTTGGAAGCAGCAAAAAAAAGGAGGAGCCCCCCCCCTCGCTCCTCGCTGCCTCTCTCTCACCCCGATCCTGAGGGAGTGAGGGCCCAAGTTTGCCCAGGCTGAGGGGAAAAGGAAGAGGCCTGAGGCTGTGAGGAATGGTGAGAGTTGAAGTCCAAAACACCTGGAGGGCTGAAGTTGGCCCGTGCAGTGGGGGAAGAGAGGAGGAAGAAGAGAAGGGAGGGGGGAAGCCACGAGGAGAGAGAGAGAGAGAGAAAGCAGAGAGAGAAGGAGAGAGAGCGGGGGAGAGGGAGGAGTGAGTTGAAGTCCAAAACATCTGGAGGGCTGAAGTTGGCCAGTCATGAAGCCTCTTCAAGGCTTGGCGCGCTTTAGATCCTGGCAGGCAGGAGGGGCAGGGAGGGCCCCGTCCGCTCCTCCTCCCTGCCAGGATCTAAAGCGCCAAGCCTTGATGCACTTTAGATCCTGGCAGAGAAGGAGGAGCGGACGGGGCCCTCCCTGCCCTCCTCCCTGCCAGGATCTAAAGCGCACCAAGCCTAGATGCGCTTTAGATCCAGGCGGAGGAGGAGAAGACGGGGCCCTCCCTGCCCCTCCTCCCTGCCAGGATCTAAAGCGCCCCAAGCCTTGATGCGCTTTAGATCCAGGCAGAGGAGTGAGGGGACGGGCCCTCCCTGCCCCTCCTCCCTGCCAGGATCTAAAGCGCGCCAAGCCTTGATGTGCTTTAGATCCTGGCAGAGGAGGAGCAGACGGGGCCCTCCCTGCCCCTCCTCCCTGCCAGGATCTAAAGCGCACCAAGCCTTGATGCGCTTTAGATCCTGGCGGAGGAGGAGCGGACGGGGCCCTCCCTGCCCCTCCTCCCTGCCAGGATCTAAAGCGCACCAAGCCTTGATACGCTTTAGATCCTGGCTCTGGAGCAGCGGACGGGCCCTCACAGCCCCTCCTCCTTGACAGGATCTAAAGCGCACCAAGCCTTAGCGCGTCTTAGATCCCGGCAGGGGAGGAGGAGCGGACAGGCCCTCCCTGCCCCTCCTCCCAGCCAGGATCTAAAGCGCACCAAGCCTTGATGCGCTTTAGGTCCAGGCGGAGGAGGAGCAGACGGGGCCCTCCCTGCCCCTCCTCCCTGCCAGGATCTAAAGCACACCAAGCCTTGATGCGCTTTAGATCCTGGCAGAGGAGGAGGAGCGGATGGGGCCCTCCCTGCCCCTCCTCCCTGCCAGGATCTAAAGCACACCAAGCCTTGATGCGCTTTAGATCCAGGCAGAGGAGTGAGCGGACGGGCCCTCCCTGCCCCTCCTCCCTGCCAGGATCTAAAGTGCACCAAGCCTTGATGCGCTTTAGATCCAGGCGGAGGAGGAGCAGACGGGCCCTCCCTGCCCCTCCCCCTGCCCCTCCTCCCCTGCCAGGATCTAAAGCGCACCAAACCTTGATGCGCTTTAGATCCTGGCGGAGGAGGAGCAGACGGGGCCCTCCCTGCCCTCCTCCCTGCCAGGATCTAAAGCGCACCAAGCCTTGATGCGCTTTAGATCCTGGCGGAGGAGGAGCGGACAGGCCCTCCCTGCCCCCCTCCCTGCCCCTAAAGCGCACCAAGCCCTGCCAGGATCCTGGCGGAGGAGGAAGCGGGCCCTCCCTGCCCCTCCTCCCTGCCAGGATCTAAAGCGCACCAAGCCTTGATGCGCTTTAGATCCTGCACACCAAGCCTTGATGCGCTTTAAATCCAGGCGGAGGAGGAGGACAGACGCCCCTCCCTGCCCCCTCCTGCCGGATCTAAAGGCACCCCTCCCTGCCCAGGGCCCTCCCTCCCTGCCCCTGCCAGGATCTAAAGCGCACCAAGCCTTGATGCGCTTTAGATCCAGGCAGAGGAGGAGGAGTGAGGGACAGGGCCCTCCCTGCCCCTCCTCCCTGCCAGGATCTAAAGTGCACCAAGCCTTGATGCGCTTTAGATCCAGGCGGAGGAGGAGCAGACGGGCCCTCCCTGCCCCTCCTCCCTGCCAGGATCTAAAGCGCACCAAGCCTTGCTGCGCTTTAGATCCTGGCGGAGGAGGAGCAGACAGGGCCCTCCCTGCCCTCCTCCTGCCAGGATCTAAAGCGCACCAAGCCTTGATGCGCTTTAGATCCTGGCGGAGGAGGAGCGGACGGGGCCCTCCCTGCCCCTCCTCCCTGCCAGGATCTAAAGCGCACCAAGCCTTGATGCGCTTTAGATCCTGGCGGAGGAGGAGGAGCAGACGGGCCCTCCCTGCCCCTCCTCCCTGCCATGATCTAAAGCGCGCTATAGATCCTGGCGGAGGAGGAGCTGACGAGGCCCTCCCTGGGCAAGCCTCTTTAGATCCAGGGCCCCTCCTGCCCCTCCCTCCCTGCCAGGATCTAAAGCGCGCCAAGCCTTGATGTGCTTTAGATCCTGCCGGAGGAGGAGGAGCAGACGGGGCCCTCCCTGCCCCTCCTCCCTGCCAGGATCTAAAGCGCCCCAAAGCCTTGATGCACTTTAGATCCTGGTGGAGGAGTGAGCAAAGCCTTGATGGCCCTCCCTGCCCCTCCTCCCTGCCAAGAGTTTGTTTGCATCTGATTGGCAAAAGAAAAGAAGGTGGTTTCATGGTACCACCTGGTCTCCATTAGACAATCAGAAACCACGTCGAGTAAGGGCAAAGAAGGCACCGCAAAGTGTCGTAAAAGAAAGGCTACTTCCGGGATCGCCACGGCGATGCATATAAACTAGAAAGTCGCATTACATACGAATCCCTTCCGATTTCATTTAATTTTCACAACTTTTTTCTCATGCTTAACGGATACTCCTGGGAGAATGGCATGTCTGGAAAAGCCGGCCCCCAGTTCAAGTAGATATTGTAGGTTATTCTGCCTTGATATTCTGGGTTATATGGCTGTGTGGAAGGACACTTAGTTGCATAGTCCCACAAGAAAGAGGTTGAACTAGAGAGTCCTGTGGTTCCTTCCTGTTATAAAAAAAAATCATTCCATGAAACACCTTTATACAATGCCAGCAAGATGACATTCATGAGTTTTATAACCATCCTTCTGCTTTTCAAATGCTCCAAGCAGTGGTTACAGAAGAATTCTCACCAAGAAAGCTCTAGGGCAGAGGTGCTCATTAGGTAGGGTGTCCTGGTAGATCGCAGGCAGGGCAGGAGGAAGGCTCCCGACACTGCCCAAGTGTTGCCGGCACTGGGTTATCTGAGGTCCTTTCCACACAGTTGAATAACATCCCATGTTATCTGTTTTGAATCAGATTATATGGCAATGTGGACTCAGAAAACCCAGTTCAAAGCAGATATTGTGTTATATATTTCGAATTTTTGTAGTGGGTAGGTAGATCAATTTTGACTTGGTTGTTTTATAAATAGCTTGCATGCTGAAAAAGTGTGAGCACCCCTGCTCTAGGGGGCTCACCAAACAATCCCAAGATCCCATAAGATGTTGCCTTAACATTAAAGTGGAATCATTACACTATAACTGTGTAGTGCAAAAGGGATACAGGCCTGCAGTCGCATAGCAAAAAGTACCCATTTGGATGCAAAACACTTTTCCCCCTGACATAAGTGTTTTAAAATAACAGATCACACAAAATATCCTAATCATTGTTTTTGAAAAATTTCAAAAACAAATTTGTAAAAAAGAATTACACTGAGGTCTGATTCAGAAGCTAGCAATTAACCAGTTAAAAAAAATAATTCCTTCCTAAAATACAGATTTGTACAACTATAACTCCAAAATGAAAAATCAGCCTGCCCCCCAACCCCACCAATATTAAACTTTGGGCGTATCATGGTATTTGTGCCAAATTTGGTCCAATGAATGAAAATACATCCTGCATATGAGATATTTACATTACAAATCATAACAGTAGCAAAATTATTACTTGTGAAGTAGCAACAAAAATAATGTTATGGTTGGAGGTCACCACAACATGAGGAACTGTATTAAGGGGTCGTGGCATTAAGAAGGTTGAGAACCACTGGTATAGTGTGAAAGGAACACAGGCTTGCTGTTGCGTAGCCAAAAGTACCCATTTGGATGCAAAACACCTTTCCCCCTGACGTAAGTGTTGTAAAGAGAAAGACAGATCACACAAAATGTCTTAATGATTGTATTTGCAAAATTTCAAAGACAAACTTTGTGAAAAGAATTACACAGAGGTCTGACTCAGAAGCTAGTTTCAAAAAAAGAATTCCTTCCAAAATACAGATATGTATATGTGTGTGATGGAGAAGAGAAAAGGGGTGGAGATGGCCCCACTCAGAGCTGAACAAGATCTCCTCCATCAAAGTCCAAATCCATTCTACACCTGGCTTTTCACCAGGTTGCCTTTTATATTTATCATGGCTTGCTCCAAGTTCAGCTTACAAGCTGCGTCCATGCTCCATTGTTCTTGTTTAACTCCAAAAGTCATGATCTCGAAAGGAAGCACAGATTTTTCTGCATGTTCATTCTGTTGTCACACTTTGTAATGCAAATGCAACACCACCTGCCAAAAAAAGAGAAATGTTTGAGTGAGACGTTGCCTCCTGTGCTGCTGGATTTTTCAACCCAGAAGCTGACTGAAATGTGGTCCACCAGCAACCTAAGTGGTGCACTGCTATGGGGGCTCCCTTTATGTTATGGTTATGCCAGTCTTATGGGTCAGCCTTGAGAATTATGTCAGGAAAGAACAATGTTTGAATATGTTTGAATCTTTCCTACTCTATTACATACTTACCAGTTAGAATGAAGAAAGGAAAGGAGGCCCAGCCCAAGCCAAATGACCATCCATACCAAATAGATACACCATTAACACCAAGAGCTGAGTCAGCTGTGAAGACAGACATGGCAATCATAGCACAAATACCTGGGGACCAAAAAGAGAATGTCAGCCGATGGATCCTTTGGAACACAGGAGTTCAATCTTTGTGAGTTGGGGGCCCCAGGCGATCTTGGTGAGCATCACTCCCCTCTCCAATCCTTTTTTTGCCTCTAATTACCCCCAAATGCCATCTTGGAGACTTGGAAGGATTTTCACATTTTGGGTTCCCTTGGCACAAACACAGCCCTTTCTATCATAGAAAGTGACCTCAAAGTTTTACAAAACATCATATCCTAAATATACATCGAACCAAGGAACTAAAATGTGGCAAAATTTCCCCATACATCCCTTAAATCGGAATTTTTCAAACTGGGGGGATATGACCCTTGGGAGGGGTTGCAAGGGGGTGTCAGAGGGGTCACCAAAGACCATCAGAAACCACAGTACAGTGTTCCCTTTCTTATTGCTGGGATTAGGTTCCAGGACCTCCCACAATAAGTGAAAAACCGAGATGTAGGGATGCTCTATTAATTTTAATGTTTATACATTATTTTAGTAGTTATACACTATTTTAAGTCTTTATAAACTTAAAATAAAGTGAAGGAGATGAAGGAAGGCTGGAGGAAGGAAGGAAGGAAGGGGTATCAATATCACCAAATAATCTTATTGCAATGATAGAGTCTCTAGAGTGCAACATAATTCAGTCTGTAAATAATAATATAATTCAATTCAAATAGTAGCAAGTATTTGTAATCCGTATACAAGGGCATGGTCGGGCGTTGCACTATGCAGGTCAATATTCAGGGGCCAAGCCGTTTTGCCTATATTGGCTTCCTCAGGACCCGGCGACTGCTATGTTGTAAATAATGCGGTTTCACTGGTCCAGAAATCAATATTATCATTAAGGCAATCATATGTGGATGCAGCAACTCAAGCAGAGTTTCCGGACCAGAGGTTTCCTTGATCTTCTGGAAACTGAAGAGCTGCATGTGATTATGAAACAGGAATATTTTGCCCTCTCATACCTGCTGCAAAGCTGACCATTGCTGAGACCTTGGTCAGGGAGATGGAGCCAAGGCGGGACTTATAAAAGGTGAAACAAAGTCCAAAGAAAGAGGCAGCACCAGCGATCATTCCAAGCAACATAAAAGCCCGGGTAGCCTCAAATGAACCTACAAAGAATCAGAAGAAGAAGTAAGAAGAGGACTGGAGAATGGTACAACTGAGATCTGATATGATATTCCCATCTTGTCTTAAAATGCTACCAATCCTATGCAAGGCCAATAGAAATATGTTTACTGTGTTACTTTTCCTGTTCCATCCCATTTTATCACAGTTGGTCTGCTAAAATAGGGTCTTCCCTAGTGGCTCAGTGGGTTAAAGTGCTGAGCTGCTGAACTTGCAGACCCACATGTCGCAGGTTCAAATTTGTGGAGCTGTGTGAGCTCCCACAGTTAGCCCCAGCTTCTGTCAACCTAGCAGTTCGAAAACATGCAAATGTGAGTAGATCAAAATGTGAGCAACTATAAAAGCTTACTAAATGTTTTTTGGTGAGAAAATAGTCTATGGTTGAAAACCTCTGAAAACAATTTGCCTTTTAGTATCCCACATGTATATTAATTTTCAGCTCCAAAGAAAAGCTAAATATGTCTTGAGGCAGACACAGAGGTGACATGTGGCAAACCAGGACTTAGGGCTTGTCTACATGAGCCCCAAAATATGGACTCAACCCAGATGGATTATAGACTGATACACAGAAGCTGCCCGTTGACATTACAGGGTTTTAATACTCCAACTTTGCCTGAAGTAAAGCAAAGTTGATTTAAGTTGATTGGAGTATCCTGAGACTTTGGGAGTTCATCTGGGACTGAATCTGCCTCACTAGAACAGCCCACATCTCTCTTCCTCAGAGGGCCTGCGGAAGAAACCGTGTGAAATATAGAACATGGCTACATTTGCACAATAACATAGCCAGGATTTTTTCCATTGTTGAAAGACATCCTGGCTGATATACAGCAGTATCTGGGCAGAAGGACTGATTTAAAAATGAAGAACATTTCATGAAGGTAGAATCTCTGTGAACCAGATTGGTGGAGTGGTTGGAAAGCTGAACTAGTTTCAATCCCTGACTTACATACAGAAACCTACTGGGAGTGGGCAGTTACAGTCTCAGCTTGAGAGGAAGGCAAAGGAGAATCTCCTCAAAGAAATGACACCCTCTAATAAGAATTTCAACTTGAAGACACGTAGCAATGGAAAAGAACTTACAAAAAAATAGGGCTATTATCCCTCGTCATCCACAGTAGGGCAGGGTTGGTCACTCACCTGTGGCCCCTCAATGCTTTGATGTTTATGATTTAGATGTCACAATTTAAACTTTTGTTCAATCCCACTCTCTGCTCTTGATCTGTTTTCAATTTCTTTCCATTCCCCTGTCCCACCAAAATCAAAACTAACTGGATAGTCATATTCACATTTCGAATGGACCTAAAGGGGGGTGTAGGTGAAAATACAATGAATCTTTTAAAGCAGAGGACTGGTTCATGGTCCCTCTGAATATTTGGAAAATATGGAATGAATTATTATACACATTGCACATACCAATATGTGAATGGGAAATGTACATCTGCCTTTGGTGTTGAGAAAGTCAAGTTAATCAGGATTGCTGCTGTTGTTGTGTGCCTTCAAGATGTTTCAGAGTTAGGATGACCCTAAGTCTAAAGTTTAGGATGGTGGTCAAGTAAATGATCTTGGAGGGCTGCATCTGGCCCATAAGTCTTAATTTGGGAACTCCTGAATAGAGCAAAAATATTTAGGGTACAAGCTGCCAAGGGCTTGGGACACACAGGAGGTTTGGGGACCATGTCTAATGCATCTGAATCACCTCTGAGGTAAATATAAAATCTCCTGTCACATGAACTGCTGCAAAACTAATGAAAAAGGAAGGGTGTTTCCGATCATACCACCACTACTCCTCCAGTTCCAAAACTGGGAGAAAACTTACTTGTTCCCGAATGAATTCTAAGACACAGAAGAGGGGTGCAGGTTTTCCACAGGCCAAAGTTGGAAACATAATTTTCCACCCAGTTGTTCGAGCTCAGAGAAATGAGGAGGAACAGGAGACTGACAAAAGAAAGAAGCACCGCACAGATCTGCAGGACATGCATTGTGTGAAGAATTATTAGATGAACTGGAATGAACCTGGTGGAAGAGAAAGTTAACATTATTTCATATCACTTAGATCCTCTGACTAGGCATCTCCTTTCCTAGGCACCACTTTCCAACCAACTATTTTGGAGTGTTCAGAAATATAGGAAAATTGTTTTTTAAAGTGTCTTCAAGTTTCAGGAGCTTAGAGGAGAAAAATTCACAGTTTGAGAACTGTTCTGTACAAAATTGACACATTGGTTTTTCACAGAAAAAAGGTTTTCTGTGTAACAACCACACTTGATCTTAGCCAAAAGGTACCTCACAACCTCTGAGGGTGCCTGCCATAGATGCAGGTGAAATGTCAGGAGAGAATGCTTCAGGAACATGGCCATACAGCCCAGAAAACTCACAACAACCCAACTAACTAATGGATGAGAAAAGTGGGCGTGTGCAGATTTGAGACTAATAAGGTAGGACAGGGCTAGTGTAAAATAAACTGAAAGGCGGGGGGCTGTGGATAAAATACTGGAGATCCTACCAACGGATGAGGGCTAGGCAGACTCGATCAGTAGTTGAATCATTATTTAAAGGCATCCAAGTCTTCAGGTCTTTCTGAAAAGTGGACAAGGTGGGGGCTAATCTAACCTAACGGCACTTGAACATTGAATCAGACCATATGATTGTTGTAATGGGAAAGGCTTTATGATTAACTAATGTTTAACTAATGTTGTTTTACTCTATTGTACTGTATGTTTTTATCTTTTTTGTTATTAGAATTGTAATTTATTGTGGCATCAAATTGTTGCCATTGTTAGCCGCTCTGAGTCCCCCTGCAGGGGTGAGAAGAGTGGGGTAAAATGATGCAAATAAATAAATGAATAAATAATCTCCCTGGGGAGAGAGTTCTAGAATAAGGGAAAAATAGACTGTTCTGTCTATACAATGAACAAAGGAAAAGTAGCGCAAACGCTAAGCAGTGCAATAAATCACACTCTAAGTATACATATGTCTGACGAAAGAATCACAATCTGCTCTAGTGGATATATACACATATAATGGCAATGATAATATCACAAATACATGAAATAATCATGGAAACATAGCAGATATACATTCAAATATTGGTGAAATCACATTCATAGTAGTAAGATACAAGCGGTGGCTGGGCTCACATGGGAGTGAGCCAGGACGCCCAGGCTCCGAAGAGAATTGTTGGGAAGGCAAAGGCACAGTCCCGGACGCCTTCCCAGAGCAATGTAGCAGTTCAAAATAAAGTTCAAAGAGTGGATATTCTCACAAATGGAAGGGAGGGCGTCAAGGGGCCGACGAAAAGGGTCCCAGCGCGGCCGTTTCACCCCGTAGGGGCTTCCTCAGGGCCGGGGGCGTGGCCTAGATGCCGAAATCTCGCGAGCGTCCCAATGAGACCAGGACACTAGAGGTACAGTAATACATGGATTAAAGTATGCGGATGCTATATAAGCTACATTAATACAAATATATAAGGCGCAACTTGAAAAGGAGAACAGTCAGGGTCACAGGAAAAACATATAAACAATGCAATACGAAAGAGACAGGCAGGTACATACCAACGCCGGAGCAACAGGAGCACCGCAGATGGAAGCAGTATCCGTGGATACTGGGCAAACAGCACTGCGGTTGGGGTGATTAACCCTTAAGTAGTCTCTAAAGCAGGTGTGGCAGTTACACTAATAGTTCACTGACGGATAAACGGTCATTGAGGCCTTGGGGGTCTCGCTGTTTAGGAAATTATCCATTTATTTTCTAGACGTAATAGGGTCCTTTTGACGTCAGAGTGGGGCAAAGGATTGATCTTTTCAAGAACGGTCACTTTAAAATTATCATATCTATTATTGCACGTTTTGAAGTGCATGTATAGAACAGAATTGTCATATCCTGTATGAAAACGTGACCTAAGAGAGTTCTAGAGCCTGGATGCTATGAGCTAAACCCTTCAAGAGAGAGCATAACATAAATCCCACCAACATTGAATACATTTCCTTGTATATACAGTTTGGATCCAGGCAATTTGTCCAGTCGCATCTCCCTATATAGGCTATCTTCTGCACTTTTGAAGTGGAAGAGGCCCTGCTCTCGATCCCACCCCCATCTCAAGCACGGTTGGTAGGATCAAGAGTGGGGGCCTTCTCTGTGATTGCTCCCTGTCTCTGGAACTCCCGCCCTAAAGAAATAAAACGGCCCCCACCCTCTTTTCCTTTAAGAAACTTTTGAAAATGCACCTATGCACTTTAGCATATGGAGAAAAGGAGGGCTAAGACACTTTCATCCACCGGAACACTGTCTAACCCATTTGTACTATATGATGGCTGTGATACATTTTTAATAAACATATGTGTTAGCCATTTTTAATACAATTTATGTTAACTGCTTTTAATGATGTAAAATTCCATTGCAATGTTTAATCTTTTTCATTATAAACTTACTGTTGTTTTTGTGCATTGGTTTGTACTATTTCCAATGTGTTTGTACTTTTTAGGTCATTGACTGTTTGCCTATATCTGTGTAAACAAACAGCTCTGGGTCCCTTTTGGGAGATAGGACAACCTAGAAATAAAGATGATGATGATGATTATAGAATAAAATATTGGTTTTGCAAAACTTAGGACCAAAAACTTAGGAAAATATTTTAAAACAAGACAAAAAGTACACATCTCCCTCCTTCTACACTCAGGTCTTGTGCAGAATTAAACCAGTTTCTAAATTTGCCTCTAAGAAATCTCCCTTCATTTAATTCAGGTAACATTCTCTCTCTGGTTACTTCGCAAACGAAGATTCTTAGGAAGGACTCATCCCACGGTTCCTACAAGTGCATTGATGACTAAGGAGGTTGGATGTGTCCTTCGAGCCTGTGCAATGGATTTTTCTGGTGGAGCGCAGCATGCACAGAACTGGCCTCACCCTTTAAACCAGAGGTTCGTCTGCCGGGGCCTAGCAAGCTTAGGATGGTGGCAGCGAGGCTCTCAGGTCGCAGGCTTGGTTTGAGTTTCCTTCTCTATATGGTTGACTTTACAGGGTTAGACGAGCACCATCAGCTCGGGTTTGAAATTAGAGTTTTCCTTCTCTTAGGATGGTTGCCAAAAGGCTAGAGAGCCTATCCTGCCCATTGCCGCTCTTTGTTAGATCCTTGGGTTGTGACCTGTCTGGCATGTGACCCTACTGGAGGCTATGCCACCGCCAGCATAGCTCAAAACTTCATTAAGGTACGCAAGCCTCTCCCCCGCGACACCACTTTCCAACCTGCTGTTTTGGCGTGTTCAGAAAAGTTTTCTCAAGTTTAAAGAGCTTTGAGGAGAATAATTCACAGTTCGAGATTTATTCTGTACAAAATTGACAAATTAGTTTTGCACAGAAAAAGGGTTTCCTGAATAGCAACCATAACCACAATTTCTTACAGACAATATGTCCTGTATAGAAAATTCTGTTTTATGTTCAAACATGCCACATATCCATGTAGCTGAAAATTAGGTCCCAAACTGTGACTTGTTTTGTAGTAGTCAAAGTATTTTTCCACAATGGGATGGAAATTGATAAAATTAATTCTTGCTTCCGGTCGGGGAAATGGCCGTGATGGTAGCCTAAGGGCAGAGCTCTGCTGAGCAGCAGGCTATTGCTGAAGATTGGGGATATTAAACTGCAAACCCGGTTGGTGTTTGAAGAAAGGAACACAACCCAAGCCTGGTGGAAGAAGAAAAAAGAGCTGAGGAGGGGGATTTCAGTCCAAAAGTGGCTGAGAAACCCCCCAGCTCTACAAAATCTTCGCCAGAGCCGAGAATCTGCAACAGCTTGAGGTGTTCGCATCCTGATTGGGAGAGGCACCACAGCATCGCGCGTTCCCCGATTTCTCTCAGTAAAAGAAAGGTAAAGAATCCTTTATTCCATATAAAACTACTGAGGAATCTCAATAGGAGAACATCAGGAACTAAAAACTAACTCAACTCCACAAATATAATATTGAGCAAGAATCAAATGCAGAATTAAATTGAGAAGCTGCAGAGGAACTAACTTATGGTGCCTGTACCTTTAAATTGACGGAGGACTGGACTGGAGAAGGGGTGAGAGAGTGAGAAAGCGGCGAGGCGCGGGACGCGAGATGCTGCGACCACAGCTGAGTTAAATTAAGAGACCTGGGAGGAGGTTGCAAGAGGCAAGAGGCAAGGGGACTCTCGCGAGAAGGAAGAGAGACAGAGATGCATTAGCCAAGGATCTCATCCAACAAGCCCATAAGATCATAGGATAACGAGACCCCGAGAGAAACCAGGAAGTAAACAGGCAGCGGCTGCACTGTAGAAAGAAGATCACAAAAGAGCAATCCAGGAATACGAGGACGCTGACAAGAGGAAATAAATCAAGAGAGAGACGAAAGGATTAAGAAAGTGGAGGAAACCTGAAACCTGAAACCAATAAATCTGGGGAAAGACTGAGGTAGGATTTAGATTTTACAAGACTAATCTTTAACTACCAAATAACCAATATTAATACCCAGTATGGCAGCAAGAAAAAAAACAGAAAAAATGGAAAGAGATCTTAGAAGCCAAATGGGGAGAAGAGACTCATACCAAGAGGACATCCAGATTAAAGACCAATTAAAGGAAATTATATATGAGGTGAAAAGGCTGAGTGGACTGGTGGAAAAGGGGCGGAAGAACGAAAACAAATAAAGGAAGGCATTTCTGATTTGAGGAAAGACATGATAACAGTAAGGAAGGAGGTAATAGCCTTATATGATAAAGTAGACTGTCTACAAAGAAAGGAAGAAGATACCAGAAAAAAAGTCCTCTCTGGCCAAACAAAGATTAATGAATTGGAAAAATCTCAAGGAGAATTGGACAGAAAGAACATACAGCTTGAACTTTTTCAGAAAGACTTTCAAATTCGTATGAGAGGTTTTCCCGAAGATAGAGGAAGCCAAGAGGACACGATGAAAATTGCCCTGGATATGGCGGCAGCAGTTCTTCAAAAAGAGACAATTCAAATCGAAGAAAAAATCGATAAAGCCTTCAGAGTACATACAGCCTACTCAAGAAAGAATAGAACAGAACGAGACATTTTAATCCAATTTAATTCAACTAAAATCAAGGAAGAAATTTTAAGGAATCAAAGTAAGATCCCATATAAACATAATGACAAAAAGATAATAATTCTAAAAGAAATTCCAAACTCAGTACTAGAGATTAGGAAAAAGTATTACTTCCTTACGGATTTGTTGAAAATGAAGGACATCAGATTTAAATGGGAAAAAATTGAAGGAATTCAATTCACCTTCCAAAATGAAAAATACTGGATTAACACCCCGGAAAAGGCAGAAGATTTCTACAAGAAATGGGAACATATCCTAAAACCGAAAGGAAAAAACCAGCAACGAAAGAATAAGGAAATAAAAACTCAGAAGCCAAAACCCCAAAAAAACCAGGGAAAAAATAATAATAATATAGAAACGACTTCAAGGAATGATAATGTTGATGGAATGAATGACCTTCTGGAAGATGGACAGGAAGATAAAGAACAAGAAGAAGAACCAGGACAAGATTTAGAAGAAGAAGAAGAAGGAGAAACAGGTTCGGAGGAGGAAGGTAGCCTTCTGGAAGAGGAAGATTAACAGGAAATATGGAGGTAAAGTGCTACTCTGTTAATTTAAATGGGCTAAATGTTCCCGAGAAAAGGAAAAAGACCTTTCACTTTCTAAAGAAACAAAAAGCTTCCATTTATGCCATACAGGAGACACATATAAAAACCTCCAAGATTGATTTATTACAAAATAAAATGCTGGGAACTTTATTCACATCAAGTATTGAAAAAGCAAAGAGGGGTCGCCCTATATATTAAACCGAAATTGATGCCACTGCTGGAATTCAAGGACAAAGAGGGGAGATTCGTTGGAGTCTCAATTGAAGCTAGGGGCAAAAAGATTTTGGCTGTATGTTTATATGCTCCAAATGGTCCGAAAAAGAACTTTTTTGAACTTTTAAATGAAAAAATGTTACTAACTGAATGTGACAGCTATCTACTAATGGGGGACTTCAATGGAATTGTAGATGTGCAGCTAGACAAGAATTATAATAATGCGAAGAATAAAACTGCCTCTAATAAGCTCCCCAAATCTTTTAATAATTTGACTAAAAATCTCAATTTAAGAGATGTCTGGCGGACACATAATGGAACCACAAAAGACTTTACGTACTTCTCGGGTCGGAGAAGAACATGGACGAGAATAGACATGATCTGGGCCTCCAAAGATTTGATCTTAAATAGCACAGATGCTAAAATACACCAAAGAATAGTCTCAGATCATGCTCCCATAGAGGTGACCATTAAACTTGGAATTAAACAATATATGTGGAGACTGAATGAAAGTCTATTAAAATCGGAAGAGCAAATTCAGAATAATAAAAAAATATTAAAAGAATATTTTGAAATTAATGACCAAGCAGATATAGATATAACAAGTGTATGGGACGCTAGTAAAGCGGTCATACGGGGACACTTCATCGCCCAACTAAGCTACTTAAAGAAAAGGAAAAACACAGAAATTAAAAGTCTTCAAAACGATCTAGAAAGACTCGAAAGAGAAATGAAGAAAAATCCCAAAAATAAAGAAAATGACACAAAAATTTTAACTATAAAAAAACAAATAAATTTAATTATGATGGATCAAGTGGAAAGAAATCTCAAATATACGAAGCAAAGATACTTTGAGAAAGCAGATAAACCAGGGAAATGGCTGGCGTACCAGCTCAAAAAGCAAAAACAAAATAACATCATAAGTAAAATTAAAAAAGGAGACAAAGATATTGTGGAAGATAAAGAAATAATAAAAGAATTTAGAGATTTTTACCAAAAGCTTTATAGTACAGAGAATTTAAATAAAGAAAAGATTCAAAAGTATATGAGTGAACAAATAAAAGAAAAAATAAATGAGAACGAAAGGGAAGAATTAAATAAATTAATCTCTGAAAAGGAAATAGAAGAGGCTATAAAAAATTTAAAAACAGGGAAATCCCCAGGACCAGATGGTCTAACAGACATTTACTATAAAAAAATGAAAGAGGTATTAATTCCCTATTTAAAAAGAATCATGAATAACGTTTTAACATCAGGTAACATCCCAGAATCCTGGAAAACTGCCAATATCACAATCTTCCCAAAAGAAGGGAAAGACCCAGAACAGATAGAGAATTATCGACCTATCTCTCTGTTAAATCTTGATTACAAGATATTTACTAATATTCTGGCCACTAGATTTAAAAGCTTTTTAAATAAATGGATCGGTAAAAATCAAACCGGGTTCCTCCCGAGGAGATATATGAAGGATAATATAAGAAACATTATAAATATAATCGAGTATTTGGATAAGAACATAGATAAGAAAGTGGCTTTGGCATTCATAGACGCTGAAAAAGCTTTTGATCGAATTAGTTGGGATGCTCTGGAGATTCTTCTGAGAGAACTAGATATGGGGCTTTACTTCACAACAGCGGTTATGGGAATTTATACTCAACAAAATGCATCATTAATTGTTAATTGTCAAAAATCAGAGAGAATAGAAATATCAAGAGGCACAAGACAAGGGTGCCCCTTATCTCCCCTGATTTTTAACTTCGTCCTGGAAGTCTTATTGAAAAATATAATAGGAGATAAAGACATTAAAGGTCTGAAAGTTGGAAAGGAAACATACAAAATATTTGCATTTGCGGATGATCTGCTATGCATCATAGAAGACCCTTTAGAGAATATAGGAAATTGGATGAGAAAGTTTGAACAATTCGGGGATATCTCAGGATTTAAACTAAATAAAAAAAATCAAAAATCATTACAAAAAATATAGGAGACAAAGAAATAAAACAAATGGAAAAAAACTCTGGTATGGAAGCGACAAAAAAAATAAAATACTTAGGTATTAATATTACTGCTAATAATTGTCAGTTAATAAAGAACAATTTTGAAGAAACTTGGAAAGAAATAAAAATAAGCTCAAGAAATGGGAAAACTTAAATCTTTCCTTCCTCGGAAGAATCTCCACGGTTAAAATGATGATCTTTCCCAAAATTCATTTTCTCCTCCAGATGCTCCCGATCTTAAAAAAATGAAACTATTCTTAAAAGATGGCAAACAGAATTAGCTAAATTCATCTGGCAAGGCCGAAAGGCTAGAATAAAACTAAAACATTTATTGGAGAGAACATATAATGGCGGGTTTGGAGTACCTAACCTAACTAAATACTATGAAGCAAACTGCCTAGTTGGATTGAAAGAATGGGTTGAATTAAAAAATAAAGAATTGTTGAATATAGAAGGATATGGGAATAGATATGGATGGCATGGGTATCTGTTCTATAATAAAATAAAACAAGATAGAAACTTTAATAATCATATTATTAGGGCAGCTATCTTCAGAGTATGGGAAAAGAACAAACATCTAATATATACCAAAATTCCTTTGTGGGTGTCCCCCTGTGAGGCTTTCCAAATAAAAATAACTAATGAGAAGCAGTGGCCAAGGTATAAAGAGTTGTTAAAGAAGGAAGGACCCGACACTCTCTTAAAAAAACAAGACGAAATTCAAGAATGGAAATTAGACTGGTTTCAATACAGTCAGTTAAATGCAAGATTTAGAATAGACAAACAAATAGGATGGGACTGGAAAACCTCCAAATTAGAAAAAAATTTGGCTACAATCAGATAAAAAGTTAGTATCTTCAATTTATAAGTACTTATCAGATTCAGGAAAGGAAAAAGAATTGGAAAAAGATTATATGAAGAAATGGGCTCTAAATCTGGGATTCAATATACCATTAGACGACTGGGCAAACTTATGGAGAGTAAAAATGAAATATACTTATGCCTATTGTTTGAGGGAAAACTTATATAAAATGATGTACAGGTGGTACATTACCCCAAATCAATTGGCAAAAATTAATAAAAATAACAATGACATGTGCTGGAAGTGCAAATTAGAGAAAGGCACTTTCTTTCATCAAATGTGGACCTGTAAACAAGCTGATAGATACTGGAAAATGGTACATAATAATATTCAGGAAATATTACAACAAAAATTCCTCAAAAAACCAGAATTATATCTATTAAATATTTCAGGACAATTCAAGAATAGAGACACTGAAAGACTCATAACCTATCTTATCACCTCTGCAAGAATTACATATGCAAGGTATTGGAAGTCCACGGAGATTCCAGAAGAAAATGAATGGCTCCTGAAAGTACTGGACACTGCGGAAAATGACAAGCTTACCTGTCTTCTTCAGGGAAAACCCCTAGAAAAATTTGAACAAATATGGGCACCCTTTGTTAAATTTATGAAAAACAAAAAAAATGTCTTATTGAAGGGCATGAATATATAATTTAAAGAAATATATAATTTAAATATGTGGAAAGCTATAATGTGGAGAATAAGATTGATATTTCCTGTCTGAGATGTGAAGACAATTTCTCTTTTCTTCCCCTACCCTTACTCTGCTCTCCCCTTCCTCTCCCCTTCTCTCCCCCTTCCCTCTGATTCTCCCCTATGTTTTCTTTGCTTTATCCCTACGTAACTCCTATATATAGAGTGGAACAACTGCCGCCATATATGGTTTGTGTACTGTCTCTATCTTTGTTTTTATGTGCATATTCTCAATAAAGCTATTTTTTTAAAATTTAAAAAAAAAATTAATTCTTGCTTCATTCATCGAGGAGATGCCACATTACACCATCTCTGCAGCGCCTGCACTGGCTGCCCGTTGAGTATAGAGCCTTACACAAGATCTTGACCTTGGCTTTCAAAGCCCTACGGGGCCGGGGCCCAACATACCTAAAAGACCGCTTGTTGATGCCTGCTTGCTCAAGGACCCCGCGGCCAGCAAACAAGAACCTTCTTCACGTACCAGGCTTGAAAGAGGCCCACCTGGAGACCACGAGACGGAGATCGTTCTCCGCTGTGGCCCCCGTTCTTTGGAACTCGATGCCACCGGACCAGAGAGCCTCCCTCGACCTGCCCCAGTTCCTGACCGCTCTGAAGACCTGGCTATTTAGGAAAGCCCATGGTTATTGCAGAACCAGGAACCCAAATACCGGGCCTGGCCTCTGCATTTAACCACTGAATATTTTAATCTAGTTTTAAATACTCTATTTTAATTGTGGAATTTGTTGTTGTAAGTCGCCCGGAGCACTAACGTGGAGGGCGACTCAGAAATAATAAAGTCAGTCAGTCAGTCAGTCAGTCATTCAAGAAAAAATGTGATGGCATGCCGGAACCTTTGGGAAAACTATAGTGTATGGCTTTACTCGGTGGGCTGTCTGCATACCTTCTGTTAAGATTAAGACCCTTAGCAGACAGAGGCACTTTAGGCAAGGTGAAAAGATAACCAAAATGAGTTTACTGCAAACAAGATGAATAAAGGGTTAACTCCACCTGGGACTATCATAAGGTAACTTAAAACAGTACATTACAAAAGGAGCTGTTGCTGGCTGCAGTCATCTCTCTGGAGTCTTCTGCCTCTGCTGCAAAGCAATGGTTATAAACTGTCACAATCTTCTTTCTTGTGAAGCTTAAGCTGGTAATAAGCTTCTGTTGTCCTTTGGACTGCTGAATGCAGGTGCTAAGGATGCCTTTTTTGGATTGCTAGGCCTAGGATTTCCAGACTTTACCCAAGCCTATGATCACTGTATCTCTGCTGTAGAAAAAGGAAGAGTCCAGCAAAGGAGCTCTATACAGGCAAATGGAATATACCAACTAAGGCTGGCCTCTGGGGCAGTTTTATGCTCCACCTAAAAACTAATACAAAGGAAGGTATTTTTGGGAAAATCTATAAAGAGGCGGAACTGAAGCTGAGAAGAGGAAAGGGTAGAGCTAATACTTAACAAAATAATTAGTGAATAATTGCATCCCTACCAGCTATAGTTTACCCATAGTTGAAACATAGACAGCCATAATTCCTTCTTCATCTTTTCCCATGAAAGTGGCATTCAGTAGGAATATGGGGAGCCCAAGGAAGGAGGCATATTTTAAATACAACTGTCTGGCTCACTCCTGACACGATAAATAAATAGAAGTTACAATGGAAGTATAAATTGTAGTGCTGATCATAAAGTGTTTAAATCTATAAAATACGTATCAGGAGAAGAATATGTGATGGAAAAGAATGTGACTGTAACCTGGAGCAAAAAAGATGAAAAAGAAAAGCAGCCTGGCTCTAGAGAAGCACCCCCATCCTATTATCCTTCCTTTGTCCAGACAGGTGAAACATAGACAGTCCTAATTCCTTCTTTGCCTTTTTCCATGCAAGTGGCATTCGGTAGGAACATGGGGAGCCCAAGGAAAGAGGCATATCTGCCATTTCGGGTATTTTACTTTCGGGTCCACAGGAGACTTTATGACGGATTACAACCATGCTATGAACGTGTATTTTCCTGTGCTACGCCGTTTGTCTTGTTGCCAATTGCCTCATAAGGAAGCCCGCTGAGGGCGAAATGGATCGGGCCCGCAACTTGACAGTTGCGGCTCCTTTGGACGTTTCCTTGCCCTGCTAAGCCTTCCACCCAATTATGGACTAGAGCGGCAGAGACTTCAGGATCACCGCTTTGGGACACAATATTTTGATACTGTGAGGGAACCGGTTTAAGAACTCGGACCGAATGTGAATTTACCACGGACTCCCGAATAAACTTTCCTCAAAATCCGCTCGTCACTTCCCTCACCTAGGACTGTCCCTTTACTACCCGGTTGCTCAATACGGTGATGTATGTTTGGCTTACGGGCAATGTATAATGCCTACTTGTAATATGTTTTGGCACTCACTACTTGGATATTGACATTATATGACATATATATTTTTGGAATTTATTGCTTCTGCCTTGTGTTTGGTTGTTGTATTTCCACTAAGATACAGTGTTTACACATTTCTACAGTGAGGGGCATTTTTTGTATTAATCTTAATTAAGAATATTTTATTTTAAAACATATTATAAAAAAGAGACATCATGAATAGTAAAAGATAGAAAGAAAGAAAGAAAGAAAGAAAGAAAGAAAGAAAAGAGATGGTGCTGAAAAAAGAAAAACAAAAGAGATTATAGGAAAGAAGAAGAGGAAAATAAAAGGAAGGAGAAAATGTACATATATCGTTAAAAAGAAAAAAGAAAGAGAGAAAAGAAAAAAGAAAGAAGAGATTTGTTGACTTCCTGAGTCCCATTTATATGGAATCTTCCTTTTCCTATATTATAACATCATCTCTTTCATTTCTCTGTTTCTCCTCTTACTGTTCTTCGTATCGTCTTTTCATATCCATAGATTTACGTTTCTATGTTTCATATATTCTATTACCATTGTCCAGTCTGTCTCTTTTATTGGAGTCCTTTTACTTTTGGTTATTAAATATGTCAATCTGTCCATGTTTCTTATGTCTGCGACTTTCTCTAGCCATCTTTCTTCATCAGGTATTTCTTTGTTTTTCCACATTTTGGCGTAGCAAATTCTTGCCGCAGTATTCAGCAGGAAAAGAAGTTTATCAGTATTTTTGTCAAGCGTCTTGTCTGTTATATCTAATAAGAATGTCTCTGGTTTCAAAGGTATATTAATCTTTAGTATTTCTTGTATTTTATCTTGTATATTTTTCCAGAATGCCTTTGTCTTTTCGCAAGACCACCATATATGATAGTATTTATTTATTTATTTATAGTTCAAACTTGCTATATCGCCACTCCCCGAGGGCTCGGAGCGGTTTACAGTTTGACATAAAAAATACAGAGCATACAACAAGACAAACAACATCGACAGGGAATGTATGACCCCTCTATCTTCTCACACTTCCAACACTTTGTACTCATGTTTTTGTAACATTTCCCCAATTTTTTTGGTGTCATATACCAGTGTTTCCCAAGCTTTTTTGAGCTGCGGCATACTTTTAACATTAAAAAAAATCCGGGAGCACACCACCAACCAAAATGACACAAAATGACACTCTAACACAGTAAAGAATGGCTGGGGGATGGTGGCCTGCTGGGAGCAGCTGCTGGGAGTGCCAAAGCTGGGAGAGGGGCGGAGCCAGGCCTTGCCATGCCCCGCCCCCTCCCCCTGGCTTTGGCTCACTCAGCAGCTGCTCCAGCCTTGAGGGGGCAGTGCCAAGCCAGCGGTGGCAGAGCTAGCACAATGCTGGCTTGGCACTGTCCTCTCAAGGCTGGAGCAGCTGCTGAGAGTGCTGAAGCCGGGGGAAGGGGCGGAGCCAGGCCACGCCATGCCCCACCCCCTCCCCAGCTTCAGCTCTCCCACAGAGGAGGAGCATGAGTGGTGGACAGGCTTCAGTGGGCGGGACTCCTCCACACGGCTTCAGTGAGCGAGGGGCGAGAGTCATGGTGGGAATCATGGCGAATTTGAGGCTGGCTGGGGAAACGGCTGAAGGAGACGGGGCCCCGGCCCCTTAATCTTTTTCTTCGCCGCCGCCCGGCCTTTCCTCCTCATCCCCCAAGCAGCAGGAGTTTGGCAGGGGGGGGGGAAGGAAGGGGGGCAGAGAGATTTTCTCGCAGCACAGCAGGAGGTCCATCACGGCACACTAGTGTGCCATGGCACACTGGTTGGGAAACACTGTCATATACCACCTGTATGCTGTTTTTATGCAATGTTCCATAAAATCTGTCGCATATGTATATCTTATTTCCTTTTTCCAAATTTCTTCCCATTCCTCTTTCTTTATAGTCCTTTCAATCTTTTCTTTTCATCTTTTCATGTAATTTTTTTCCTCTTGAAAAAAAAGAAAAGAAAAAAAGAAAAAGGAGACTGTGTGTCACAATGCAGGGTCTCGGCCCAGCCCCTTAAGCACACACACAGAGACATTAATCAGCTAACTATTTATTGAATAATAAAAAACAGGTGAAAAGGTAAATTGTCTATAAAGGTATCAAAAAATTCAATCAAAATAGTAAAGAATTCCGAAGTAAATCCAAGGCAAAGAACTTGGCAAAAGTTTCCGCAAAAGCAATGCGGATCAAAACAGATTTGGTCCGTGGCAATTCAGACAAGGCAAAGTTCATGGAATCAAAGGCCCAAGAAAGCTTCTTGGTCAACACGAGCCCAGTCCTGGCTCCGTGGATCTTCACTCGCTTCACTCCCTTCAGATCAGAAGTGGCCGAGCAACTGAGGATCTGTTCCCACGGATCCTATACTTAATTCCCTTGGTGAGACCTACGGCGCTCTAGGCTTCTGCGCCAATCTGTGCTACGGGCCTCCCTGCTCCTTCGGCGCTCTAGGCTTCGGTGCCATTCCCTTCTACTGGACTCAATGCTCCGTCTTCTATCAAAGCTCCATCCTTGCCTCCCAGCACCTGGGTCGCTATCTTCATGAGAGCCTGACTCCCCTTCAGCTTCCATGGGCTCATCCTCTGCTATCTCCCTCACCCTTTCTTGTGAACCGAAACCACCTGGTCTCTCATACTGATTATCTGAATCAGTATCATCAGTGTCGGCCTGACTTTCCCAGCCTTCATACCCATCAGGCCAGCCGTGATCCCATTCCAAACTCTCCGTGGGAGATGAAGGCCCAGCTGCCTCATCATCCCCTTCATCTGCATCTACGTGATCCTCAATTGGCCCTAATGCAAGTGGGACCCCCGGGGCGGCCCCCTGCCCCCCGGCACGAATGAGAACTGGGTTGCTACACTGTGGGGGCATTTTAAAGGGGGCTGAAGGGCTTTTACAATACACCTCTATTTAAAAGGGCAATATTCTCCCTATGCATGCCTTGCTGACTATTTATTTGAATTCCTCCTTGATGATTTCTCTCTTTTTCCATTTCATATAGACCAGTGTTTCTCAACCTGGGGGTTGGGACCCGTAGGAGGGTCACGAGGGGGGTTAAAGAGGGATCACCAAAGATCATCAGAAAACATATATTTCTGATGGTCTTAGGAACCCTTTAGCAGAAAAAGCAGAAGCTCTCTCTGCCTGTTCTTCTCTTCTTATTTGGTGTTGGTGAACAACAACTCCCAGAATTCAAAAACAGCCACCAGCAACTACAACAAGATCCTTTAAGAAAAAGTTGAAGACGTGGCTATGGGACCAGGCATTTGATTAGATATTCTGTAGCAGGCGGCCAATATAATGATGACAGTGCTATGAAAACGGACTATGGACTTACTTTGGATTAATTTATGATTGCAGAACTTGGACTATTTGTACTTTTAATTGGTTATTAATCTGATTAATGTATTATTTATTGTGTATTGTTCCTTTTATTGATTGTATATGTGGGGCATCAAATCACTGTCGGTTGTAAGCTGCCCTGAGGCCCCCCCCCGGGGGGGGGGGGGAGAAAGGCAGGGTATAAATATTTGAAATAAATAAATAAACAAATAACCACCAAACCCTTTTCTCTTGGTCATGGGAGTTCTGTGTGCCATACCATCTGTGTGGTTAAACCCCATCATTTGTGGAGTTCAGAATGCTCTTTGATTGTAGGTTAACTATAAATCCCAGGAACTATAACTCCCAAATGACAAAATTAATCCCCAACCAGAACCCCACCAGTATTCAAATTTGGGTGTATCGAGTATTTGTGCCAAATTTGGTCCAGTGAATTAAAATACTTTTTACATTACAATTCAGAACAGTAGCAAAATTACAGTTATTAAGTAACAACCAAAATAATTTTATGGTTGGGGGTCACCACAACATGAGGAACTGTAATAAGGAGTCATGTCATTAGGAAGATGGAGAAACACTGCTATAGACACTTCTCTAAAATCTTAGTCAATTGAAAATATATCCATTCTGGATTCTTTGGATACCTCCTATTTCCCCCTCACTGGAACCATTTGAAACTCCCATCCAGCTCAAACTCCTTTTTCCTTTAGTATTCCTGATCATGGGTTCAAACTCATTTTTTCTCTAAATTTCTAAAAATCTAAAGAGTGTGTCTGACTATGACATCCCCATACGCTCCGTGTTTTGTCTATTCTAGATGGAACTAGAAGGGTCTATTGAACTAAACCCCTCAAGTGAGAGCACAAATAATAATAATAATAATAACAAACTTTATTTGTACCCAGCTACCACCTCCCCAAGGGGCCT